>VZTR01020086.1:0-172770 GCA_013400775.1 Chaetops frenatus | reverse complement strand
GGTGCCCGCCAATGGGGCGGTGGCGGGGTTAACCCCGGGCCGCCCGGTGCCGCTGCGCGGCTGCGGGGAGCAGCGCTGGCTTTGGGCTGGGAGCGAGGGAACACGCGCCTGTCACGCACGTTTCTCAAATGCTGCTGGAAAATACTGAGCATCCGCGGGAGCAGGATGCTGCTGCGGCGGGGACCGTAACAACACGCACCTCCCGTCAGAGGCACTTGGCTGCTCTGACTTTGGGATTATAGAATTATAATTTAGATTTACAGCCCTCTTAAACAGTATTATTATACTACCTAGCCCTGTTATACTACATATTATGACTATATGCAGTCCTGAGCGATGCATCTCCTTTTATAATCTAGCACCAATAAATTGGATGCTATTCAAGAGAATTTTCTCTCTCCCCGTTCTACTACAAATGAGATATTAAATTCCCCCCCCCACGTTCACACGCTCCCAGCATAAAACAGCGCTCCAGTGTCAGTCCAGCCTGGCAGGCAGCGCTGGAAAGTTTGGCTGGGAATGTTTCGCAGTCGGTGCAGTGCCAGCCTGGGCTCAGCAGGAGCCACCACCCAACAGCACCGAAATGCGCTCACAGAAACACCACGGCGAGAACAGAGCAGGGCTGACAGATATTCCAGTCCTGCACACGTACCCACCGCAGCTACAGCCTGTGCATCCCCTGCCTCCACAGCTCCTCACTATCCAGAACGCTCTCTCCATGGTTTCTGCTCCACTTGCTGCTCCTCATCTCTTTTCGTCCCTTTTCACACAATCATTTAGGTTGGAAAAGACCCTCTCGGATCATAGAGCCCAACGTAGCTGACTGCAGAATCTTGGGCTACTTTAAGACTGCAACAAATACTGCACTTGCAGACTGGCCCGAAGTGGAAAAGAAATGTATTTCTTTCCAGGAATTTTCCCTTTCCCTCCTCCGTTTTTAGGACAGGGAATGAAAACTTTTAATGGGACTTTTTAAAACCCCTTTGAAAAACCAAAAAAATCATACCTAGTGCTTTATGGCTTCCTGCTGCAAGGTTCCAAGTGCCTCAAGCAAACATCTTTGCAGACATCCACACACAGGCTACTTCTCTTGTGCAATGCTAGAGGGAAAGACACTTATATATATATATTTATATATTAATAGCAAAGTTTCATTGTTCTGGACTGCTCCTCGGCCAGCTCCTCACCCAATTAAAGTTTTAAACCTAACTACAATCTCAGCTTGCATTATTAATTAGCACATTAATATTTGAGTGCCGAGCAATCATCTACAGCTACAGAAACATTAAGAGCTAAGAAGTGGGCAAGTGCATCAGGTTCCAGACAAGCCATGGAGCTGGGAATGTTGGATGGCTGGGGGACCAGCAGGACAAAGGGTGGCCATGAAGGGCCACCACCTTCCAAAGCTGACAGGCAGAGGAGCTTTGTTGTCCCTTGCCAAGAGTGCATCAGAGCCCAGGAAGAGCAAGAGAAAGCTGATGGAGCTGGGGCTGCCTATAAAAATCTGCAGGTTGTGGGAATAAGGATTATCTCAGGCCAGAGAACAAGTTCTGGCTGGGTAAGAACAGCAGTCAAAGGGCCACCTCAAAAACTGGGGCTGGTGTGGGAAGGAAGCCGTAAAGGCTGTGAAATAATTCTGTCTGCTCCAGGAAAACCTCTGCATGCTCAAAAGGAGAAAGCTTTAAATCAGCATACACACTGTCACCAGATGCTGCACAGATCTTCCTATTCAAAGAGCTGTGTGATCCTGGCAACGGGCTGAAATCAGATTTATTCAATACAAAATAAATTCCTGAGTCAAGGATGCCACTTAGACCTAGCAAAGCAATGTTAAGCATTGCTTTGCAGAGGATACCTATATAAAATAAACTCACCTGCCAATAAGCTGAAGGTACAGAAATAATTTGAGGCTGGGTGCCTCGGAGGTCAGGTATCAAGCACTGACTCTTGGATGGGAATTCTTCAGCTAAACTGGTGCTACCCCCAACTCTCTTCCTCCCTGCCAGGCAGTGAGGAGACAAACAAGTGTCCTTGCCTTGACTTACCCATGAGGAGGAGTTCTGTGAAATGGGAATGAACATAATGGTGAAAGAACATCAGAGACATGAGCTAGAGACTAGGGCAGGTGGGCTGAGGAGCATTTAATGTGCACAAAGATTTCTCACACCACTGTGGTGCGTTCACTCAACTCAAAACTCAACTCAGTGCCCGCCTGCCCATGCCTTCCCTGCAGCGTGACCTGCAGGGAAAAGGAAGGGCCACAAGGCCATGGTTCAGTGGGAAGGTGCCACAAGAAAGCTTTCACTGGGACTAGAGAGTGGCAAAGGGGTCCCTCAGTGTATGGTCAAAAAGGCCAGTCCTTGGTACTGGGGTCAGATGGATGGAACCCAGGTTTGGACAATGTGAAAACCCTCAGGAGTCTCCCAAGCACAAAACCCCATGTGTGGCGTGTGATGCCTCAGTCCAGCTTGATGCCTTTTTGGGACTACCTAAAAACAGAGGCCAGACAAGATTAAGAGAATAAAAAGCAGTTCTATTTATTGAAGGGCCCTCAGGTATATATGTTTAGGGCAGATGAAGCCCACCCAGGGGCTACACCCAAAATGGATGACGGGTCATGAGTTTTCATATTTTTATATGTTTGGTCCATTTGCATATTAGGGATTTATCTTCCAGTTACAGCTTCAGGTAATGGAGTCATTTAACCCAAGTTTGCTCCCCTCCAACTCACTTTTGTTTACTTTTCTTGAGGCCTGAGGCAGTGAGGTGTCCTTGATTCCCAGGCCTGGAGAGGAAATAAAATGGGAAAACAGCAGCTAACACTCTATATGGAGTTTAGAGTTATACACTAAAAAATTGCAGGATTACAAATATATGAAAAATATAAAAGCTGAAGGCATCAAGGTGACCTCATAATCAGCTGACAGCAGCTTTGCTGGCACCAGAGGAGCAGACAGGCCAGGCAGGGCTGGCTCCTCTCTCCTGGACCTGTCCAGCAACTGACTTCCCTTTGCAGATCCTGCCTGAGATACTGCACCCTCCAGCTGCTGTCACCACCAGCAGATGAAGTCACTAGCACCAAATGTCTGCTGCTGAGAAGTTCTGCCTCATGACTCTTTAATCTGGGAAAAATCAACAGGGTTAGTTTGTATAGGTGCTTTGAGCCACCTGGGTGATTTTGCCTGGAGCAGATTAGGAAATGCACACCCCAGTTGCCCCAAGACAATGCTGGATACAGGAGTTACAATGAGAAACTACACGTGTCAGTATTTTAATGGAGCACCACACCCTGAACATGAAGTTAAAGCAGGTATGCAAGGGATTAAAAATCTTTTTATAGCACTGTCAGGCTTATTTATACAGTTGTAAATGTGTAATTAAATATTTGGAATATTTTTTTCCTCCAAAACTGTGTTTAACTGGAAAGACAAAACCACACATTTAACATTTAAACTTCCTTAATTGCTTTTAAATGTCACCACAAATTAAACAGTGTTTATTCTCAGTCTAATTTACAGCAGCACAAGGACGTCACCTCTCCACCTGAGCACAAAGGCTGCAAGAACAGCAATGCACATTTGCATTGCACAAGCTGATTTTATTCTCCTTGCCTCCTCATCAGCACCTCTGTGTACCTTTGATGGCCCTGTGCCTGCTCCTGGCCTTTTTTTCCTACATGAGAGCTGATAATCCCAACTTCATTTGCTGGTGGAGGAGCCAGCTGCTCACTACAGACCAAATCTCCTCGTGGAGAGGGGAAAGAGTCCTGGTCCCCTGGAAGCAGAAAACCAAGAGCAGTTAAACAGACCCCAGATGTTTGTCAGGGTCCCGTGGAGGACAACTAACTCCCCTCTCTGCATCCTTTCACCAGAGGCTGTGCCAGGAGAAGACAGAAAATTTGGGCATCATTAACATCTCATCAGAGCTGCACACACTGGAAACCTGATAAAGGCACTGGAGTAGCCATTTCAAATTGACTGAAATTGGATAAAATACTAAATAATTTTTTAAAAATATCTTTTAAAAAATTCAGAGTAATTTTAAGTTAAATTGCAAGTCTAGTTTGGCAATTTCATGAAGCATCAGTGCCCAAAATCAAGTCTTGGAAAGTAGAAACCCTGCCCATGGCAAGGGATTGGAACTAGAGGATCCTTTAGGTCCTTTTCCAACTGAAACCATTCTGTGATTCTATGAATAAAAGCAGTGGGCATTGTTCTGAGCCTCCTCTAAAATATTAGGGTTCAGCACAGCCTGGGAAAAAGAAAGGGAGAAGAGAGACTGCCTTGCTTGGAAAACAAACTCCACAGAGACAGATGGTGCCAAGGAAAAGGGGCAGTACCTACAGTACCCAAGATTTTACCTCTCTTTCTCTCTAGAAATAATAGGAGTGTTGGAGATACTGGATTAAAGCAATTCTCAAGCTTCTTAGAACAAATCAAGCTCTGTTCAACTCAGGGGTTGAAAGAAGTCACTGTGCTGTGACAACACACCAGCCAAGCTGTTGTGCACCTTCTCTTGCAACGCGTATATTAGCCCAAAATGACTCAAAAGATATTTAAATCACAACTAGCTGACTTCAGAGCAAACCAAATAAGTTGTGCAGAGACTCTTATGGTTCTTCCTGTCACTTTCTCAGGCTGTCACCAGAACATGGGGATTTATTTTTAATGTGTGACCTTTATCAGATTCCTGGTATCAAAGTCCTTCCTTCTTCATGTGAGCCTTGTGAAAGAGAGGGGTCACAGCAAGGATCCTGAACACAGCCTTGAGAACTGACCTGGAGGACCTTTAAGTCATTGAACCTTGACCCCCAACTTGGCTGCTTACACAACAGCTACAGAATGAGAACTGTTTTCATGAAAAAGGCTCCTAATTCCTCTCCTGGTGATTCAAGACATCACTCAAATTTAACCAACCTTTCTAAAGGAGTAATTGATGCTGAGTGTCCTTCATGCTACCAGCTGATGCTTCCTTACAGACAACCCCCGTGATGGTTTCCCTTCAGGGCTGTAGGCAACTGCTGCAGAATGGAGGGTGAATTCCCCTTTTGGTCAGAAGGTTGTGGTGTTGTTCAGTGGCAGTGAATTTTGGAGACAACCGAAAGGAAATGCCCCTCTGTGACCAAAGCTGGCTTGGCAGAGGGGCAGCCTATGTGACCCCTAGCCACAGCTGGAAAAGCTGTGGATATTGCATCTGGAGCACAACCAGGAGAGCTTTCAGTGGGGGAAGGACAAGGAGAGAGTAATCCCAACCTTTCTGGGGCTAAGCTATTCATTCACATGTCAAGTCTAATTCTATTTCCATGAACACTTCCTGTCTTGGAAGATGGATCTGTCCAGAAGAATTTTTAAAGTGTCTATAGATACTTTTAATCTCACAGGTTTTTATGAATGGACACACTGGCTCTGTGCAGAAAGCCCTTCCCTGCTCACTGGGATGGGATCTCACCTAGAAACAAGGGGACTGCTTGGCCAGCTCACTGATCTCAGCACAGAGCTCGAGGGAGGGGTCACATGGCTGAAAGTCAAAGAAAACCATACCACAGTCTGGCCACAGCCCTGAAATAGCCATGATTTTGTGATGGGAGATGGTAACTTTATAGTCATTGATACACTGGAGCTCGAACTTCCTCTAGGATGGAGTGAGGGTCTAGAATTGAAGCTGATCAACCAGCACCATTCCTTCAGTGGGAAAATGATTCCTGAATTGTAAGACTAATGATATCCAACCTTGCTCACCCACAAAGGTCAACAACTCCAGCTCTGGCAAACTGAGTTTATGTGACAACTCATTCCTACTGCACATTCTGGCTCTGCTCAGCCCAGTTTGTCTCAGTTTCCCCTTCTGCAGACAACGTAAACATCTGAGAATTAAACATCCTATCACCCTTGGGGGAAATCAATTAGAGCAGGAACTCTCAAGGTTGCACTTCCAGCACTCAGGTGTTCCAGCCAACATGTGAGGAGTGGGACAGCTCCCAGACTGCCATGCTCTCCCCTGCACTCACATCACCAGGAGCCTCCTCAAACACCACCCTCTTCTTTCTGATCTTTCATCCTGCAGGTGAAAGGGTCCTGTGCTCAAACTGGAGTGAAAAGGGAAATGGATCCTATTTTAACTGGGATGCTCTCTGCCCAGAGAATACAGGAAGCACAGGAAAGCATCCAGGACTCGATCTGAAGAGCCAGACTATCCTCTGAGTCTGGCTTACATCCATCTTACAGCAAGAACAAACACAAAGCTGCTGCTCTGCACATTCACAATGCACATTTACCATTAAACCTTTAAGCTCTTACATTTTTAAACAAGAGTCCAGACTGGAAAGGAAACTATTAGCACCCTGACTTCACCTTGCCATGAACCAGCTCCCTCCAATGCTTCCAGCTGTGCAGAAGAAAGTCCTTCAGGAAATTCAACCCATTGCAGGCACATTCTTCAGATCTTGCAGAATATTCCTCATCATGCTCCTTTTGGTAAATGACCTTTTGTGGTTTAGCTATGAGATTAAAGAAATATTTCTAATAGAAAAGATACAAAGGATTTCTATTTTTTAATCTGACTTTGAAGACAACAAAACCTTCATTGAAAGAAATAAAAGTTTCTTGAAAAGATGACATGAACGAATCTAATCACTGGCTTACAGTATCAAGAAACAAGGATTAGCAAGACCTGGAAAAGGTCCCTCCAAACATCTCCACAGGGTGTCAGTGTTATTTCAAATTTGGGTCATTTTATATTGGAATCAGACTAATTTCTCACCACATTATTTTTACGAGCCTGTTCCTCAGAGAGCAGCTGCCACCACAGAGTTTTGCCCATATTTTTCATTCCAATTAAATTAAATTAATTTAATTAAAACAAAATGCGTCGGAGATCGACACGGAGTCAACACCGAGTCCTCACTGAGGTATACAAGTTGCTCATTTATTGCACAAATAGCTCAGGTTATATAGGATTTTACAACAATCACCTGTTACAGCTACTTACCCTATTGGTTACATGCTGCTGTCCACACACTGCTGTCCTACAGTCACTGGCTATATGCAAATATGCATGTGCTATATTGTCATTAGCCCACTCCCCTTTTGTGGTTAGCTGCTTTGCATCCTCTTTACTTGCTTTGCAATCACTCTTCTTCCCCTTCCTTGCCCTTCAAGGACAGCCCAAGGATGCTGGTTTCCTCAAAATTCATAGCCTGGGCTGTGCCTTGTACAACACCCCATGGCCTTGGTCTGCTAAAACTCCCTCTGCAAAAATGTCTTAAGAAATGGGGAGATGGAAACACACAGTCACTGTGGTCTGGGACAATGAGATATTTCCGAGGGATCTGCCATGGGGTTGACATTCACCATTCCAAATCTGCCCCCAGTGGATTGCTGGTGGGATTCTCAGTTTGTGCTGGGCAATGACCTTCCAGCAGGTGATCCAGAGCCCTTCCACAGGCACCAACCCAGGGCTCCCTGTTCCTTCCCTGTGGCCAACACGAGCAGCTCTGGCACTCCAAGAGTCTGCCACGACCCGTTCAATGTTTGAGAGCCCTTTGAGAGCTGATTCTGAGGCAGAACGAAGCTGTATAAGTCGACCCTTGCCAAAAATTATTTTCCAGACACATTACTGCCCTGGCTGTGCTGAAACAAGGTCCCACTGTGCTCTGGCAGCTGTGGCAGATGTGTGCTGTGACACAAAATATCCCCACTGACGTGGGAGCCCTGAGTGACTGCATGAGCCAGCTCCAGGTCCTCTGCAAGGCTCTGCTGGGGTGGGTGCCCTGGGATCTTGCTGATCCTTGTCTCTGATCCAACAGCTTTCCTCAGCTTCCAGTGGTCCAGCCTTCTACAATACAGAACAGCTCCCCTTCTAACCTGTAATTACGAGAGTTATTGGAGGCACAGATGGTTGGATGTCCAACAGGGATGAACCCTGAGTCAGGAAGTTTCTACAACTGTTAACCACTCAGCATTTCAGTTCTTTATCATATTATTCTGAAATGTGCCACTTCTTATCAGTGTTAGGGACATCATGCCAAAGGACTTCTCCTGAAAGCTCTGCTCAGGAACGTGCCTGTAACAGGCAGCATGTTGTGTTAGCCCTGCACAGAACATGTTCTGCCTCAGACAGCAGGCAGCAGGGTTTTTTTGACAAACAGGGGTGTTTTTCAGCAGGACCATCAATTTAAGATTCCCCTGCCACACTCCTTGCCATTTATCCTCCCACCCCTCTGCCAGCCTTTCAGATGTGCCCATACCATGGCCTGTGAGGCTGGGCAATAAGCTGAATTGTGGAACTGACCTAAACTAAAAATAATCTGGCATCAAAGTAAGTCAGTATATATTTAATTCTGATTAATGATTCCATCTAATTCACCAACTGCCCAGTAGTTGTGCTACCAGGACCAAGTGTGGGAGGAGCACTGGGTGGGAAGGAGGTGCTTGACATTTAAATCAGTGCTGTTCAATTTATACCCCTGGAGTCTGACTTGCTTTAAAGTAACAGAGGGATGGAAACCCAGATCTCCAAAAATGCCTAAGAATTCAACTTCCCATAGACCACAAAATGGTTTGGGTTGGAAGGGACCTTAAAGATCCTGTCATTCCACCCCTCTGACATGGGCAGAGACACCTTCCACTATCCCAGGTTGCTCCAAGCCCTGTCCAGCCTGGCCTTGGACATTTTCAGGGATGGGGCAGCCACAGCTTCTCTGGGCACCCTGTGCCAGGGCCTGCCCACCCTCACAGGGAAGAATTTCTTCCCAGATTTCAGGATTTTCATGTTCTAACATTTTCATGTTTAAGTCCTACGTAAGCAAAGAAGGGCAATGAACAGCAACATGTCCAGAGCTGGGGAAGGGGCTGGAGCACAACAAGGGAGCTGGGGCTGTTAAATCTGCAGAAAAGGAGGTTCAGGGGACACCCCTGAGTACTCTCTCCAACCTGACAGGCAGTTATAACCATGTAGGGGGGTCAGGCTCTTCTCCCAGGTAGTAGGTGATGGGACAAGAGGAAACAGCCTCAAGTTGCACTGCTGGAGCTTTCCATGGGGTATTAGGAAAAATTTCTTCATGGAAAGGGTAGTCAAGCCATGGACCAGGCTGCCCAGGGCGGTGGTGGAACCACCATCCCTGAAACAGTTCAAAAAACGTGTGGATGTGGCACTTGAGGACACAGTTCAGAGGTGAACACTGTGGTGGTGCTGGGGGAATGGTTGGACCTGATGATCTTAGAGATCATTTCCAACCTTAGCAATTCCAGGATTCCAGGACAGCTGTTTCTTTCTGCTTTCCCCCACCACAGGGAGCAGGGCACCAGGCAGGGGACCAGCCTCACAGCAAGCCCAGCTCCTGCTGAAAGCTACCTGGTGGTCTGCAGAACATAAAAATATTTTGGAACAGCTGCACTGGATGATGGCAGAGAAGGAATATTGACTGGGACCACTGCGGCTATTTCTTAAGTCTTTAAAACGAAACATCATGGCAGCTATTTAGTATGGCCTTTGAAAATTCAAATATTGACAGAAGGAAGTTTTCCAAAGGATGCCAGCAGCTTTTGCAGGAACCCCAGTAATCGAAACACTGCGGTGTCAGATGTGGGCAGCAGCACAGACCAAGCCCACAAGCTCCACACAGGCAGGAGAACTTCCAGCACTTTGCCCTCTGCACTGGAGCTGGGGGTGGCGAGGGCTGCAGGGTGGAAGGGAGAGGCTGAAATGCCCCGAGGAACTACAATCACACATGCCAAATCCTGCATTTTACTGGGAAAGGGAGAGAGTGACTTCACTCTTTACCTCCCCTTCCCCACTTCCGCTGCCCCAAATGGACAGATGTGGCTTTGCAAGAAATTAATTACAGATGGAGGCTAAAAAAAANAAAAAAAAAAAAAGGGAGGCCCCCCCCCCCCACCACAAGGCTTTTTTTTCCTCTGCAGACCTGAGGATGGATGGGGCGACCTGGGAAAACTGGCAGCTGGAAAACCCATTACAGATGTGAGGTTTGGAGAATAAGGCTGAGGGACAATTTGAGAGTTGTAAATTTTAACTTTGGGGGTTTAAATGCATTGCTTAGCAACACAAAACAAATAGGAAACAAGATGCCTCATGAGAGAGATGCTTAAATATTTTAAAATCCCTATTTGAGCTGAAGACTACATTACCAGAGACCTGAGGGGCTGCTATTCTCAACAGCTACAGTCAAGTCAAAAAGAAAATGAGGACTGTAATCTCATTTCCACACCAAAATGCACATAATTAATTTTGGTCAAGAAAAAATAGGTATTTGTTTGTTCCTGTTCCTGTTTTGCACGGTGCAAACCTGAATAAGATCAGAATACACAATGAATTTTTAAGTATTTTGCTACCCAGGAAAGATTGTCATAACATTTTCAAATACAGGCAGGGAAGCTGCTTATATGTATATATTGTATATGATCATTGCTACCATATGTCTGACCCTCACTACATGGTCCAATGCCATTTTATACTGCTGCATAAATCATCTCCTAAAATTCCTGACATCTCAAAGGATGGCAGGGGCCTCCATCTCTAGGGAGAGAAGAAGGATGAAAAAGAACAGATCACCTGGAAACACATGTTGAATGTTTTACACTATTTCTTCACCATGAAAAGGGTAAGAGAGAACGAAAAACAAACAAAAAAATAGACTTCACCAGATTTGAAAGGTCAAATATTAGTGAGGTTTTTTTGTTTTGTTTTGTTCCTACTGGAACAGTAGAAACACCAAGTGAAGCAAAGTATGAAGCTTCTGAACAAGCCTGTGGCCAAAGCCTCACCTTCTGCAGCAAAACACGAAGGGAACTTGTTAAAGATTTAAAAAGAAATTCCCAAGGAACCAAAATTCCTCTCAAAAATTCTCTTCTTCTCAGAGCCTGTAAAAGTAGCTCTTCAAATGCATACATACATTTTTATATACAAAAAAGAGCAAACATCAGGTAGTCCTTTGCCTTATTCTGGGGCATCAGCCCACAGTGTTACCTCTGGGGTGTGCTGAGCTGGATGGAGCATGCACTGATCCTCTCCTGAACTGCTGAACGTGACATCATCCTGCTGCTTTCATGAAGGAGGGCCACAGTAGTGGAGTTCAGAAATAACCCAGACATTCCCACTTGGTTTTGCTGCTTGAGCAGAAAGGGATATGGCAGGGCCACAGATTTTTTTTTTTTCTTCTTATCTGAAAAAAGCCAAGCACAGAAGCCCAACCATAAATAACCTGAAATAACTAATGCTTGCAAGAGTTAAAATCAGTAGGAAAGCTCCTCGGCAGCTCAGAACTCCAGGCCAATAAAACCAGCTGTTCATGTAAGTACTTAAGCTTCAAAATCGGGTTAAAAAATAGAAGCATTATGGACACATCTTGCTTAATGTAATGGCCAGAAATATGGAGAGCAAAGTGTAGTTAGAGAAAAGGCATTCTGACATAGAATCATGGAATGGTTTGGGTTGGAAGGGACCCTAAAGATGTAATTTAAGCCATCCCAATCCCGGTGGACACCTTCCCTTAGAGCAGGCTAGGCCTCATGCAACCTGGCCTTGAACACCTCCAGGGATGGGGCAGCCACAGCTTCTCTGGGCAACCTGAGGCTATTGCCTCCCTACCCTCACAGGGCATAATTTATTCCTAATATTCAGTTTCAATCTACTCTCTGTTATCCTGTTATCTCTGAATCCATTCCCACTTGCCCAGCTCTTGTAAATAGTCTCTCCCCATCTTTCCTGTAGGTTCCCTTCAGGTACTGAAAGGCCACAATGAGGTCACCCCAAAGCCTTCTCTTCTCCAGGCTGAATAATCCCAATTCCCTCAGCCTTTCCTGAGAGCAGAGCTGCTCCATCCCTCTGATGATCCTGGTGCCTCCTCTGGACTCGCTCTGACAGGTCCCTGTCCTTCCCCTGCTGGGACCCCAGAGCTGGAAGCAGCCCCACAGGTGGGGGGAAAGTGTTTCTGTACAGATCCTCAGCAGTTTACAAGCAGTGCTGCATCAGCTGAAATTACCAGATGTAAAGACCATGGAGAAGACTCAAAGATCCAACTCCAACTGTGGTTCATTCTCCTGGAAGCAAGAGATATTCAAAATGCAATTAAGAAATAGTGTTCTGTGGGCGTGCCACAGCGATGGGGTAAATCAGCAGTGTCTGCTGTCTGTATACCTGCCTGAAAGCCATGCCTGGAACAGGGGCTTTTGGGAAGCAGCTTCATCTTGGGCCAAAAGAGGCATGTATGAAAATCTCCTCCAGGGATGATTTCAGATGGATACTTTTAGCTTGGCCAGAGACAGGAGCAGAGACCACAAGCAGGCTGATGGTGGGAACTGTGTGTGTGGTGGGTAAGTGTTCCTTTTTCTCATGTTTCCTCTTCCCATCTCCCTATCCAAACTCATGGTGCAGGACTATCAAGACTTCTTTCCTCCACTGTCCTTGCAAGGCTCTTTTTAGATTTTTTTTTTTTTTTTTGCTTTGCAGATCAAAAAGTGAAGGGACATCTTCCCAGTCCCTGAATTATATACTAGCTTATTGAATCACCCACAGATCTCATGTACCAGACTCAACTTGAGACAATCCCTATTGCAAAAATCACTTGGTAGATAGCACCAGCAGATGACCTTAAACAAGGCCCCAGCAGCTCCCAGAAGGTTTTTCTACAATCAGTTAAAGCTATTTGTCAAGATGGTAAACATATGCCAGAAACTGATGGTCTCATCCAAGCACAGACTCCCCCCTGCTGCTGGTACCACCCCTAACCTGGGGTAACATTGGCAGGAAAGTTTTCCAAAATTCCCTTGGAATAGCTAAGGGTCTAGTTTTCCAGAATTAAAAAGGTGAGGAAGGCTGGCATCTTACACTGTAAAAGAAGCCCTTATAATTTCCTTTATTCTACTCTCTGCAAAATTCTCATGGGTCTTCGATGCCCAACATGGGAAGCAAAATGAAACACAAATTAATTATTTCCCCTTTGCCAGCTGCTTTTCCTTGCAGAGAAACTTCTTTTCCCATCACAGATGTGTTGTGAGACTGGCCTGCTGCAGTACTGCTCCCCAGCCTGGCTTGCATTTTTTTGGAAGAGAGTGGCATAGAGAAGGCATAGTGAAAAATGAGCCTTGCTTTGTTGGATTCTTTCCTGGACAAAGGCAGGAATTCCTAGCAAACCCCACGTGTTTGTGGCCAGAAGGCTCCCCCAGCCAAGGATGTGACACCGGGTCACTTAACAAAGGGAAAAAGCCCTCAGAGTTTACTCGTGCTCTTGGCTGAAAACAGGCTGCTAAAAACTGCACTCGAATTAAAGGGCATTGTAGTGTGGAAAGTGAAATCTCATCAGATATTCCACTGGAAAGCAGAAGGAGCAGCTTCTCCAAGTGCGAGACGGCGCTGCTGCTCTTGGAGCGCGGGAGGGAGCGGGAGCCAAGGGGCTGGGCAGGCCTGCCCGCCTGAACAACACTCACTTCTCTGGATGCTGCTGAGACTTGCCACTGTTGCTGAAACCCCGGCTTTGACATGAGCTTCAGGCAGAGGAGATAGATGTGGGGCAGGAGAGATGATGGGGAAAAAGAGCACGGAGAGAGATAGGAGGGGAAAGGGGCTGCTCTGTTCCCAAACCACTGCTTGCCCCATCTCTTGTGAAAAGGCCCCTTCAGCCAGACCTATCTATCAGCCTCTGACCTGCCTTTCAACATTATGATGCTCTTTGATTTTATTCATTCCTGCTGGAGGTTTTGCTTAAATATAAACAGCAGAGCATTTCAGCCGGAATTAAAAAAATACAAATAAAAGAAATGAGAAATTCCCTAAGCCTCCAGGCACATTTTAAAACACATTAAAAAGGATACAACAGTACCAGCTTCATGCATACCACAGCTGCAGTGATTCGCAGCAAAAGCAAGGAAGGTTGAATGTGTTAGTGTTTTGTTTTAAAATATGGGCTTCACATTTAGAGAGACCCCTACAACACCAAAACCTGAAGGAGAGAGTGAGAAATTCAGTGATTCTCACCTTGGTATTTCTCCTTCTCCATGTGGAGGGCAGGCTGGACTCTGGGAGAGCAGAAGCTTTTGTGAGGTCCCCAGGACTCTGGGAAACACAGGCAGCTTTACACTAGGATTTACAACCAGTAGGTAAAGAACAACTCCAAAGGTGTTTTATTACTTGTGATGAGGGACTATCAAAGAAGCCACAGGCTACTTTGCCAACTGTTTGGTGTTACTCCTTCAGTTCTTATTGGCAACCCTCTAGGCTATTGCTCTGTTTTTCTTTCCTCCTCCCACTCGCTTATCTTTCATCCTCCAGTCTCCAATATTAACTCAATTTCATGTTGGAAATTAATCCACACAAACGCTGAAGAAATTCAGCTGCGAAAAAAGTAAAATAGGAAAGAAAACAGGCAGAAGGTCTAGTTCCTGACACACACAGAGGCCAGGATGCTACTCCAGCACTTTATCACAACACTGGTTGTGCAAACAGAAGAGTTCTCGAGTTCTTTTAAAAGATTCACCAGTAAAGGCAGAAAGCTTTTTTGCACAGATTTTGACATTCCTATTTTCTGGTTTGAAACATGGCCAAGGGATGAACACGGGTTATTTTCC
This sequence comes from Chaetops frenatus, assembly GCA_013400775.1. Lineage (NCBI taxonomy): Eukaryota > Metazoa > Chordata > Aves > Passeriformes > Picathartidae > Chaetops > Chaetops frenatus. Next base: position 158,191 of record VZTR01020086.1, on the reverse strand, counting down.
TTTGGTAAGCACAGGGCTTTAATGACATGTCCCACCTTGTGATTAGCTGTATTATCTTGGTTTCTTGATTCTTCTGACACGAAGACCAAACAATGTTGGAAACTGTGTATATATATTTACCATATCCTTCTGCTTTTAGCATTTTTCAAATACTGCCCAAAATAGAAGTTCAGGCTTGCACTGTGATTGGCATGTGTACAATCACTGTGGGAGACAAAAGATTAAGAATATTGACTGACACTTGTTTGCCCTGTGTGAAAATAAAGAGGCCCAGGCCAGGGCAGTTATGTGTTATAGCATCAGGAGAGATGGACTGGCTGCCTGTGTAACTTAAACAAAAGTGGGGAGAGAGAGGTGGTCTATGCTGTTAATCTATACTGGAGGATTTAGAAACAAATCAAGCCCTATTAATCTTTTCTAGCTTGTATGTACAGATGTTTTACTTTTTGTAACACAATTTCAAGTTAAATCCAGATGATGTAAATCAAGCCGTAATGCTCATTAAATACATTTTTTAAAAAAGCATTTATTCCATCCCTTCAGCATTCCAAGCAGTTCAGCAGGGCAGAGAACCTACCCTGAGCAGGGATTGCACATGGCACACTCGACCCTGGCAAGGAAACAGTTCCAGCAGTTTGCTCTCTGCAAAGAGATTTCCAGACCAGGAGGCACTGGTGTGTGTAAAATGCACCCAATTCCTAAGCTGACAACAGCCACAAGTACTGGACCATGCAGGTACATCTTTTTAGAACCAAATACATTTTCTTCCTCTCAATAGAGAGTTACAAGGCATTTTGGGATCCCAAATGGAATTTTTTAACTACTAACCATTTTTCTTCTTTTTTCCTTCTTTTTGTAAGTTGTACCTTCACCAAGAATTCTTCGTGTTTATAAAACTGCCTATACATCTTTTCCATGGATTACACTGTTTATAGTGACCATTAAACTCTACACAGACCACTATGTAAATGACCAGTTAAGCCCGAGCAAACACCCACCTTGTTTTTCCAATCCCACCATTACTTTTGCATTTACTCCTGTTTATCTGCTGTCTTGCAATGCCTTTTCTTGGCCTTACAACCACATGAACTTGCTCCTTCAATCCTTTCTATAAGCAAATTTTTCAAAAGAAATACCTGTTTTTATGTAATAAAATGTGAAAAAGCAAAACCCCAAAGATGCAGTCCAGTGTAAATCACGATGGAACACTGATAATAAACGAACCTTATTCATGCCAGATAAAGCAACAAATCCTAATTTAACACACCAAATAATTTATCCTTAGCCAGAAAGACACTCAGACATTCAAACAGCCGTCTTTGTACATATGGAGGAGCTGCCAAGTCTCCATAGTTGAATGATCTCATAGACTCGGGGAAAAAAAAAAAAAAAGAAAAACAAAACATTTTACCATACTAGCTGAATACACAGGGTCAGAAAAAGACCAAAATGAAAGCGTTTTAGTGGTCTGTGTCCTAGTACAGATCTGTAGACAAGTGTGGGGAAAAAATTACAACCACAAAGTCACAGATTAAAAACAGACCTAAGAAAAACCTTTAAGTTTTCTGGCCTGTAATGGAGCTATCAATGAAGCAATGAAGAATAACCATGCCTAAATATTACTGCTGCTGTTCTCTCCCCAGCTCACATCAACCTTAACTCATACTCTTTTCTGAAACAAGGAAAAGAGGGACTATTTGCAGGAGCATGGAGTGACAGGACAAGGGGAAATGGATTCACACTGACAGAGGGCAGATTTAGATTAGATATTGGGAAGAAGTTCTTCCCCCTGAGGGTGGGGAGGCCTTGGCACAGAGTGCCCAGGGAAGCTGTGGCTGCCCCATCCCTGGAAATGTTGCATGGGGCTTGGAGCAACCTGGTCTAGTGGAAGGTGTCCCTGCCCATGGCAGGGGGTTGGAAGGATGAGTTCTAAGGTCCCTTCCAACACAAACCATTCTGGAATTCAGTGAAAAGGTCTGCAGCAAAGGATGACCACTGTTGGAGAAGTGTAAGGGCACTAAAGCTTTCCTCTGAATAATTTGGAAAAGGTGATCAGTTTTCACCTACAATGTCTTTTCCTTTTGGTGTGAGGATTGCTGAGTTAGGAGGGTAAGGAGAACAGGGGACAACAGGGATACAAGCAAACAAGAGGACATTGATCCATGAGGTGCTACCTAGGAGAAATATCTGTGTGCAGACCAGCTGGCTTGGGCTGAGGACTGAGCACAGATAGTTACTGAGCTCAGCTTGGTTCCCAGCTGTGTACACTGGACCTGATCCTCCCCTTGGGTACATTTCCAGCTCAATTAGGCTGTGGATGATGACAAGTTTACCAGCTGGAGCCTGGCTGCATTTGGGGTTTCCAGAAACACTGCTGTGCCTTTTATCGGGCAGCTGCACATGTGAAACCAATTCTGAGAGATGACACCAGGTACACCTTCCCCTGCTCAGGTGAGACACAGGCAAGCAAAAATTTCAGTTTGAAACAGCAACTGACTGGTTTGGACTTCAACTTTGTCAGTTGTTATATCAGAATGGGATGAAATTCCAAATGTGCCACATACTCAACTCCCAAGACAAGACAAGAAAACAGTCCATTATAGAACTGAAAATGTGAATTTTCTTGAAGCCTTACATGCTTTTACCTACCTGTAACTCATCATTTCTCTACACTGCTGTTCATAAACGAGGAGAGCAACCTCAGATGGGAGAACCAACCCTGTCTCAGCACCTCTCACCCACCTCAGCCTCTCCAGGCTGCTCCCACCAGCGAGGCCTCCAGCACTCCACAAGATCCACCCACACGAGTGGGATGGCACCAGCAGTGCCCTGTTTGGTGTGTCTGAGCAGGCAGGGCACAAATCCAGCTCTGTCTGTGTGGGGAGGAGCAGCAGAGCCCAGCCCAGCCCATCCTGCCCCACTGCACACCTGCAGGGACTCCACACTCAGCCCACAGCTCTGGAATCTCTCTCCCCAGTCCTCTCTGCATAAATCAAGCAGCAGGGAGGCTCAGAAACATGACGAATACGTTGGCTGGAATATCTCCTGCTGTAAAGACACAGGAGGAAGGGGGATACTAAACTAACCTTGCCTTGGATGGAAAAGCAGCTGGAATTTAATGTTCTTGGAAGCCAGCCCTGGCTGTTCAGACATGGATCTGCCAGGGAAGTCCCCCAGCGGAGGCATCGCTCATTCTCCAAAACTAAAACGTCAAGAGAAAGCCCTGGAAATCATTAAGCACTCTGTTCAACATTTCTTGAACAATTTCAGGCAGGGGAGGGGGGAAAAAAAAAAAAAAAAAAAGTCTCTCGACCAGACAAATTCTCAGTGTTAATATAAAACAGAGTGGGGATCACCAGCAATCTGAAGTGGAATTTTGCTTAATTGTGTCAATCTGAAATGATACAACATCAAACCAGCCTAAAAAAAAAAAAAAACAAACCAGCCAAAAAAAAAAAAAAAAAAAAAAAAAAAAAAGGAAAGAGCAGGAAGAAAGCTAGGAAAATACGAAACAGAAGTGTGTTTGACCTGGGCTTTCAGGGTCTTCACTATCACAGCCCACCCTGTGCAACTGCCCTGCCCCAGCGCTACATCGCCCACATGTGGCAAACTGTTCTCTATCACCAGGAACTCTCTCCCAGTGGGAGAGAAATGGTACTCAAACAGAAGGCAAAAAGAAAACCTTCCCTGGAGAAGAGCTGGCAGATCCCACAGAAGCTGTGCCTCTCCACTGGCACAAGCCCCACTTGGAAGTACGTCACTGCTTTTTCCTAGGGTTCAAATTAAAAAGAAAGGAGGTAATTTTGCCATCTGCCACAGCAGCACAGCTCTAGAAAAAGCATGTGTGAGTTTTAATCCTACACCAAGTTAGACACACACCCCAAGTGGCTTCCATGAAAATACATTTCTGGAGTTTTTTCTTTCCAGCCCTGCTAGTGTGAGGGAAGGTTTTCTCACAGATGTTCTGCTTCTCCAAATACTTTGTTAATGAGGTGCCTCCTAAATCACTGCCACAGAGTCAGTGTGGAAACACACACTGGAAAGGCACCACCACCTTCCACTAGAAACACAAATGATTAAGTCATGCCCACTGAAATAACTAAAAACCCACTGGCCATTTTTGGAAGAAGGGAAGCAAACTTGGTAAGCAGCAGGTTAAACTGGATAGGGTTTTTTTTGTTTGATGCTGTCCTAAGAAAATAAGGTTCTGTGTTTTATGGGTTGGGTAAACTGGTTGCTTATTGCTGGCTGATCCAGTAGGTGCCAGAAACAAATTCTCTTTTTCTGTGTGATCCAGAGAGCATTTGGCAATCTCTTTTGGATGAAAGCTGTATCAAGGAAAAAAAATTGTTATGTGCTCAAGTGTCAGGCTCTCAGGAGTCTGAGAGTGCTAACTAAGATATACTAAGTGCTCCACATTAGCTAAATTAGATTTTTTTTCCCAGTTAGGATCATTAACATTTCTTACAATGCTAGAAAACACAGGTAACAATGTTCCTACTGAGGACTGCTGCAGGCTGATGAAGCAGTTAACTCTCGTGGCAGTAGAAAAATAGACTTTATTCTGTTCCCTGGATGCCTGGACAGGTTCTGCTTAAAAAGCTTCTATAGAGCAGATGGAAGGGGCAGGTTTTGAAGCAGGCTGGAATACAAGGACTAGAAGGATCCCCAAAAGCAGCCCTGAGGGAAGCCTGGCACAGCCAGGCAACTTCCTTGAGGGCTGGCAAAGGAAAGAGAGAAGCACAAGCCCGAGGTACCAGTGAGGCTTTCCCAAATTTGTTTATGCACATGTATTATTGGACACAGTTCAGCAGAAAAGATAGATACTACTTAAAAAAAATCACAACAAAATGAGAAACAGCCTTTGTGCATTGGGATGAGACACCTCTTCCTAAACCAGGCTTCCAAGCAGAAACTAACCACATTTATTCCAATATCTAGCAGCATACATTGGATTTAAGTTGACAGAAATAAAGTAGTTTTATCCTCCCACAAGTTGACTGGTATAGCAATTTTCATCTAAAGCAGCAGCAGATCACCAGGACAAAGATATTCACAGGGATTTCCTGTCAAAAGTCACTCTAATACAAACATATTTTAGGGGCAGAAGGAAAATAAGCTCACTAGTCACACCAGCAAAATATTATTTCCATCTAAAATAAAGAGCGTGGCAGCTTCAGTTTAATGGAAATTAAAGTGTGTTGGCACTGTCAACTAACTGCAAACCACTTCAAAGCTTTGTTTAATTTTTAATTTAAAAAATAATACAGGAACAGGACATACTGTCAATACTTTTACAGATCCAATCCCACTTTCCATGTGTGCTAATGAAACCCTTACAGTTCTCAATTCACATGACTTCCATTTGGGTTACCACAAGACATGTGTTATGACTTCAAATCTTCAGCCTGATCTTTCAGGGAAAATTAAAAGAACATTTTTCTGTAGCTTGTAACTAATTATACAAAGTTAATACTAAAAGGTATCTCTTTTCCATTGTTCTGAGTAATCTTTAATACCAACAAAGGAACCAGAATCCAGCTTTGGAGAAACTTTATCAGTTAAACTTGTATTTTCAGAGTAGCTGAAACCCCCGTGATTTAAATTAGGATAAAAAAAGGCTCAGAGGTATCTGAAACATCAGATTGTTTGATATTCAGATATCATAATGCGAATTCTCATCTTACAAACTCAAATTTTGATAGAAGGTGTAACCAAAGGAAACTCAGGGCTACTCTCAGTAAGTGGCAGGTTTCAGAGTGGCACCATTTTGGCCCTGCAGTCCAACTGCACTCAGTATATTTTGTACTAAAATACTATTTTAAAAATTCAGAAGATCGATTTTGCTTCAATATTTAACAGCTAAGACTGTTCATAAGAGACCATAGCCTGGACAAGCCTCCTCACACTGCCAAGCTGTGCCTCATGGCTTTGCAGACACCTAAGAGAGGGATTTCTTTCATGACCTGATTAAGCCCCACAGAAACCCCCACACTTATGGGTTTGCTCCCCCCACTGCTCCTTTGAGGAGCTCTAACAGAAACTTGCCCTCCTTGATGGTTTGAAACCTTTTAACTGCAGCCAGATTATACACATTTGCTCATGTGACAATATTCTCTTATTTTAGATGTTTCTTTTCCATTTCTTGCGTTTCAGGATATGCATAAAGAGCAGCTTCAAGTTTCACAATGTGGGAATAATACATTTTTGAAATACTAGAGTGAATTAGGAAGTGTATTTAAAACAGTAACATAACCTTAAAATATTAAGTGTTGTGTGCCTAAATTGCTCTTTTAAAGAACCATGAGAAATTAAAATTCATCTAGTTACCAACATTCAAAATAACATTGACTTAATCCGATTTGTTATTTCCTTGCCAGCAGCATATTTTTACTTTAATCTTATTGCCTATTACATTTTCATTGCATATCCTTGACACAGAAAGAACAAATGCTGGGTTGATATTATCAGAGCATTCAATATCATCATCTAACTAGAAGTGACAGGCAGAACAATATATTAAACAACTCTTGCTTAACTAAAGTACTGGATGAGCTCAAGGTGAACCAGTCTGATGCATCCCAAAAGCCTCCTTTGGAAGTTTTTCCTACATGCATGGCAGGAAGGAAAAAAACCCCACTGTAATTGCTCATTTAAATTCAGCCCTGAAAAAGCAGCACTTTAAGGATCAAATGGCAACACAAAGCACTGAGTTAGAGAAAATAATAAAGGTATAAACCTTGCAGGATTTGTGACCTCCTTTTACTCTTGAAAAGGATCACAATATGTGGGTGAATTTAGAGGTTTGCATACTTTCCCTTTTGTACTTGGACCTAATAAATAATTTTTCCTTACTGTTTTATTTGAATACACTGTTTTACTCATGTTTTTCCTGGCCACTTTTCTGCAGACAGAATGGCAAGAGGAACACAGGGCTACCACTTCTGAGCAGGAGCAGTGGCCTCAGTCATCCAAATGGATCATTAACCTTCAAAAAGCACTTCTTGGGAGCATTTCTGATGAGCTATTGGAAACCCTTCAGCTCAGTGAGCTTTGTCTGGAGACTTGTTTTTATTTTTGATACTAAAAGCTTCTTTGAGTGCAAGGGATGGTTCTGTCTGCAGAGAGCCCCAAAAAATCCCTGAGGTTCCATGTCAAGAGACACCAACCTACAGCCCTGGCACTACCCGGATTTAAATGATTTACCTTGCCCTGAATTTTTCTTGGGCTAACTGTCTGACACACACAGCAAGGTCACTGATGGGCTCTACCTCCACACATCATCAGTGTCAAAAAGTGATTTAAATCAGGGTAACTGATGGATTTTGGCAGAAACACCAGAGCAAATGTGCTCTGACAAGTTCTTCCTTGATTATTTTATGCATTTATGACCCATTGGGAAGTGCACTGGATATAATTCTCCAGCCTGGCAATATTACTGCTCCACATTGAACACAACATTTACTACTTCTCTGCCGTGCCTCAGTTTCTCCATCTGCAGCACAAGGACAGGAAGATACCAGTTCCCTCTCTGGAAAGCACTCAGACTGATGGATGAGTCCCATGGAAAAGCAAACACAGGAACTGCTTGTTGATATTCTGAACAGGGCAGTGAAGCATCACCACATCCTAGAGGAACAGCTTCCCCAGGGATCTTACAACCAACAAGGTGCTGAATTTGACAGCTCTAATTTGGACAACTGTGACTGGAAGAACAGCAGCACAACACAGAGGATTTAAGCAAGATGGTGTTTAGTAAATATTCATTAGGTACCAGAGTAGCAAGCATGATATATCTATGTATAATGGCTGGGAGATAGATAACCAAAATGGCCATTTATCCTGAAATAGCTTCTTCACTCCAATTAAGGTCTCTGAAGGAACTTCATAAATGTCCTTTAGTACCTTAAGGAAGCCCACAAGACAGAGGGAGAGAGACTATTTACAAGGGTGTGGAGAGACAGGACAAGGGAGAATGGCTTCAAACTGGTAAGAGGGTAGGGTTAGATGGGATATTGTGAAGAAATTCTTCCCTGTGAGGGTGCTGAGGCCCTGGCACAGGTTGTACAGAAAAGCTGTGGCTGCCCCATCCCTGGAAGTGTTCAAGGCTGGGCTGGACAGGGCTGGGAGCAACCTGGTCTAGTGGAAGGTGTCCCTGCCCTTGGCAGGACAGAAGGGTGGAATGAGATGGTGTTTAAGGTCCCTTTCAATCCAAACCACTCGGTGATACTATGAAATTAAATGCAAAGTTGTGTGCAAGAACCCTATGTGCTGACATTACATGAACGATTTTAACTCCTAAAAGTAATAATATACAGATGTCTCTGACAAGATGTGAACCAAGATTTAACACAAAGCCTGGGGTATATTTCACATTGGCTCTGTGCTGGTGTGTTCATACCACATTCATTCTGCTCTTTATCACCTTACAGCTACTCTTCAAAGAAACCAGAAGATTAGCAGAAACATTTTCACTATTAAGCCATTATCATATTGAATGAAATTGAGAAAATGAAACTGTAAAGCTTTCAATACATAGAAGTCATTAGGAGTCAGATCACACTTACCTGGCTGCAAGTTCACTCACTGTGTGTTTACTTCTTTCCTCTGAAGCCTCTGATACAGGTGTCAAAGACAGGGAATTAGAACAAAAGCAGCACTGGTGTAACATCACAGAATTTAATACTGATGGGGACCTGATTACTGAGGTGAGAGTTACTCAGGTTTGGTAACTCCTATACACAGTATTTTGGGTATCTAATTCTAATCAGAAGTTCATAAAATGCTTGCCAACACCAAGTACCCCAAATCAAGAAATTATCATAGGTCACAATTATCCCATTTTGACTGTCTTGCTTTGAGTAAGTCTTAGATTCATGGTTATACTCATGAAAGAGAATCCTGCTGTTCCAGCACCAAGAACTCAGGGTTTGCCATTTGCTTTTCCCAGTTCTATCATGACACGTTACTGAGCTACTCACACCACCATCAATTTGTCTCTGAGCCACTGCTTTGGGACTGCTCCTGTATGAGGGAATGGCTCCCTCTCCTCAGGAGCTGTTTCAGTATTCCAGTCACTCTGATCAGATCTGCAGAGTCAGGCAGTGAGAAACACAAGCCACACTTTACCCTTGGCTGTCTCGTGCATCTCCAACAAGCAATGCTTTGGTGAAATGTTTAGCTGCTCTATTATTTGACCTTAGAACAGTTCAGCTCCTTATCCCTTTTCCACAATGAAAGTGAAACATTTTCCTACCTGAAAAGAAAATGAAGGATAGATGAGCACTTGGCTGCTGGCTGCGTTCTTGTATGAGCTCTCTTTTTAGCTTCATAAATGGCTGGGACTCAACTTTGTGTTTTGATGCACATAAACCCCACACTTGTTTAACCTGAAAATAATATGCCTTTATTTTGCCCTTTGCAGATCTCCTTAGAGCAGGCCCTTTTCAATGCTTCAGAATTAAAACAGTATCATCTTATACACTGGAATTATTCATCAGGTGCTTGATATGCTCTGTCCCACTATATACATCCACTTCTCTTACAAAGCAAGATAAAGACATTGAGTAAAGGCAAGTTTTGCCCAGCAGCAACTAACAGCCTCTTGTACCAGCTCAGGGAGACAAGCAGAAGGTTTTATTTTGGATCTGCATTTTGTTCTTAAGTACCAAATTGAACTAAAAATGGTGAACTGAATGAGGCAAAGAAGTATTACCCATGTAAGGATGTATGTTTCAGTATTAATGCTCAATTAAAGCAAAAAACTAATAAAAGTAATAGAAATATTACTCACACGTTAGAAGCACGGATTCAATCTTCTGTATTCAATTTATTTGTTGTTATAAAAACCATAACCCTGCTCTGTTCTGTCAAAGCATGTAGGTTATGCCAAAACAGGATCATCTGCTTACATCTGGCTGTCTTCTGCTCACATTTTTGTTACCTAACGGTCTCACTTACAAAAACTAACATAAAAAAAGTGAAAAAGATCACCTCCTTTCAGCTGGGTTATTTCATACATCTGTGGTCTGGTTTCTCCGTTTTTCCCACAGATGTGAATCCCTCCCCCTGCACTGTGGTTTCTTCCCATGCAAAAGGAAAAATGGCAAACTAAAGATGAAGTTACAAAACCAAGGCAATTTCAATTCTTTCAAATCTTACAATTTCAAAAGGAACATGCAGCTGGTGGACTCAGCAAATACACCTAGGGAAAGACAGCAGAAGTATATCCAGAATGAAAACCATTCCAGCTGGGAAGCAAGGAAGGGATCAGGTGCCTTTTCCCCACCTCTCTTCTCACTCTGTAGATTTGGAGGCCATCTCCTGTAAACAGCAGCCTGAGAGACAAGAACATAAGGAAAGGGGCAAAAGGAGTCCTTGACATGTTCCTTGACTTGGAAAAAAGATAAAATTAAAAAAATACACCGAAGAACTCTCACTCCAGCCACTTCTCTCAGGCCCTGCAGAGATGCTGCAGCCCTTCAACATCTAAAGGCAAGAAAGAACCAGGCAAGAAAGAACTTGACTGACAGAAGTCAAAGATAATGATGGAGCTAATAGTCAGACTTGGAATCTTTGCTGTGGACAGAGATGCAGTTCAAATAAGGGAGGCAAAGTCTTTTCCAAGAAGGATCCAAACCAAGAATCACTTTGCTCTGTCTGTGCCTCCCACCTTGCAGAGTGTGGAGTCAGCTTTCGACTTAATAAAGCAGCTTATCTGGAAATGTTTGCCATGAAAAGAGCTTTCAAAAAGAACAAAAACAAAAAAACAAAAAAACAAAACAAAAAAAAAAAACCAAACAAACAAAAAAAACCCCACAAACAAACAAAAAACAAAACAAAACAAACAAAAAAAAGTAAAAAAGAAAAGTCACCACCTCATTAACTCTGTGTCCCTTTTCACACTATTGAGCACACAGTGTTTCTCAAACTCAGTAATCTGGAAATAAGAAAAAGGAGGGGGTTACAAAAATCTACTTTATTCCTTCTCTCTTTGTAAATACATTTGAAATGAATGGTTCCATTAAGGAGAAAAGGCAAAGGAGCCCGAGGCTCACACTCTGACAAGCATTTCACAGCCTGACCCCACAGCATTTCCCCCAGGGCTGTATGATCAGTAAGGCTTTACAGCATTTACAAAGGCACAGAGAAGTAGGGAAGCAACACCAAACAAAGCTAAGGAAATACAAGGCTTTGCATGCTATTCATTCATTCTTCATTTTCAGTTTATCTTCCATGCAGTTGCTCCTTAAGAGCCAATCTGCCTGATGACTGCTTTCTGTGAGTTTAAATTTACCACAGCTTTAAGTATAGAGACAACAGAAAAAAAAAACCTGATAAACTACCAAAGAGAGAAAAACCACACCATTTAACAGAACCATCTCTGAGACCAGACATAAATCTCTTCAATGAACTCTATTTCCCTGCTAGTCTTTGGATTTCGTTTTGCACCAGCAGACAATGCTATCTTTACATGCTTCATTTCAGAGGTTCATTGAAAAATGTCACTACAATTCCAGCTGATCTCAGCACCATTCCAAAAGACAGTCAAATTCCATTTTGCAAAACCTAGCTGGAGTTTTTTAAATGAGAAATTAAAACATCAGACACAAGCCATCTTTTAAATCATTTATTTCAGTAGGAAAGATTTTTGAAACCTGTTCTTAAATTCATTTGAACTAGCTTATGCAAACACACAATTTTCACACACACACACAGAATAAAGTATTAAAAAAGGTGAAGGAAGAGGCTCGAGGACAGCCAAACTGCACATCACTCAGTGAGATCATAGTGCAATCCCTCCAGCCCTGGAAAGCCTCATGCCAGCAGGGAACATTAAAAATGGCTTGTGTTTACTGCATGTCACCTTGATCCCCCTTCCAGTGATGGTTGGTCCTTACAGGATGATTATAAAACACATCTATGTTTCCTGGTGCTTTTCCCACTCCAGTACAGTAGTGTTTGAATGGATACACTCCTGCATACAAGGAGCCAGAAATGCCAGTAAACCAGGCACCCCAGAACCCTTTATTTCAACATTTAATCGACTTACACTGCTCGTCTGCTTTGCAGTTTCAGCTGTGAACAGCTTTGGAATGGTAAGAAATTACTTCAGCAAACACACATGAAAGCCAGAACCCACCCGAATAAAGAGAAATAATATTAATCAAACACACAAAGGAAACGGGGTATTTATGGTGGTTTTAGTCACTCAAGAGCAAGACCAGGCTACCAGCCAGAACCATGCCATGATCTGCAGGAACTTGTATTTCATTACATTTCATGCACCTTTTCTTTTGCTCAGCAACTTAGTAACTTGGAGAAAACTTGTCAGCTCAGTTCTGCAACAGCCAGAGCTACACCAAATAATTTGTATTTTCTCCTCCGAACTTTCTGCTCTCTCTTTAAATAGTCTTAGAAAGCATAAGATTAATTTTCAAATTATCCTTCCAACATCTGAATTTATAAAAAGACTATAGGAAAACTGCTGTGTTTTTATAAGGGTGTATTCCAGGAAAACAAATATTTACTTGCTTAAGAACAACACATTCTTTCTTTCATTTCCCCTTCCAAAGCTTCTGAAGCCTTTGCTGCTAAAACAGTATCTAGCAGTTGTTTCAGTGAAGGACAGTGCTCCCTACACAGTGTTGGCAAAATACAAAATACACAAAACTGAGCTTCTGGGATATTAAGACTAAGATTTATCCAAGCCTCCTCTTTCCCCAAACAGTTTTTTCCTGTGGTGTTTATTTCACATTAACAAAAAGCTTGCAAGATAAATCGTCTCCTAAGAATGCTCCTCAGTGTTTATATCAAAGTGGGACAGACAAAAGCAAGCTCCTTTTTAATAATGTGAGCTCCTGAGCTCATGTGGTCTAGACCATGACTAGGACTATGCTCTTAATTTCCCTCTCCCTCACTAAATCTACTCAAGAGACATACCAAAATAAAAATAAGGTAATTTTTAAGAGGTCCGAGCTACTTCTGATAAAAGCTGAACAAGCCCAAGCTACCAAAAACCTCTGCATTTTTCCTAAAAAGAGGCTATTCAAATACAGAAATGATACTAAAGCAACTCGAGCCACAGCTATTTTACATTGACCAAAGCAAGTGACTGCTGCAGAAATGCAGTGGCTGTCAGGAATGTCACCCCTTGGAACACTGAGGACACAGCCTGCAAGTCTGCCATGGTGGGACTCATCACTGAAATAAAGGAATTGGTCTTCAAGTAAATAATAAGGCACTGACAAAAGTCCTCTTCAAATCCAAGCACTCACCCTCTTCATGCACTACAAATTAGAATGATAGTTTTTAAAACAAGGGATAACCCCTAGGAAAGAATTCCACGTCCACCCGTACAGATCCTTTTCATGACAACTTTCCCAAGCCAAATCACCTTGTGCACAAGCTGCTTTTAGAGAAAAATTAAAGAAAAAGGCTAACATTAAAGAATAATAACAAAACTGTCACAGCTGTCTCCTTGTAGGAAGAACAGACAATTCAATGATGTGATTTAGTACCAGTCTTGGGGTCTTGATGCTGCAACAGGCAGCACAAAGAGCTGGCCATGAATAAGATTGGAACTATTAGTGCCGGTGAGTTAGAACACCAAAAAATTAAAAAGGACAAGAAATGAAGAAAAAGGCCACTGACAGAGCCAGAAGAAAACGTATCCCATATTTTATCTTGCTCTGGACATGATTTGTTACAGTTAAACAAAACCATAAGATCAAGTTGCTGTTTGTCAACAGGGATCTCAACTTCTCATGTGCCTCAGCAGCACAAAAACCTAAAAGTGCTTCTGCTGGGAGAGAGAGGATTTGCTGTCACCACGTGTTATGTCTGACACTAACAGAGGAGGACTGGTGTTGAAAATATGGAAATGCAAATACAGGAGGCTGATGTTGCAAGAAACATTAAATTAGATGAATTTACTTCCAGCGAGGAGTAGATATCTAATAAAACCCTGCTGTGTTTTTTTATGCTTCCTTTTGCTCCCAGTATGTTTTCCAAAGTGCATAATTCTCTAAACACAATTTTAAAGCCGGGTGCTAAAGCTCATTCATTAAGTATTTATGTGATTTCATTTAGTATTTGTAGTTTTAATGCCTATAACTTGCACCTAAATACTTAATGAATCATAATAGCTTGACTAATACTCCTCTGGCATGAAATAGACATTTGAAAATGAAAAAGTGCCTGGGATGAGCTATGTTTATTCAAACTACCAGAATTTTTTAAAAATAAAAGTTATAAAAATTATTTCCTTTCTAAGGACACTGGCATAGAATTCAGGATTGAAAATCCTAGCCAAAAGCAGCACAGATTAATTAGATAAAAGTTAGGAGTAAGCTGTGCAATGTTATATATTTTTAATTCAATGCACCAATTTCATAAACCAGACATTCCCTGTTGCTTCATCTTTCCCAAAACTTTTAGTTTAGCTAAAAGGATGGTTGCCAGTCAGCAGATAATTAATATTCATATTTGAAGTCTTGCTAGAAGAGCTCCTCTAAATAATTTTTGTTCAAATGCACCCAAAACAAAGAAATTTGCTGCAAGGGGCATCTTTAGTTTCAATATCAAAACATTAAGGGATAAAGTGAAAAGTATCAGCTGAAGTGGTTCAGCAGTTATTAACAAGATAAACAATTAGAGCAACACATTAAAAATGAAAATCAAAGAGAACCTGCCAACTGTCTGAAGCAGTCTGGATAACAATCTTACCTGAATACCATGAGCTCACTCCTTGTTTTCTCAACAATAGTTTCAGTTACTTAACTTTNAGTGTTTTTGACTTGGCTGTCTTTCCACAGCTTGGCTGAGGCAGCTTTCCCTGAGGGAACAAACCCAGCACCTCTTTCTGAGCACCACTGATCTCAAGCTATGGAAATGTCAGTGTTTGTGTGTTGTCCTGCAGGACTACGTGGCCACAAACAATGGGAAAGGACTGAACTGCTCACTGTAACAAGTGCCAAAAATTCTTCCTGTGTTGTCATTACTCACTCCAGTTATTCTGGCTACACATTTGAACAAACTCCTCCCACAAAAACCCAGCAGATCTGAGGGCAGCGAAGAAGGAAGAGTAGGAGACCTAAGGACAATGAAAGTTGGTAACAGCAACAATTCATTAAAGGATGATTTGTGAGTTGTTTTCCCCACCATCCTCCTACCATAAAAACCTAACTCAAAACAGCTGGAAAAATGCAAAAATCCAGTAATAAATGACATGTCCTGACCTGGCTCTGTCCTTAGCAAAGCTGTGGGCTGTCAGGCTGTGGCTCCCAGTTGCATGTTTCCTTTCACTAACAAAAGAACAGATACAGTTATGCTGCAATGTACCTAGAATAGCTTATTTAAAAATTCAAAATCCACAGGTAATTATCTACAATGCTTAAAAAACAGATCACACATTGTTAAAAAAACCCAAACAAACAGTCATTGAGAAGAAACACACATTAAGTAAGTTTCAAAACGGAAAAAACACCAAACTCAAGTTGTGCAAAGTCTACTAAGTAACACTGCTGGCTGTGAGGATGTTGTCTTTACTATACACCCAACGTGGGTAAACTTGGGAGATGTGTGAATTGCAGAGGGATTCAGCACAAGCAACCCCTTCCCAAAATTCATGACTTCAGAACAGATTATTCATTCCCCATATAAAAAACAGCAACAAAAGAATAGCAAGGGGAGCCAAACTCTCATAGTCCTTGTGGTGTAATTCCAACAGAAGCATCCCTCTACTGTTTTCTTTCTACCAAGAGCCAATTCACAACAATTCTTGGAAATATAAACCAGCCTATTACCCTTTACACCACCAAGTGGTTGGGGGTTTTGTGTTTTGTTTTGGTTTTTTTTTTTTTTACTGTTAGACTGGATTATCCTCCTTTTTGCCTGCCAGAAATCAAAAATTAATCATTTCCATTACACAATTAATTTGACTCTGGAAAAAAAAACCCTCAAAAATGAATTTACAGGCTTCTACTCAGATGCAATAAACAAACTATACATTTTCAAAATAACAACTACTAGTAGAAAACTTTATTAGATAGTCAGAGAACTCTGAAACAGACTGGTAGGTAGCTTGTTTCTGTTTAAAAAGGAGAATTCATGGTGGAATCTGCAAGCGTATGTACGGCCACTAAACCACAATGTCAATGGAACAGTTACTACTTTTTCACAGACTTCAAAGCTCCAATATCAGAGTCATATTTTGGACAACGTTTCCTTGCTTTACAAAGATCATATTTTTGAAGATTAAAGAAAGACTAATCATCCAGGAAACTAGGTGATGTCAAGGAAACCCCAATAAAGCAAGAATCAAAGTCTTAAGCATCAAACACACACATAAAGCACAGCTCCCTTTTTACAACCATTATGTTTTTCTCTGTGAGTAATTTCAGTGACCAAGAATGATTTCTGTCAAGGATGGAATTTTGATGGCCCCCACACCTTTTCTCTCCTTAGGTTATCCTACCTTTTAATAAATTAGTTGATTGCCTGAAGATCAAAAGAGCTTCTGTATGTAAGGTCTGCTTTAGGCCACATTATCAATACCACACAACGTCAACTACTTTGACCAAGACAGATACTAAATCAATTATTGCCAAATGAGAACATGAAAGCTTGAAATTGTGCCTCTATCTTTTTAAAATGTCCATCTGAAGTGATATTATGAAACACCACACACTAACAGTGGTCCCTAACTGATAATTAGCAGATACCCAAAGTCAAACATCTCAGTGAGCTGTACCCAGGTGTTGGTGTTTTGTCATTCAGCTTTTCTGTGTAGGAGAGTCACAGGCATAGAAACAAATGGGACAAAACCACTCAGTTCTGACCCAACAGTGCTTTCAGTTTTGTCTCATACACATCCCCCACAACTGCCCAAAACATGTGTTTTTAACCAGGAATTAGGTTAAAACATACCAAACTGATTTTTGGCTCAGCCTCTGTACCACTGTCAGAGTCTGGCTCCCATACAGGACCAAGGTTTGCAAGCTCAGTGCTGCTCTAAACTTGCAGTTGTGTTACATTTCTTACACTTGTAGGTCTGAGAGAAATAACACTGCTCCAGGCTACGTGTGCCTGGACAAGCTCCCCTCCAGGACTCCTGGTATAGCCTAAACAACACCTCCAGAACATGTAGGACCTTTTACCCAGATCATACACAGCTTTTGATACAACTCTTAAATACCAGTTTACCTGTTTTCTTAAGAATGCCTAAAAAGGTGAGTTATTTTCAAAATTAGTATAAAGTTAAAAGAAACTCAAAACTAGCTACAATCTATTTAACTCAAGCACAGCACCGCCAGAAGTTTCACACACACTATTTGGTGTTTCGTGTTGTTTTTCCTTTCACTCTTTAAGGCAGTGGTTTCCACAGGTCAGTTCTGAGAACATAATGAAGCATGGTCCATGGCAATTCGTGTTGCAACTCCATTTTTAATTTGGGGGACTCCACTCCCCAACCATTAGTGGTTTTGTTCAGGGCTCCGGAGTTCAGAGATTGAGTTGACAGGTTCTGTTCTGGCACAGAATACAGCTGGCACATTTTTCATCAGGACCTTGTTCTCAATCATGAGATGGTTGATAATTGTCCTTTTTTATTGTTTTGAATTTGCCTGTTATTCAAAGGTCATCAAGTTGGCAGGAACCTGAAAAGAAAAAATGTAAATGATGGAAGAATTTACTTCAGGTAGTAGCTACTTGCATTCAGCTGTTTCAGAGACTACACACATTGTTGAAATGCACATTATTGTCTTCAAAAAAGGGGAAAAGGAATGCAACTATCATCCAGCAGCAAAAATATACTAAGAGCTGTAGAAATCTCAGGTATAATCAAAATATTAAACTGCTGTGAGGTTTATAGTTTTCTTATATGGCCATAGAACTCCCTAATTTTGATGACATTTAAGATTTAAGTTGTCAGCAAAATAACCTTAACCTGATAAATCTCAACTCTGCTAGACAAGGAGAACTCTTTCACCTGAGCCCAGCTAGAAACTTCTTGGCACATAGATCAGTGATTGATGTAGGCCCCTTAGCCTTTTAAGACTAATTTTAAAAAATGAGGCATAAACACTTGTTTGGGCTATTAAAGAGCCATTCCTGATGACTGTCAATAAACAGTCAGTTTGGTCAGATATGAATCAAGAATTTCCTGCCTTGTATTTCCCATTTACCTGTAGAACCAAGAATGCTCCACTGGGCTAAAGCTGCTCCATTAAAATCACAAATAGTATCTAGCATTATTCAGCTGACTAGGTGTTTATACTCCACTGAAAACACATCCAAACATCCAATTTTTCTCAGGCAGCTACACTGTTAACAGTAATAAACAGTATTGTCAACCCTTACTGAACCAAAACTGTCTTCAGGGGACAGGTTTTCACCACTTCCTTGCCAACTCTTTGCCACTATCCCCACTTTCTCCAGCCAGGAACACAATTTCTCTACTTTGCACTGTCTCAAGTACCTTCACAGGAGCTTCTGCAACCCTCCTTTACTTCTTAAGATCTCTCTCAGAGACAGAATTGAACAGGAAAGCACAGAAGGATCTGGAAAAGCCTTTTTGTTTCCCCTTGAAATTCAGCAGGATTTCTGCTCTGGGAACTCCATGAACAAATGTGCAAAGAGAAGGAAGAATTCAGGGAGACAAAGTAACTTAAAAAGGATTTTGCTGATGAAAAAGGTCAGTAAGAATTTATATGAGAACAGCATTAAATAGGGGTTGGAGGAATGGAAAATGCTATCTTTGCTTTCAAAGACTGGAAAAAGTACCAAGGGCTAACCTACTTTTTATACATTTTAGGAATACAAAATACATAAACAACAGAAAATATTTATGTCAATGACCTGAAAAAAGGCACTTCAGGAGAGTTACCTGGAATTGATATGGAATGCTGCAGTTTACAGCTTTTTACGTAATTGTGTGACAGCCTTTTTCAAATGGGTAAGGCAATAATACTTCCACTTGGACAGATATTTTAGAGCATTCCTTGCATTCCCCCAATTGCTTGAAATTAGCCTCAAGGTAGCCCCAAATCTTTCTTCATTACCCCAGAAGCTCTGAGGACTTGTTTGCAAAGGGACAAACAAAAAAGCCAAGGCAAATCAATCAGCACGTGAAATGGGTGGAGAGGGAAAACACAAAGCCCTCAGTGACAGCTTGGTCAGCTCAGAGATCCATCAGTTCTGAGCTCTTCAAAGCTCATTTCTTTTCACTGTCTTGCTCTCACCTGTTGTCTGTTGCTTTGGCAGGCAGCACTCAGGTGTTTAAACCAGAGCATTGCATTCATTCTGTTTCCAGCTTGAAATTTGTATGAATTTCCTGAGGAGGAAAAAAAAACTGATGAAGAAACATAAACAGTGCTATACACTTAAACACTACCCATGTTCAAGTACATTTAAATTTAAATATTATGAGAAGATTTACTAACAGAAGGTCCATATAACTTTACATTTTGTCTGGAATAGGTGCAACTGCTTGACCTATTGAAGAAAAGTTTCAGCTTGCCTCTCTTCCTTTCCAGCATTCTAGATTTCAAGTAGTGCCTGTGCCAACTAGGAAAGAACAAAACATCCCTCAAAACAAAAGTGGTTTTTGTTCACTGCCATTATTGCAATTTGTTTAAAATATCATGGTTTTTTAATGAAGTGCAAGATACCATTGAAACACACCCTGGAAAGCTACATTTGAAAATATCAGAAAATCACTCCTAAACGTATTGATACATTTCAGACCAGTATTTTCAATGGCTGGAGTTACACAGCGCTTGTTTGGGTTCAGGAAGGTCAAGTGTTACAAAAACATTTCAGGTTGCTGTTGCAGAGTTTGAGCTGACAAGCACTCAAAATTTATACCTCATATCAGTGGTGCTAGAAGAGATGTTTGGAAATAAA
This sequence comes from Chaetops frenatus, assembly GCA_013400775.1. Lineage (NCBI taxonomy): Eukaryota > Metazoa > Chordata > Aves > Passeriformes > Picathartidae > Chaetops > Chaetops frenatus. The sequence continues at coordinate 138,286 of VZTR01020086.1, read as the reverse complement.
ATGTACTAAGACTTGAAGCAGACAAAGCAATAAATAATTTTAAGCTCCTTTATCAGAACTCCTAATAATGTTCTTTCTGCACATTTTGAAGTGCTATGGGAAAGTAACATTTTCTTCAGAGTTTTAGCTGAAAGCAGGCACTGTGCTGGAGTAATGGAAATCCACAGGCTTCTCCACATAACAGTCAAGATCTCTGAAGGGTTCTTCCTGGTAATAGCACTACATTTGAACAGATGGTTTGGGTTTTGGTTTTCATTTGGAGAGAACAGACTGCTCAAGCACCCAGTGTCAGCTGAATCTTTTTTTTTATTGTTAGTTACATTTCCACACATGTGAAAATGCCTCGAAGTGCTCTAAATATAGTTTAAAAGAATACAGATGAATACTTCCAATTAAAATCACATCTGGGGTTGTTAAGAGTTTGGAGAGTTCTCAGAATTCATTGAAGACTCTGAGGATTCTCCAAGGGTTATTGGTGCCACAGCATTCTAAAGGCAGAGAGGACGTGCTGGAGAGCAGCTGAAACTGCAAGGATGTCACCTTTCACTTGCTCGTTTAGCTGCTGACAAATGACCTCAGCAAAGAAAATGTTTATTCTGGGCATCAGTGCACTGCTTACCCTTCTCAGAATCCGTCAATAAGAAGAGATCTGGATGCTCAGGGTCATCTGCCATCATCACCATCCAGCCCACCACGGAGACACTCTTACTCGGCGTGGATTTGAACTGGAAATACAAACAGAGATGAAAACGGAATTAAAACAAGAGGCCAGATCTGCACAGAACAAGTGCCCAGCAGGGCAGCTCCTCTCAGGGACACTGTTAAAGACTGGGTAACTTCAAATGAAGCAGAACACTTCACAAGATGAAGAAAATTAACAAAGGCAGTATGAAATTAGTGAAAACAGAACTTAAAACAATGATATTCAAAACAAATGAAAAGGAATATCACAATCTGCAAAAGCTTGTTAGACATCTAATCTGCACTGCATGATTACAGCAGCATTCCTCACCATATTAGTGCACATTTGAATGAACAGTATTGTTCAAAAGTGTATTAATAAATGCAAAACTATTCCCTCCACTGTTCCCAAACAGAAGAACTGAACTGTGCTATAACTATTCACAGTTAGCATGCAGTAATTATTATAGCAGTCTGTAATTACACATAACATGATTCCTGGGAATAAGATAACACAACTGTGTAATTAAATATTATGACCTGAAGAAATAAATGGATCAAGTGAGGATATAAATTGAATAAACAAGTGCCCAGAAATGGGCAGTTGTGCTTATTTGTTGACAAGATGTTCAAAATAATGGTGCTTTCCTGTTCCAGATGTTATTCATGCATTGACAGGTAACTCAGGCCTAAGCACAACACTTGTCTTTGCTACACCAGTCCCTCTCCTGACAGCTCCTTGATCCCATTGTTTTTCATTCATCTGGTCACAGTATTATTTTCTCCTTCTCATGCTTCTCTCAGTTCCAGGTCTACTCATCCATTAAATCCTATTTATTTCCAAACCATAAGCTTCCTTCTCTCTGGCCTCCTTTTTCACCTGTTAGTAGACAGAATGTTTTGGGTTGGAAGGGACATTAAAGATCATCTCATTCAATCCCTCTGCCACAGGCAGGGACGCCTTCCACTGTCCCAGTCTGTCCAAGTCCCATCTGGTCTGGCCTTGAACACTTCCAGGGATGGGGCAGCCACAGCTTCTCTGGGCACCCTTTGCCAGGGCTTTGCCACTCTCACAGAGAGGAATTTCTTCCTAACATTCAGTCTAACCCTGCTTTTTGCCAGTTTGAAGCCACTGTCCAGGTATGTTTGTCTGTCTGTGACTTGCACAACCAGTTACATTTTAAACCCTAGTTTAAAATCCATTAGATCTTGGGATGAACAAACGTTAGAGCAGTAGTTGAAAGAAAAAGCCTTTAAGCCAAGTTCAAAATAGTTTAAGAGCCCAGGCTCTTTGTATATACACACTAAAGTTTAACTCACAGCCTTTGGGAGGTGGACAGAAGTGGTAATACCTCAAAAAAGGAGGAGGTAAACTACAAAGCTCTATCAGACAAGATTTCATTACAGTGAGGGTTGTAACTCCTTTTCAAACAGTAACTGAAATTTCTTTGAGGAGGCAGTAAGTAATGTCAGTCTGTAGTGAACATTAAGGCATTTTATCTGACAGAAGGAATAAAGACAAGGAAAGGGAATAAAGTCAAGGATATGGCTCGGGAGTTCTTTTAAAAACAAGGAAACGTATATAAAGGATTTGTTATGGACTCACTGACAACACTGCCTCAAAAAGCAAGATGACACAACTTAACACTTAAAAGGGACCTGCAAAATGCAAACTTCTAAGTAGTCCTAAAGCATAAATAGGTCCTTTTCTGTCACCCTGTTATTGAAAGCCTTCTGAAAAGTTTATGTTCTTGAGCCAGATTTTCTCACACATTGTACTAAAAACACCAGCTTTGTTTACATTGCTTCTTGGAGAAGGGAATCTGATGGACTGGTTACTTAGCCAGTCCAGTTGAGAGGTGGGATTTCATCTTCCAATCCTCTCTCACTTTGCAAACCCTATATATTGTGTATCCATAATAAACGGGGCTCCTTTCTGGGGGCTTCTCCTGTTCTCTCGATTGTGGTGAAACCGTGTCCTTCTTTTGTGTCCTGTTGCTACACTTTTCACTGAGATGGAAATTTGAGTCACAAAGCAGTTTTAATGGATTACAGATCAAAATGTACCTCTTGAACACCACTAATTTCTACAGTTTCATGGAAACATTGGGCTTTCCTTTCTTAGTTATACATCCCAACAGGTATCCAATATGTGACACTGCCATGCAATCCAAACTGCTAGAGCTCCTTGCTTTTTCATTTCACTCAAAACCATCAGATAATCACAGTGCTTCTCCATAGAATGAAAAGCTCCACACAAGAAGAGTGTTTCCTGCCAGCATCAATCCATCATTGCTTGAAACAGATGTCAGCTTTCCATCCCTGTGCTCAGCTGGATTTGTATTCCATGTTTACACAGTCCCCCAGGGCAGCTCATTCTCTGCTGATGCACACAGCCTTGCTAACAGCAAGTCTGCTTTGTTAACATGAAGGGAATGAAAGCTTCATTGTAATTTAATGTTCCCGGTTCCTATTTGCTTTTTGTAATACAGGCCATTGGAATGACTCTTATTATACACATGGAAAACTGCACAGCTCTGGCACTAGGCTTCACATAATTGATTTTTGCTGCTGTTGTTGTTGTTCTGAGCGCAAAGGCTTTAGTAAGTAAATCTTTGAATCAAAAACTCTGAATTAATCTGTGAACAGACTTTTCACTCCCAATATTTTAGCACCTACAAATCTCCTCCTCCACATCTCCTCTTTAGATTCTATAGCTTTCCAAAAATCAAATAATTTTCTTGGTGGCTGAACATCCTTCCCAGAATGACAACATTTTTCATCAGGGCATTTTAGTGAAAGTGCCCGAGCCACAACTACCAAGATTTCTAGACTGCAAACAAATTAATCTAATCTTGATTGTAGCATGCAATAGAAGGCTTGGAACTAACAAGTGTTTGTGCTCAAGCATGAAGCCTTAAAATATCTCTGTTGCTTCCCAAGTACCTACAAACATGGAAAAATCTCTCATGTATGCTATGATGTCAAAGAAATTGGCAAGGCTCTCAGTCCAATCACTATAAACAGTTATTTTACAGGTGTATTCACATTTTTCAGGGTGCTTATTTTCAGCCTAAGTTCAAGTGGCTAGTCTTACTGTTGCCCTTTTCTAAATGTTCACAAGTGCTACAGTTTTTCAAAGAGGCTTCTCTGTGAGTACCATTTCAGCACATGAGATAAAACCATGGTCCACAAGTTCCTCTCAGACTGTGCTGTTCTACATCTCTGGGCTCTGAAGTTCACATGCTCATTTATAGACAATTCTCCATGACTGTAGTAATAACTGAAACCTGTTCACTATTTAAAATCAATGCCAATTTTGTGCTGTTACTCTTAGGAGATGCAGCAAACAATACTGGATGCACTCCCTGGCCTCTGACCACAGGCAGGAGAAGAGCTGGCTTGTCTGTGTCTAAAAGGGAGGGGGATTTCTTGCCCCTTTTGCTGAAATTACTCTGGGATTTTTATGAGGTAATTTTCCAAAGAGGCTGGCTATTATAAGCCTGGAAGAGCTTTGAGTGTCAGTGCATTCCAAGCTGCCTGGAGCAATTGCAGCAGCAGAATGGTCAAAAGCATGCCTGTAATCAAGACACGTTTACCATGAGAGCTCCAGCCAGGAAACTTTATATAGCAGACTGACTCTTTTGTTGCCAGGGTTCCTTTCCATGTCACAGAGGCCTTGAGAAAGGAAGCAGAAAAGACAGATGTTTAAATGGCTCCAGAAGATGCTTGGAATATTTTGCTGAGGTAAATCTCCAATGTATCAATCTTTGAAAAAGAAACCTGCTTTGAAGTAGACGGCATCATCCTTTTTATCTGGGAAGTAAAAAAAACCCCAAAGCCTAAATCTAGCCTTGGATCTCTTCATTTCGCAGAGCAAACCTCTTAGGAATATCACTGGACAGTATCTGGAGCATTTACTCATGCTCCAGCTATCTAGGGATGATTGACCATCTGCAGTTCATTCTCTCCTGATTAAATTTTCCTGAAAATGCAACCAAACGTGAACGGAAGCATGACCCCAGACAAGTCATCTCCACAGACTCCAGAACCAAAGCTGAGGCTCTGTACAGTAACTCTGTAGTGAAATGGATGGAAACCTAAGCCATCAATAGCCAGGCTCACAGTACAACACAGGCAGAGCAGCTGAACAAGTTACTGACCCCCTATTATTATCCTGTTTAATAAACTGGAGCCTCTTCCCCCACCCCTGAACCTCAACAGCAGTTACCAGGCTTTCCATCTTAATTTCCACATAAAGGTGATGCTCTGTGTTATAACAGCCTCTGAAGCAGAGGTGAACACTCACTGCAAACTCTTTGTTTAGACAAAAGATAATCCAAATTGTAGCAAACAGTTATTGCAATATATTAACCTCAACTGCACCTGGGAAACCAAACCAGAGGCTGAGCTCCACAACAGGCTTTGCATCCACAAGCAGAACAGAACATGCTTGCTGCCCTAAAAAGCTCAAAGCAACACATGAGCTGTGCACAGCCAAATCCAAGGTTGTGCTGGACAGTTCAGTCCAATTTCATAGAGCCAACTATTAAAAAGAAATTAATGTTCTCCAGCAGCCATTGCCTTTAACTACCACTCCTCTCCCTCCCTTTCCTGGGAATTGCCTTGCTCAAACTCCTCTCAGTATGTACAAATCACGAGGCTGGTAGGCTCCTAATGGGAAATCCTGCCAGCACCCTGCACTCCAATGCCTCCTCAACTCTCTCTGCCTTACTAGTCTGCTGGAACATCGTTGGACAAAGAAACACAAGCACACAGGCATGTGAGAAAGATTTTGGCTTCTCCAGCCTCGGTTCAGCAGCAGTTTAGATGCTGGAGGTGTCCACAATACATCAGTGACTTGGGGAATAACAGAAGTCAATTTAAGAGGTTTAGAAAATAACCCCTGAAAGAGCATTCTAAATGGATGTGATTGGTTTTCAAGGCAAAGTAAAGGCTTTTGCAGGAACAGAGACTCAGCAGGATCAGCTACCAGACTGTTTACCTTTTTCCTTCATTTACTTTTGCTAAAGAAAGGGAGGACTATTTAAATGACTGAAATTGTTGTTCTGAAGGAAATGTGTAAACAATGAGTATTCAATGTACTTAATTTCCAATCAATATAATTCCTTCCTAAGCAATTTTTTCAAGTTCTCTAAACCTGCATGGTATTTAGATTGTTTTAAAATGCTAATACAGAAGAGTGAAAAAGCTTCTGAAAGAATAGATACAAGTCTGGTAAAGTCCTCCATAATTTTGTGAAGAACAGTGAACCAGAGAGACTTACAAATACATATTCTACTCCTAAAAGAAAACAAAATGCAATTTTGGCACAAAGCCTGAAGGAATCACAGCAGTAACAGGAACACAAGGTCTGACATTACCACAAAAATTTCCTTTCCATTTCTCAATGTTTCCAGAAAAAACAAGCAACTAGCTGTGAGTGACATAATGCCAGCACAAGTTCTCTCCTGGTTCCTTTTTTTTTTTCTTTAATACTTTGCATTTCTACTCATAACAGCTTACAAGTCTGCTCTTTTCTTTTAATGAGGTGGAATCCTTCCCTAAAGTTTTCACTGAAGCCAGAGACAAATGCATCCAAACACACACACACTTCTCCCAAGACACCCAGAAGACAGGAGGATTGGCTAATGAACCTTTACCTGGGCTAGACAAATTAAGTAGGACCAGTTTCCATCTTACCTAAGCAAAGCTAGTAGGAGTGGATGGCCAAGAAATCACATCAATATTTCTAAAAGTAATTAGCTTTTATTAGTTACTTTGAGTATTAGAATACTGTTTCCTAATGAACTCCCAATAAAAATGGGAAATAATCTCTTAGATTAAGAGAACTTTACACACAAACATTCCACACAGCAACTTCAAACATTCAGGAGCCTGGGAACCAGAAATATTAAGCTTCAAATCTCTACCCTCTGCACATAAAAACGTTAGGATAAGAAAACAGTATTTTGTACCAAAGAGAAAGTCCCCTTTACAAGGATTCCAAAAGCACAACTCTGTTTGCAAAAATTCCATAAGCTTTATGCAAAGCAAATATTCTACAGTGACAGTTGTTATAAATTAACCTGAAACACTGGCCAAGGCAACTAATGATTCTGACTAGTGAATGAAGTCAGATTCAAGTGTCTCAAATTTTACCCAGTTTCTTAAGAGTATCATTATAATTAACCAGGGACATCAAAAAGGAACAATGTACATCTTAACATCCATGGGACAGGTACAGAAAATCCTCTTGCTCCTTCCCCACATCCACAAAGCATTTTTAGTTTCTTTCAAATCAAGTTCCAGCAAATAAAAGGAACCCCAGCATCATCTGACATTGTAGCTCTCTGCTGAGCAGATGAAGTGTTTTGTACTGCACTGTTGTTAATGGATTACAGGATTACACAGAAAAATCAAATGGTCCAATTCTATCACATACATGAAATTAGTACATGTTTAATTGTTGTGTCTTGTGAGTCTCAGTTTTCCCTCATCAGTGCTTGTTTGTATTTCAAACCACGACAAACTATTGCAAGACTCAAATCATCCAAAGACAGAACTTCTGTCTTTGAAAATGGACAGACCAATGACACAGTTCCTTTCCTCAAAGACCAGGTAAAAGTCAGAGACACATGGCAAATGCAAAGCAGATGTTCTTGGTGTAGCATATAAATGTAAATGATATTTCCCTGGGTGTTGGGAAGGATAAAAGTATGACAAGAAAGTCTTAGGGATATGTATGCTTAGCAGAAAGATTTTCAAATGTAGATTCTGAAGAAGGAATAGAGATGGAAGCAAGGTTTGATATAGAATAAAGGAATTGCTGAGCCAGTCTTAATGGATAACCAAGGAGGCAAAGGGTATATTAGCTAGAAGGGGTTTTTATGACTTAGAACAAAGGATAAACCCACCTCAAACAAGAAGATGTTTTTACCAAGCAGAAAGATAGCACAGGCAAATAAGTCAGCAAATGTAGTAAGTAGAAAAAAGGTCTCAGAATTTTCCACTGTAAGGAAACTGAAAAACAACTTCTAGCTTAAACTGTAATGTACTAACTTTTAGTGATTGGAGAATACTAACATGAATATGGTAATTATAGTAGTTGTGATAGGCTACAGATAAAAGTTAAAGTATAGATTGGTTCTACTGTGCTAAGATGCTCAGCAAAGAAAAGTATATAATGTATTGTAACCAAAACCAAAGGGTCTCCAGGCCTGCCTGCAGCTGGAGCTGACAGCTGTAGGCACAGGCTCTGTCGCCCACGACCCTGGACTGCTGTAACATCTCGGACTGAATAAACTGCATTTTGAAGAGCCGCCTGGAGTCCCACATCTCTCATTCAGGCTCTTACACCTGGGGTATATCCATATGAGGTGCCTGACTGACTGGGAGACAGGATAGTGCTAACTAGAAATCAGGGAAGGCCTGAACTGCTCTCAGTGTTTACATCAGGAAATCACATTTTAGGTTTGGCAGGTGATACTGGAACATGCCTGGTTTACATACATGTTTTCTCTCTGTAGCCTTCAGGGATTTTGCAGCGTAGTAGAAGAGTTGGGTTCCACACAGTGCTACCCAGTATTTCGTCCAAGATGCTACCTGGAGAAAAAACAAAACAAAACAAAAAAAAACCCCATAACAAACCCAAAAGTGCAAGGGTAAGTGAAATGCTTCATAACACTGAGCTGTAAAAGAGGAGGCACCATCCTGCAAGAGCATGAGAGCACTGACTGTCCAGCCACGCATCAGCCAGGTTTCCAAAGCTGCTGTTTGTTATTCATGCAGGCCTATGAATGCATGAAAACTCCAGAAAGCAGAAAGAACATGTGCCTTTCCTCTCAATCTGAGAAAAATGTTCTGCATCTTACTCTGTACTTCCTGCAGTCCCTACAGAACACTTAGTGGAGCCAGAGTTCATCTGTCCCTTTCCTTTTCCGTTTTAGGGGCTGCCATAAGATATCCCCCATTGTCATGAATATGTATTCGTACGTAATATTTTGATTTATAATTGATCATCAAGTACTTGCAATGCAAATGCTGAGGGTGATCACCTATTGATACATAGCTGGGATTTACCTACTGTTAAGGAAGACAAAGTATGATTCTATTTTAAAGTCATCGGTAATTGTAGAAAATTTTATGCAGGATCCTCTTCTCTTTTACTTCCTAGATTATATGTATAGCCTTACCAACTGAAGAAATGCACCAAACAGAAGAATGAAAACTCTGGCAGTGACCCTAAACCTTAATCAGCAAGGCAGAGGAGCTCTCAGACACTTGAACTAGTTGCCCATTGGCCATCTCACTGTACTTATAACTGGGCAAAGGAAGAAGGTGAGAAAATTAACTTATTTAAAAAAAAATCTTACTGTAGGTTTTTTGCCTTCTTTCAACAAAGTCTTCCTCCTGAGAACACCTTGAATAGTAACTGCTCCTGGGTACAAATGAACAGCCAAATCTTCAGATTCTAGGGAGCTGAAAGGAGCATGTGAAGAGTTGTGTGAAAAAATATTTTTCCTTAAGTGATTTTCCAACCATTACCAGAAACTAATGCAAATACCTTTAATGTAATTTGAAAATGTCAACTTTCTATTTATTTGACTTCATTGTGGAACAAGATTTTGGCTGTTACAAGGAATTGCTGTTGTGGAATTAACACTCGCAAGCAAAAGTGATCAGAAAAATTAATTAGCCAAGCAGGTAATCCTTAATTAAAAAATCAAAACTCAAAACATGACTGAAAGACAAGAACAATTAATTTAGAAAAGCAAACATCTGAAGTACATTGGTACAGTTGCTGTATGTGTTAAACCTCTCCTTCAGCCCTCACAGGAAAGATTTGACTATTTTTGGTTAGAAACACCAGAACCATTAGCACATCAAAAACAAAGCACAGCTCAAACATGCACAATCTTTAGAGTATCTGAAAGCAAGGAGAGTGGGCAGGAGCAGGAATAAAGAGCAGAAACCCAAACCAAAGCTTTAAGGTGTTTTAATGCAACTGGTGCTCTACTGATGGTCTGCCCTATGAAGGATTGGAGAGCAACGGGCTGAAACAAAGGCCAGGTACAGCATTGAGGAAAGAAAACTGAGCTTAATAAAGTTACAAAGCTGACTGGCTTCAGAAACATTTTCAATCAGAGAAAGGTTACACCAGGAATCATTTCAGTAAATCAGAGCATGGAACTAAAGTGCTGGACCCAGTAGCTTTCTAGAAAAGCCAAGAGATTGAACACCTGAAAATCATTGTGAAGCAAACCAGGATTTGCTGTTTCATCCATCCTGTGTCCAAAGTAAACTGGAAATGTGGCAAGCACTTTCATTGCAGCATCTACTGAGGATGATGGTATGGAGACAATTTTGGACACTGACAGATGTGAACATGGGTTTAATTCAGTGAGACAATGCTTGCTTCTTAATGTGACAGAGGTTTCATAGTTAATGGCCATTTCTTTCCCAACTACAGTGACACCAGCTGGAGACAGAATCTCTATCCATGCAAAGATCAGAATAATCAGAATTATCAGAACATAACAGTTATGTTACTCTGTCAGCTTGCAAATATTACGTATACTAAATTGGGGCAATTTGAATGTGTTACTAATTTTAGGCATCTCTCTGATTTCAGGGAAGAGGAGCAAAGAAATTCAGTACAGAACTGCCAGTAAAGAAAACATCTGGAATGCCATCCATTAGCACCAGAAGCAGCCTTGTTTCCCCATGAGAACTACCAGCACTGCTTCACAGTGGCTGGCAGTTCAAAAGCTACCCTGGCAAAACATCTTTAAGCCTTGATAGAAAGATCCAATGGTTCAGAATTTGGATTTGTAGACTGGAATGAACAGTCCTTATGCTGATATAGAGTAAATCATTGAAGGGAAAAGTTTGAAGTCTGAAGAAAAAGATCTCTACCTTTATTTTGACACGTAAGTTAGAAAGGTAACATCAGAAAACACCCACTTAATTATTAAACCAAACCAAATCACCAACAGCAGAGGGAAGGTTTGACACCTCCGTGTGCAGTGGCATTGTACCTGCTGGCCTTCATGTGGCCTCGATGGCCATTTCGTGACACTCTTGTCCCCGGACCGAGAGAATGGTACAACCTGTTCCTGTTGGATTCCATTATAAATTGTATGTATTACATATACTTCCATTCACACAAACAGCATGACTGCTAAAACAGCACAGAACTTTTCCGTGTGCATATCACAAAGCCACTTCTTCCATGTAAGAAAAAGCGAGTAATTTTATTTAGGAAAATGCATGCAGAAGTAAATAATATGGTTTTTCTTTTCATCAGACGTTCTCTTTGTCAGAATTCACAACACTGAAGTGTTTTACTGGCACTGAAGAATAACACATTTTGAGAACAAAGTCTGCATTTAGCTTAGACTAAATAAATGTAAAGGAACCATATTGATAAAACTTATCTTGAAATCTGACTTTAGATGTTACTACAAAAATCTATGAGGATAAACACACACAAGCTGTTGGGCTGAAAGGAGCCACAAGTGCTGTCAAAATACACCTGGCACTGTTTAAAACCCTGCTGTGCTAAGTAATATTGAAATCAGCTCAGCAATATTTCTGTTTTCCAGTTCATCTATACTGTGCACTTTACCTGCAAGCTTCATGTTTTAAAATCATTTACCTTGTTTCACTGAACCTTGTTGTTATGGATCAGGTCCCCTAACCAACTGAACTCATTAAAGTCAACATAAGCATTGTTGAGGCACTTTGTCCTCACCTCCTATTTTTCATCCATTCTTCTAGTTGTGTGTATTCTGTTGAAAGACTGAAAATCTGGGGGAGCAGGCAGTTAAGTACAAGCCTTACTATCAAAAAGGTGTTAATGAATCACCACCTACTACATCTGTTCCAGAATTTGCCATCATTTGTTTCTCAGCATAACAGATATCTTCGAACTTGTGAATTATTTTGTAGAACACACTCAAGATATAGGCAAATAAAACAATTAAGAAAAAAAAAAGTAATACGGGCTGTTTATTTTTGTGTACATATAACTAGCATGCAAATTAAGTATGCTTTCTTCTTACCTTTAAGGTTGGTTTTTTTTACATAACAAGGAGGCTTCCACTCTTGGAATCCTGCTATTTCAGGGAAATCTATTCAGGGACACTCAGGATGACAACCAGTGAGACTGAATTGTCACTTAATACACTGCCCTTAACAGGATATAACTATCAGGACTTGAAATCTTAGTCCTTCCATTAATTTTGATTGGCCTGAAGGGACATCCCAATGCTGAAAACTCTTTCTCAAGTTTCAAACTAAGACTCTGTTGCACTTAAAAACAATTAGTGGCTCTAGTTCTCATCCCTTCTGCATTCCCCAGCTACAAGCAGAAAGGCCAGGAAAAACAAGAATACATTTTACATTTCCTTCTGTTACTTGGGGAATCTGTGTGTGGAGGAATTGTTTTCTTCCTCTTAAGGCATTTGATGCAGATTTAAGCCTTCCTACCCAAAGATGCTGTTCCTAAATCACTGAGGAATCCTACTTGCACTGCACAGAAAAGAGTCATTAACACTGGATGTATCCTAATTTTGCCAGAGTTGATAATTCCAGGCAACTAATCCCTCTCCCTCACTGAAATATCTTTATAAAGCTAGGAAACCACTGTACTTCACTGTACAGACCAAAACCAGAGAGAAACCCTCTCTAGTTATCTGAAATCTTGACACTTGCATGTCAGTATATTACCTACTAAATTTCAAAACATGTCTCATAATCTTAAAAACCAAGGAACAGACTCAAGGTTGCTGCAGATCTCCAGGAATTTCACACATGGTATTTGGAATGTCTGGAAGGAACCCTATCCCTCTCCCTGGAAGCAGGCAAGAGAATTCATCCTGAAACACACAGAACATCCAACAGGGTTCCCAATAGCTCTCTCAGGAGAGAGGGAAGTACAGAAGGCAAGAGGAATTTGGAGGAGGAATCTTCTGTTTGACATGGAGCAAATCTTCAAACTGGGGGAGCCTGGGGCTGCCACTTCTCATTAGCACAGGGATGAAAAACCCCTGCTTTGCCTCAAAAGTCCACACAACAATTCTGAACAGTGTTACCACAAGTTTAAACTTGAGGCTTACTACAATTTTTAAGTTTCTTATGCTGCTCTGGGTAAAAACAGTCAGCTGACCATTTTGTCTTACTTAATGACTTTTTATCTTTGAGAAACAACTTGATATCAATCCAGAATTCCACAAGGCAGCAGGGAAGGAAGAGCAAGAAAACCTTTTGGATGTTGCATGTGCTCTGTGATGCAGCCTGCAAGTTAAGAGATTGCCCTTCTGACCCCTTGTGTGTTCTCTGCCCAGGTGGAATGGAATCATGAAGGGCCTTTCCTCACGTATGTATTCATATTTAAGGCATGAAGCATCCAGGAATTCACCTTTGGCACAGAGAGATTTTTCAAAGATTTCTTCCAAAATTTAACTGCTTCAATGAGTTCAAGCAGAATATATGTTTGTGGTAGCAGTTCCCAACTAAAAAACCCGAAGTTCGTTGACAAAAATTCCTATTAAAAATGTAAAAGCATGGTAGAAAAAGTCACCCGTGGCAACTTTGAAGCTGATCTGATTACCTGAAATTGTGTTACAGAAGCAAGCAATGCACTGTATTGTGCACCTTACTCGGCTGTGGCAAGGTGAATATTCCACCTTTTTCTGTGTTAAACTACAGCTGTTTGTTTTCTTCCACATTCTCAAATACAACATGAGAATGGACTGAAGTGGTCAATGCCGCCTGAGCACTTGCAGGTGCTGGATAATTAACAACTTGTTAATTCTGGACCACAAAGGCAGACATTAACAAGGGGCATTGTTGTGTCCTCCATGTGACACAGGGGTAGGAAACAGTGAAGGGAAAAGAAGATGAGAGAGACAAAAGAGGTGACAATGACAACGGAGCAAAGGGACTATGAAGGGATGAAGTGTCTCAGGGAAAGTGAAAATGAAAATCAGGTCACAAATAGCACATGTGATATCCACATATATAAAACCTTTGGGGTCTGATGGTTCTCTGGCTGAGCTCCTTAAAGGATGTATGCACTGAGGAAGCACCCAATTAGGTAAAAGCCCTATTAACCATTAATGAGCAGAAGGTGTTTCTCTGCTGCTTTAACAGATCCAGGGAACTTACTACAGTTTTTTACCATTCTTGCACACATAAGATCTCTAGTTCAGTAAAAAAAGCATCATTTTCAGGGCCAAGTGAGAGACTCTAAGTAACAATATGAATAGAGAAATACAGATTTTCTTACCTTTCAAATGCTGGCCAGGAAGTCTCTTCACTGAGCTCAGAACCATCACTGCTACCTAGAGAAATACAAGAATAAATGATACTTTATTTCATCATCTACAAACCACCTCTGTTAATTGTGTCTGAAAGAATCAGACTATGTGAGATTCTGGATATCAGAATATTTAAGGTGAAATGCACAAAAACACTTCAGTAAAATACTACAAGGAAAACACTTTGTGACTTGCTTCAGGAATTTCACATAAACTGAGATGGAGATTGAAGGGACAGGGTCTAGCCCCACACTAAGAAGTTGAAGGAAAGGAGCACTAATAAATGGGAACTATATTTTCAAAATATAAACAACACCCTAAACACAGATTTGTCTTCATTTAGAAAAACAGGTCACTTATTTAAATAATTTCTTACCAAGTCATACACACTCACGACACAGAAGTGCAAATTCATTGCTGAATCTCCAATACATGATTCATTGAACTTTTTAAAGCTATCTTCCACTTATTCTATCAGATCACAACAGTATTCTTTCCTTCTGTGCTTTGTAAACTAATCCACAATTGTTTTATTTTAAACACTGAAAATAGAGGAAAATCCCCAAACCCAAATGTCTGGTGCATCCACTCATGGCAGTCCCATAAATAAGACAGTAACTTTACAACTCCAGTAAATCCCATCAGTCTGAAAATGAGTATTTAAATATAGATACAAGGTGGGTGTTAACTGTAATCATTAAAAATGAGTAAATAATTATCAGCAGAGCTGCTGTTAACAGAACTCAGTAGCTTCTATACACAATTCCAAGGTGTTGCCTTCCTATTCTTCACCTTTCAAGCCAGCCCAGCTGCCCACATGAGCTATTATCCTTTTTTACCACTTCAAACCAACATTTTTGGCTCCAGATAATCCCAAAGCCTAAATGTCAGTGCAATTAAATGTCAGTCAATACTTGAAGCCACCTTTTGGCACACTAACTTGCCACCTGGTTTGCTCTGCTACCTGAACACTCATATATAAAGGAAAGAATTTATTCACAATTCTTTTGAAACAAACAAACAAAAAATCTGAGTCAATGCTCCTTACTTAAGAGCTCCCCCAGAGAAACAGCAGCTGAAAATGGGAACCAGTTCCCTGTAATTTTGCACAGAAAACCAGCAGGGAAGAGTGGTGCCCTGAAAAATAATGTGTACAAAGTAGGTCTGGATAGTCACTGAGTAAACACGGAGTAAAGATGGAGGCAATAAAGATTTACACACAGCAGGGCTAATTCCAGCCAAGAGCCATGAAAATCTCAGCATGGGCTGAAATTCCCTCTGTGTAAAATTTAAGAGAAAATACATGCCTTTATCTGCCAGCCAATTCAGCTGAGATGTCTCTTTTGCAAACATTAGCTCAACATCCACATATTAACGTGATCTCTATGGGATACTAGATAATTTGGTCTCAGTTTATTCTGAATTTTTCCTGAAGGAAAAGTCCTAATCTGGTTCACACCAACACTACAGTAAGAGCCATTTGTATGGTGGAAGGAGCTAAGAGCCAAGGAAGTCATGTTCCACTGGAGGAATAAAAGGAGGTCAAATATTCAACAGGTAACTTGCATTGATTTCTAGAAGTGCTTTTAAGTTTTTAGCACTTCCATTTGCACATCACTGATCCTCAAGCATCCAGCTGCTGGGAGGGTTACAGGTAGCTCTGTTCCACAGAGGAGCAGCAAAGTTACTCCTTCTCCTGTGACTGCCAGTTCCTCTGGAGCTGTTGGGGACAAGTGACCCAAGAGATCCAATTACTCCAGCTGAGAAGTGTTCACACTTCAAGTGTTTCTCTCAGACTGAATCTATCAGCCAACATTCAGGTGAGCAAAGAAGGGACCATAAAAATAATCAGAAGTTCTGGTCAGCACAGCTAAACCTGACCAGCAACGTGGAAAAGAGAACGTGTGGGTTGAACTCCACATTATTCCAGGCACTTCTATACAGAGAGACTACTAGATAAATCATGAACTATCCCAGGGAAAAAAGGAGTAACCAGTAGAGTAAACTATCCAGGTACAGCTTGCTGTTACAGCAGCAGTCTTGGCAAAGTCCTTATCATTTCCTGGAAGAAACAACTGTCACTCAATACTTCAAGCAAATTCTCCAATCCACATCACAGTGAAAAGCTCAGGGATTTATTTCATCCTAATGAAACCACAGTAGTATTCTCTGTAAGGCAACACATGAAGTCTCTTCAAATAAACAAATAAGTAAAAAAGTTTGGGGGTGAGGAGCCAGAATCAGAATTGTCTCTGAATTGTTACAAACAGTTGTTTGTAATAATTCAGAGACAACTTTTAGCAGGGTCAGACCTCCCAGCTGACTGTCTTTGAAGAATGCTGTTTGTGGTAGAATCTCTTACAGTAAGACCATAAGGTGCTGAAATCCCTTTAGTGGTTGGAATGACAATTAAGATGGTAGATTTCAACCCCAGCATGAAAAGTTTTCCTTGCATGTAATTGAAGTTTTCCTTGTGGCTACTTGGAGCAATCTGTGCTGCAAAATGGTGCAGCAACTCCTGTGAAGTCATTCAGCCAGCACTGAGAGCATTAAGGACACTTATGATCTTATTTATTGTCTTACTACTGTTTAGATTTAGCTTTATGTTAACAAGAAGCACAGATTTAATATGACTAGAGCTCTGCTTAATTGAGGCCCACATGATAAATCCACACAATTAAAACCCCCTAATAAGACAGTACTATGAAGTTATTCTTTATATTTGAAGTAGGCTGATACCTTAAAATTCTACCTGAAATGATATTTTGATGGTAACTGTATCAGCTTTGCTAATGAAGTTATAACTCAACTGCTGTGCTAAGTACACTACAGGAAGATTTAAAAGCTACTGTTGCCTTGTAAAAATGCAAAACAATCTAAAGCAAGAGCTGAAATGTCACCAGTAACAAAGTGACAATCCTTGGCACACTATCAGTGAGAAAACCTACAAGAATTTGGGGGCTTTGTAAACAAAAAGTTTCACTTAGAAAGTTAAATCTATACAGAAATTGCCAGATAAACTTAATAGGAACAACAATTTGTAAAAAATTGGACAAATATTGGACATTGTGATTGATTTAACAATTACATTGATGCCCACAGGGGTTCTAAAAATTGTAATAAAAACCTGGAAAAGCTTGAATTTTAGCATTTGACTATTCCTCTAGCATCCATACAAAAACCATCTCCAACTGGATTTTTTAGATTCTAAAAACCTCTAGGAGATATTTTGATGGACACAAGTTCTAATACTAAAAACACCCCTTTCCTGAAAAGCAAAAGAAAATACCTTACATCTCTCCTTCCAAAACAAAATAGAGGTAAAAGGGACTGTTTTTAACTTAATAAAAGTAGATGTCTAGCCAAGTTCTGTTTAAACATTAAGTGCCCTATTTGAGTGTCACCTCAACTGGAAATATTTCATTCATTCAGTACTCTAAAAATATATCACCTTCTTAAATTCTTCTCAAGTATGTACTCAATATTTGAGTTTTTCCAACAACCTCAAGCAAGTTCTTCAGGTTAAACTTAATAACAAATCCTAGGTACTATAAGCCCTTTCTGTTAGTTAATGTTCTAAACAAATTTTGGCTTTATATAAGAAGCCACTAACACAAGACACTATCTTCCTAGCTTTCCTCATTGCTAATAAATTTGTTGTGCAGGACTGAAAAACAATAAAATCTTCACGAAGGTTTTTTTCCTATCTTAGGAACAACAGCATTTTGGCTTTTTTGCTAACTGTGCCAGTGATTATCTGAGAAGGCTCAGGATTGTCTCCAGAGCTCTGCTGAGATGTGAATTTTCTGCTCACATCTGCAGATGGGTGTCTGTGAGGTATCTGTGCTCCAGCCACACAAACAGCGTGAGGTTCCCAGTTGTGGGCAGGGACCGCCTGCATTATCCCAAACCCATTCCCTGGTCACAGCACCCACTCACTGCCCCAAGTCTGGGGAGACTGAACACTTAACACAGGCTTCCTTTATCCAGAAGTTAGCCCCCAAAGTTAAACAGGTGTTAATATAAACAAACCAACCCCAAAGAGTTTAAAAAGTCTCCAGACGAAAAATTCTTTCCCCTTCCCAAATCTGTCATCGACACTCTCTTGGCTCTGGGTACACCGTGTTTCCAGTGCTGGTGAGGGACCCAGCAGAGCTTGAAATTCTACCAGGAAATAACACAGAATTGGTCAAGAGACCTGAACATCAACAGCTGCAGCACAGCACAGCTCAGACAACACCAAGAGATGGGCTCCATGCCCTGAAAGCTCTGCTCTGCTTTGGTGAGTTCATAACCACACTGCAAATCCTCATATATAGTTCATGACCATTTCATTATTGTAAAGTTTAAGCATCTCGGCTCTGGCTCCCCAGTTAACCAAATACAGATGGTAGGAGCTCTGGCAGAGGATTCAAGCAGTATCATGCCAGAGAATTGATAGAAACTTTTAATACCATCACCGAGTTTCATCATGAAAAATCAGCAAAAGCAAATAACCAAATGGAGAAAGATGGGGCAGGAAAAGGGGTTTTTACAACCAGATTGATTGCAACACACCCAGAGCATGAGCCTTGGACCAAAGTACCAATAAGGGTTGGGGAAGAACTGGAGTGCTAGAATATATCTTCTCCTCTCAAATCCAGGCACCTAAGTGTGCATTTTAAACCTCTAGTATTTTTTATAACAGTTTTTTATTTATCCTATCACTAAAGAAGTAGCAGTTCACAACAGCAAAACGGGGTATCTACATTTAAGGCACCAGACAGGCATCCATATATAAAGGAAACATATAAATAAACCTGACATATTTCTTCTGCCTGAAAACTGATCTGATGGCTCAGAGTCCTACACACCTGAACAGCACAGTACAGGTTAAAGAATCAAACAAACACTGGCTGTGTAAAGGTCTTCCCTCCTGTATAGGCTGCCAAGACCCCTGAAAGTAAATGCACACACTGTATACCTACACCTATACTTCATTTATTTAAAGAGAAATATAATCCCTTCTAGAATTCAGTAACTTCGAGGTGGTGACTTAATAGAGGAATTCATTAAAATGCTGATATTCTCATATGTATTTCATGCCAGTTTAGGTTTGGAAATGTACTGTTCTTACAAAAGCACTTTCTTACAGTAATTCACACTGATTTAAAATACCTTTCTTTGACTCTGCAGCACTAATTCCTCCAATTGCATTAGAACAAAGGCTGAAGTTATTTCTCCAGTGATTGCTCCACACAAACAAAGGCAAATGCTCAAGAGTTCTAGTTTTTCCAGAGCTGTCATCCATATCATTGTAGATTAAGGAAAATAAGTGGGAAAACAAAGCTTGAGAAAGAATTTGCATCCAACACTGCGACAAACACAATCCGTAATTGTTTCCTTTGAATTTTCAAACACCTCAAATGATAATCTCAATTTCAGCAGTGTTTCTGTACTGACAGCTGTTTTTAAGTGGTATACATGAGACAGCACTCTCAAAGGATAACTTCCTTGGCAAAATGACTTTGCATCCTGTAGGTTAGGTGCTCTAGGAGGAGAAAAGTCACCCAGAAGCAATATATGAAAGAAAAGAGGGGCCTATTTTACACTGTCCCTTTATTTCTTAAGAATTATCTGAACAATTTGCCATTGTAAACAAACTCAGCTTAAGAAGTTCAGTAATGTAGCAGAACCAAATTGTAAGAAATGGTGGAAATCCAAAGCTTCTGAGAACATTAATGAAACAAGCTGAACATTCCTGCAAAGATACTTAAGAGCACACTTCAGCAATAAATACTTTAAAAGTGCAAGAGAATTGGGAATGAAGAGAGAAGCATGTATTCTTTAGAAAAATATCTTATGAATTAAAGGAAGTGGAACGAGGATCTAGTAAAATCATCTTAATTTATCCTGCTTTTAGGTGAGGAGGTGACAGGAGGCAAATACAGGCAAGAGAGCAGGTGGTAGGAGTGTGCAGGTGGTTCCTTGAACCCAGCCAAGAGCAATGCTCACACCTCAGGAGGGCAGAGTGTACACAGTGACCTCACCAAAACAGTGACCTCATCCAAACACAGCCCTCCAAGAACAAAACCACCTTGTGGCTTTAGGTCTGGCTGATAGCTGTGAGTGGGGGTTCTCAATCAACTTGCAGTGCAAAGAAAAAGCATCTGTCCCAATTTACTAAAAGCAGATACTCTGGATTGCCTGCACAAAACAGACATTTTCAGCACTATTAATCTGTCTGTATTTTCACGTGCCGTCTCTCAAAAGCCTCTGCAATCAACAGAAATAAAGTGGAGTTTTAAGGACTTGAGTCATATAACCTCTTTTTAGTCACCCACCTAAGAATGAGATGAATCATATCCTTGAGGATTTTAATTCTCTGTGTGATTATAAAGAACTCCATTTGTAACCAGCTCAAATGCAGTCATCTACATTATGAATGTCTAAAATTCACAAGAGACTATTTCCTCTTGTTACATTCCTGAATTCAAGAGAACATTTCCCATTAGACACTGTATATGGGACTGGACAAGTATTTATTCCTCCTTATTAGGTTAGCCCTGGCACTGCTGGGAAAAGATTTCACTTTTGAAAGTATTTTGTCCAGATAACAAGCACTTATTTATAATATAGAAGGATGGCAACAGAACCACATGTACAGCTCCCTGACTGCAGCATAACACATGACCATCAGCTATGGAACACCATCCCACAGCAATAGGAACAAGAACTGTTTTGACCTAAGCACAAGAAATTAATATAAAAGAGACTGTATCTTTAATATTTTTGAGTTTGTTTGTTTCCAAAATGAGTTGAATGTACACAATCAGCCCTCAATCCCTAAAATTAGGAAAATAATCTGATAAAGGTCTCTGACCATGGCTATCACATCACAGATTGGCCTATTTTGAGCAAACCCCACACCTGTCTCACTTGCTGCTGGCTTTAGGAACCATTCATTGCAATGAAAAACACCCAGTTAGTATATCCTTCATATGTGAAAGATTAATTACATTGATGTAAAAATTGTGGCATGCTCTGCACCATTCCCAGAATGGACTGTCAGCCTTTCCCAGCATGGCATAACCGAAATGTCCATCATGATTTCAATGTGTGTTTTAGGGTAGAGACTCACTGAAGGATTCCTATGGACAGTGTTCCTACATTGGTGGTGTTTTGATATTTAACAGAGGTAGATCCTACCAGATCCTCCAATATGAAAAGACTGGAAAGGTCTAAACACCTCAGAGCCCTCAAAACACAGGAGTGATTTAAAGCAGCATTACAGTGTCTTTAAAGGCATATTCAAGGTGCTGACATAGCAGAAACTCTGTCCATGTTTTGAAGAAGGATCATTTATCCAAAAAGTTAAGTCCTGTGTAGGCTTATATGTCAAAAAGGTGGTCCTGTTTCTAGAGCAACAGGTTTAAATCCACGTTTATGGGCAAGGTGAGGAATAACACTCCTTTCAGTACACACACTCAGGAGACATTTCCTCGACCATCTTTTGAAGCTGTGTTGTAGAATACCATAAACCTCCTCTCTGCTGCAGTGACTGTACTAATTCCAAGTCCTGAGTAAACAGACTACTTCAAACATGATGGAGGAACTCAGCAGCTTCAATCAACTTCCTCACATCCTGCTGAGGCAGCAGCACAGAATGCCAGACAACTTACATTTCCAAGAATTCTGCAGTAATAGATACTGCAAACCTCCAGAACTTGCCCTCTTCTTCCATACGTATTTCTAGCACCTCTATCAACCTTTTGTGTAATTGAAATTTTCATCATCAAGAGGCAGCAAAAATAACAACACTGATGGACTGTCAAAACAGTGATAAAACTGAGTGTGGGGAGGCTGGAGGTGAGAGAGAATGGGAGAGGGGAATTTCTAACCACAAATGCTGATCTTGCACAAGATGCCTAAGGTTGCTGTTTCACAAGCCGTTTATACAAGTCTTTTAAAGTGGCAATTTTGTTCCAGTTTGTCAGGTCATGCTTGAGCTAGAGAACAGAACTGAAAAATTCAGAGAGGAGACAAAGTAGGAAAATCCTATATTCTCCAAAATATATAAATGGTGACTGGTTCTCAATTGTACCTCATGAAAAACTGCATGTCAGCTCTGGCAAACTTTCCCTGCTATAGGCTCTAATGGAGGTACAGAAATAATTTACCCTGGAAAAAAAAGGACGGACTGCAGAGAACTTCTTAGGTATTTAGATAGAAAACATCCGTAAAACAGCAGAGAACCTGCAGGTAATGCACATTAAAGACAGGCAATGCACATTAAATACTGGAAGCTGATGTGAACAGGTTCACTTAGACCAACTACTTTGGTCTAATTCCATATGGCCTCCTCAAGAAAAATACATGTACAGCCCCTTAAAGCAGCATCATCTGACAATCTCTGACCTTATTTCCCTCCACCAAGGCTAAAAAGCAAAACTGCTTTAAAAATTCAGTTCTGTGAAGAAATGTGAAGCACTACAAGGATCTTTTTCTACCATAAATGCATTAAAATGGAACACCATTGAATTCTATCAACCAAATAATTCTGATAAAAAGGACTGCAGTGAGAGGTTCCATTTGTCAGCCCTGGCTGCAAAAATGTGGATCTGAGAGGCACTTGTGTCCTGTCCTCCTTCCCCTCAAAGGATCTGTGTGCAACAGGAAAAAAGAGCAATTCTTGTCACAGAAGAAACTCAGGAAGCAGAAGTTCTCAAAAACAGAATACCATCCTAAACATATGAAGATAATTTATCAAAATTAAGTAGATTCTGACATTTTGAGGTATCTGCAAGTTAGATTTCTATCTTCTGTCAAAGTCAGAAGCATTTAGAAATTATGCTCCTAAAACTGTCACAAATTTACACTGTCAAGTCAATATGGCATTTTAAATAGAAATCTCACTATAAAACTCTTTAAACTTGAATTGATTTAGGGGGAAAACAAAGATAATAGAAAATCATGCCACTTTCCTCCAGCTCCACTGAGAAAGAGGAGTATCAGAAGCTGTATCACTAACAGGGATAGAAAAAAATTAATCTTTTTTCATAATTTCTCAGTTCATGCTGTATAAATTAAGTCACCCCCCTTCACTTACATTTTGCTCTAAAACAGAAGCAGTACTTTAGAACAGCGCTGCTGCAGGTACAATCACCACCAAATCATGCTAAATGTTTATTAAAAGCCCAGGCAGTGCATGGGAGTGTTTGTAGCTCCTACCTATTGAAATCCCACTGGAAAGGGTGGAGCTCTCAGCCTGCCCTCGGGAGGGGACGTGCGGCTCCATGACGCTGTCATCCAGCAGGTGCCGCGGCCCCGCGTTGGGGAAGGTGGCGCTTTTAAATTCAGCCGCGTTCATTTTGTGGATGAAGCTAGAAACCAACAAGGACGCCACTGTCACAACCTTGCTTTGGTACCTCTCAGGAGCTGCTTTAACATCCTGAAGGATTGCACGCACTCTGCTCCTAAAGCCAAGCCAAATCGTGGCCAAGCCATAAGCAATTGTGCACCAATAAATTACCGGTAGAAACTGTCAGTTTTAAAACTGCACAGAACTCGAGTAACAAAGAAGAAGTCAGGAGTACATTAACAATTACTTTCAATATTTTAAATTATTTTTGTCTTCTATAACACATAATTGAACTGTAGCATTGCATTCTAGCTCATTCAAGCTAAACTTACATAACGGAAGTTATTAATTACTGGGTAGCTACAATCTTGCATTTTGAAGACATGACAAGGGAAATGCTGAGATAATGATCAAGATATTATCAGAAGTACATTTATATGGAAAAAGCCTGAAGCCATTGCTAAACAGAGTTAGTCTACAAAGGAAGTCAACAAAGGAGGTGTCCCTGTAAAAATACCAATAAAGCAGTTACATAATTCTGAATTTGAAATAATTACAGTGGCTCTGAGTTACTAAAAAGTGATAGTTTTGTCATTCAGAAAGAGCCATTCTGGCTAACTCACTGACTAGTCTTATTACCACAACTTCAGCCTTCCTATTTTGATTAATTCTCTTGGGTTGGGATACCAGCATTATTGTTCTGAGCTTGCTCCCTGGCCACAAACTGCTCTCTAAGTGAAGTACTGTGTAGAAGTCATGCTACTTTTTACAAGCAAGGCTTTTGTATTGAAAGATGATACACCACTTAAAAAAAAAAAAAAAGCTCAGGACTTTTAGGTTAAGCAAAATGCTGACTTGTATCCCAGACTGTGACATTTCCTGTGTCCGTGGGGTAGCAGGTTCCGAGGTGAAGGGGGTGTTGGGGGTAGCAGGGCTCCTTCAGCTGCAACATTTTTCCGTCCACTTTGTGGAGATGCTCCAACTTCAGAGCCTGGGAAAAAACAAACCACATTACTCCCAAGTCATTTCAGAATTACTGTCAGCATCACTTCTTAGAAAATCATGGAAAAGTTGCACAAAACTTCCTAAACTCCCTTTCTAAGAAATAGCTACAATAAAACCCATTGATCTATTGACAATTAAACTCCCTGCACTTCAAGGTTTTTGCACAGGATTAAAACCAAACACACTTAGTTCAAAATGACCATCCAGTTAAAGTATTTTGCAAGTCCTAAAGGTGGCTGCATTCACTCCACTGGCACTGGACACATCCCACTGATTCTACATTTTCAAACTCCTGCCTTCAACCACTTTTGGCACTGACCAAGAAGAATGTTCATTTTTGGAAGCATATTATGCCATGAAAAGTTTAGATGAAGGCCCTTCTGTCTAGACACAACAAAAAATGAATATTTAATAGCTCTTCACCCCAAATGACATTAAAAACTTAGTGCCACAATACATACAAGAACCTTAAAAAAAATGACTCAATTCCTTCTTTACAGATCACCTTTAGACTTTTTATTGCAAACATGCAGTGTTTAAACTTCACACTTCTTTATAGCCTCAGGCAAATATTTTCCACGTTTGCAATTCTAAAATAATGCACATGACAACCTCAAGTCTGCTCACATTTATGAAGCATTTACCTACTAAATCTTCTCTGGAAGCAGCAGAGTGGGGGGTGCTGGTCCCTGGTTCTATCTTTAATGAAAGCCTGCATCAAAGAAACATTAAAAATTACTTCATCAGGAAATAAAAATACAAGTTTGTGAAGAAGTATTTTTTAAATTTATGGTTGCACGCTGCCCGATTCTGTGATTGCAAGAAATACTATGAAGGTAATAAAAACAGTGCAGAGTTATCTTTAGCACACACTATTTCCAAACTTGATTTTTCCTGCCTTTTGCTTTGGTTCACACACACCATCAGGACCTTCAGTGCCCCAGGATGGCTGGCACACACATGAAACTGCTACTCCAGCTAAAATCTAGGGGGAAAAAACAAACAAACAAAACAAACAAAACAAACAAAACAAACAAAACAAACAAAACAACAACAACAACAAAAAAAAAACCAAACAAACAAAAAAACAAAACAAAACAAAAAAAACAANAAAAACAAAAAAAAAAAAAAAAAAAAAAAAAAAAAAAAAAACAAAAAAAAAAAAAAAAAAAAAAAAAAGAAAAAAACACAAAACCACAACCAACCACAACTTCTCCCCCCACGTTGGCTAAAATATTTATTCTTGGAACACTTCACTTCATATTTTAAATTTTTATATAAAGTGCACTAGCTTGCCAAGGGCCAAGCCTTTTGTCTTTACTGGTCTGAAAGCCAAAGTCCTCTTTTGTGTTTTGGAAAATACATTATCAACTTGATTTCAGCCATAATTCAAGCTTTTTCTGTAACTTTTTAATGCCATTTCCAGCAGGTCCACAAAGAAGGCAGACTAGAGGAGCAAATAACTCCAGGAAGATACACTTTATCTGGTCCACACAGTTTGCAGAGCTTAAATCTTTGAAACCACTAATGCTGAAAAAGCATCTATTTAATTTTGGGGAGAAAATGTTTCAAGTTTGACAGCTCCTCTCCCTCCCATTCCCAAGCAATATAGCAATGATTCACTACAATTTTATAAGTTAACTTTTTCAAATAAAATCTTTCAGGAATAAAAAACCCATGTATTCAAGTCACAGTTGCTGTTCTCTAACTTCAACCTTTTTGCTGACAGACACCTTGGGGGATGAAAAATAGAAAAGCCACTTTAAGTAAGAAGAATTCTTCACATACACTCCTCAACCACAGAAACATTGAGTTTGGAGATGTACAAAACCCACTGGTGCAAAAGTGGTTGTGAATAGCAGCCATGCTTCTGATTTATGCCACTGTCTCCAGTCACTGCCCTGCTACCAAAACATGGATTGTACACAATGAGGAGACTGCAGCTTTGTCATCAATCAAATTCCCACTGGAAGTGAGTCCTACCCACTGGTGGAAGAAGGTGGAGAGTGGAATTCATGAATACTATGCTACTTAAAAAGACACTACAGGTAAGAAGCTTGGGTTTGGGTTGGCTTTTTTTTTTTCCTTCCTTCAAATGTTTGACCACAGAGCTTTACTCTCAGTGACAGACAAGTGACACTTCCCAAATCAGGCTGTAGAACATCCCAGGAGAAAGGTAAAGCTGGATGCTTCCACAGGGACATGCAGAGAACAACTTACAAACCTCAGAAGAGAAGCCAAGGGTCTGAGTCCTCATTAACTGTTCCCTGACTGAACATTTGCTGCCTTTTAGTAAATCCAAGTTAGGGCTATGAAATGGCAAAGCACAGCTGTTCCTAAAGTGTGCAGCTCCCTCCTGCCATTCCAAGGGAGCTGCACAAGCAGCCAATTCAAGCCCTCTGAGGTGACAAACTTCCCGGGCAGGCAGGATGGGAATGGGTGGGGAACCTCCTCAAGCACATCAGCCAATGAACAAAATCTTCCTTCAAAGGCTACAGATTTGCCTTAGGGTGTTTCCTATCCTCAGTTCCTGCCTCTTGCCAGGGACTTCCCTCCCCCAGTTTTGCTGGATGCCAAATCACTTAATACCGTAATAATCTTTTAATTAAGGACATAGAAACCTTGGGTGGGAGGCTGGGAGGAACAGACAGAGACACAGAGGAATAGGAACTTGCCCCTCAAAAATCAAGTTGCTTACATTTTACCCACACTTTATAACCTGAGAAAAGTATAAAAGGAAGTGTTATCTGAAAGTGAAAGCTTTAAGTCATCCTCAGGAAGAACTTGGGATTGGATGCACAGATGGTTTTGTTCTGATGAAGAATGACTAAAGCCATCTCCACTCACAGGATTCCTCTTAAAAACAGAACAGTGTTACAGGTGAGCCATGTGTAGAAAGTCTTCTCAGCAGACTGAACCAACATGAAGGGAGAGCTTGGTGCAGCCTGGCACAGAAAAGGGAGCAGATCTGCCATTTAGCATGTGGGAAAGTGCCTTGAGCACACGATCCTGCTGGAACCACAGCTGCTTGCAACTGGTGTGTCTGAGGTGCATAATCATAGAATCACAGAATGGTGTGGGTCAAGAAGAATCCTAATTCTCACTTAATTCCAACCCCCTGCCATGGGCAGGCACACCCACATAATATAATACAATTCCCCAGTGAAGTGACGGGCTTTGTGTTATAGAAGTTATTATGCAATAAGTTATGGCCAGTTTATAGCATTTTATACTTACTTGTAATTGTCATCTTCTACAAACTTTTGTAGTTCTTCTATGTACTGAACTGAGTTTAGATATTTTTGGACATGAGGCAACATAGGAATATCTGGAAAACAGACAGCATTCATTGACACTGTGCCACCCATTGGTAAGCAATGTTATTTTCCAGAAACTGGACAGATTCATATCTCTTGCCTTTTTATGTGAGATGGAGGTACAAACTACAGGCCCTAATAATACTGAAATTTTAGAACTTCATAGCCAATTCTCATGCACTGAGCTGACACTCCCCACACACATAAACCCCAGAGCTGCTCATCAGAGCACCTGTAAGGAAAAAGTGAGGCAACATCCTTGGATATCTGAAGGCTCAGAATTGGAACATGGAGGGCTGTCTGAGGACTCCTTCACAGCCCACATTCTCTTCATACTGAGCTTTCAGGGAAGCCACAATTCTGTGCTAATTCACATTCCACCATCACAAACACAGCATTATGACTTTACCAGAATGGGAAGAGGACTGGGAGGGGAACCATCTTTGAAGAAAAAAAATACATGATCTGATCTATGGACAGAAATATAAATGTTGAGAAGACAAGCTGAATGTATTTTATTATCTCCAGTAAAAGTACCACTCCAAAAGCAATCCTACTTTTAGAATTCAGTCATAAAATTATGAGACAGTGGGATATGAGCTTATAAATACCAGTAAAACTACTCTTCAGTATGATGTACTACTACACATTTATCATCAGGAAATATATACTGTAGTTTGCTCGATGTAAGAGAGAGGCAATTTTATTCTGTCTCCTCACCCCAATGCTCTGTCTTAACCAATAATACTGCAATAAACCTAGACTTTTGGGCTGAGAGGATGAGGGAGGGTGTTAATGGCATTCACATAGGCCTGGCCTTACTTAAATTGCATTGCAGCAGACAAACATTAAAGCTTCTAAAAATCTTTTCTTTACCACTGTGGTATTTACACACTAGCTTACCATATTCACATGACTGCTGCAAATCTGAGATAATTCGAAGAATGTTGTTCATTAAATTTGTTCTTTGCTCACTTTCCAGAATGCTTGCTGTTGAGGGGTAGGCAGAGTCAATATATGTCAAGTCTGACAGATAAATACCTGAAATGAGATGAGAATGAGAAGTTTATTTGTTGAATGTCTTTCATCATCCCTAATCAAGAATATTACGAAGGATTTTTGCTTGCACTAACATTAAAGCAGGCTGACAAAAGCATTGTCTCAGAATAGGATTTTGGATTTACCTGGGAAGTCAATTTAGAAATCTAAAAGTAATTACAAGGATGTGCACAACTACTCAAAAACCTCATCTTCTCCACAGCACTAATTTACTAGTCCCTTGACAAATATGAAGCACACTAAACACACAATGCTAAAATACACAATCAAAATTAATTGTTTAGGAAGGCTACTACTTCATTCCTCCAATTCAAGAATTAAAAAACAATAGAAGGATAAATCATACCCGTAACTCTTCAAGCTGAATAAAAACTCAAACTCAACTTGCAGCAACATGGGAAATATTAACTAGGGAAAATGGGTACCCAGACTGAAATGAATGAATCTTGCAGTTTATAATAAACACAGCTCCAAAGATCCAACAGCCTTCTAGATAAGTTACTTCATATTCCCTACCTGCCTTCTTGCCCTGCACTGCTTGCAACCTTACTGCTCCTTCAATCCCCTGATTATGTAGAGAGGAAAATCCTCCTTACACACCAATGCTGTAGATAAAATGTTTATTTTATTTCTAAACACAGCTCCATTTCTTGAACTTCAGCCGTTTGTCTCAACTAAGTGAAGCATATCCTGACCAACTCTTCAAAGGAATTGGTCTGCATCCCTTGCATCTTTCACAGATATCCCAATTAGAAAACTACACAAATAATATTATTTAAGAAACTTGTTTCAGTAATAGGAACATTTTAAAATTGTATTTTACTTCACCTCTTAGCCTTGTATAACCAAAATCATAACAAGGACTTTGGTTTTACAGGTGGAAGACTATTAATACAACCTCACAAGAACAGCAGTTGTGTTTGTATAGCACCTAACCAGTACAGTCCTCAAATGTGAACTGGGAAACTCTGGGCATCCCTCCAACACCAACACACACACACACACACGTGTGTGTGCACACACAGAAACAAATTAAAATACTTGTGGTTGAAAGGTGACGTATAAAAAAGTGAATAAAAAGGTATTACACACGACCTGATATACTACTAAGTCTCTCAATTTTCTGTTCTGCTAGAAACAGTTTGCTAAAACCCAGAAAGGATAATCAGAAACATCAGGTAGTCGCATTTAATTGCCATGGTACCTAGAGTGCATAAGCTGTCCTGAACCTGAATTTACTAACCCATGTCCAAACAATCCTTAAAAATCCCAAACCTGCTCAGTCTTCCACTGAAGGAAATAAATCATACTTATTAACTATATTTAAGGAAATTCCCTGTCACAGGCACCTGCACTATTATGCAGGATTTTATAAACCACTGTATTTGTAGAATTACCTTTGAATGACTTGTACGGATCTTTTCTTTTAGCTAAATCAACAACAAGTCTTCTGTAAAGAGCAGTTCTCTAATCCTATTGCATGCATTTCTATGAAATCCAAGATAATTTTGAAAGCACCCAATCATAATTCTCTTTCAAATGTAATTGGCACTGCCTTTGTGAAGGTATCAGAAAGATCAATGTCAGTAAATTGAATGCACTCAAGTGCTGGCTGAGTATGGACAGACCCAAACCCAGATCCTGTATTTCTTGTCGAGCATAATCTCTGTGGCTTTTGCTACTTCTAACACCAGTCAGATGTTATCAAATATTCTGATACCTACCCAAAACCATCACACACAAAATTTTAACATTTTCCACATGTATTGGAGAATTCATGCCTTTTAACAACTGGAACTGTTTCTTATTAAGTGAACGTCAAGAACTGAATGTGACATTCTGTTGAACATTCTTCTAGACTACAAATGCTTCATTTTTCCTGTTGTATCCAGCCAGGCTGCCCCTTTTATTCCCAGCAACACAAATCGAGTTTTATCAGCCTGAAAGAATCTTTCTTCTAAATGAAGCCCAGTACTGTAATAACTTGAAAGGCATCTTTAGGCAGCGTAGTAAAAATGTTTGATTTGTAATTGCCTGCTGAACTCTTGCACAGTCCGTTGCCATATGGTACCTCCCTTCTACTGGCAAACAATCTTTCCTTGTTCCTAACTTCTCAGCCTCCCTACCCCCTCCTCTTCTGGAGGGTCTGGATAGGAAATCCGAAGGAGGAGTTTCTTCTGCTCTCCGAGTGCTCGCGGTGACATCATAGGTGGGCTGAACGGCTGAGCCCAGTGTGTGTTTGTTTAAAAAAACACTGTCCAAAAGTGATGTATATGGAATCTGGGTCAGCTGTAGCTGGTTAGAGCACTTCTGCATGTGAGAATTAAACACTGCAGTTTCAAAAAACACTTCTCTTTCCCTCACTCCTGGAATAACGCATACTGGAGCGTTACTTTTTTTCTTTTTTTTAAACTGATTAGTTAGCTTGGTTATCGTATGGAGAAACCCAATTCCTCAATACAGCTTGGATCTAACAGAGAAAGACAAAAGCAGTTTTCAGCTCCAGCTGCAGATTAACACTCCACACCATCGGGTAATATAGGAAGCAAAAGCAACTTGGCCTCTGGATTTTCCATCTGCCACAGAAGCAAAACAGCTGGAAGACTTTATTTCTTGGTAAGTTTTAAAGTTATTTTTACTTGCAAGTTTCATTTTGAGCTATTTCTAAATGTTGCATACATCTCTCTCAACATACAATTGCGAAGAAACAAATCCCTCTCAGCCTGAGAAAAATTTGACAACTAACATTAAGACTCATTTTTGTGGCATTTGGTAGGCTTTGGGAAGAATTAAAAAAGGCACTGCATAAGAGCACAGACTGGCTTGTTCCAGTTGTAGGGATGAACAAGTTTCGGTTGTTTAGCTGTATTGTTATCTACAGTTACAGAAAATTAGCACTACCAGATTCTTTGCTAAGCATGTAATTTGGGTACTGTGAACATACTCATGTGAAATTCTGATCCTACCAGAAGGCAAAAGCCAAAAATCCTATCGATTTCAGGGAAGCTGGATTTCACCCAACACCAGAGCATAGACCTAGCATTACTAGAACTAGAAAATGGATACCTCAATAAAACCACTGTGAAAGTCCCAAGCAAATCAATGCACAACTGTAAGTAGCAATCATTGTATATCGTTTCAAGTACATTTTTATTTATGGTACTTCTGAGGAGTAGAGGTTGCCTGAGTCCCAGAGCCAACCAAGAAACCAGGATCATGCACAGATTGAGGACATAATCGAGTTTGTAGCACAATCAGTTGTGCAGCTGAAAATCCAAAGACTTTGCTGCAACAGGCACTAATACCTTCCTTCAGAAATTTCTGGGAAGTTAACTGTACCTCAAGTGAACTGCAGTTTGTTTCTAAATAAAGATCCATTTCATAAACATGAAATGCAGTGTTCAAAGCAACACTACATTAAGTGGAAAATTGAGGAGTTTGTTACAGTTCGTTAGGGGAAGCAAGGGAGAAGAATGCTGCTGCTAATCAGTGATTAAAACAAGAAAGTTGTTTACAAACAGAAGACAGAAGTACAGAAGAAAACAAAAAAATACTTGCTTAAACATAGGAAAAACATAGAAAACTGTCTTCATGCTGACTTGGAAATTATAATACAGTAAATAATCCAAAACAATGCAAATGAATTTAAGTGATGCATTTGCATTAATAAACTCAGAGATGCCAGACACAGTAAGAGAGAATGAAAGGGCAGATGCTAAAAGGAGAGACAAAGTGTTACAAAAGACAAACTTAATTAAAGTTTAGTAGCTACCAAAGGAAAAAAGTCTGAAGCAGCCTTGATAAACAAGAAAGATGGATCCTTTCCAAGTTCTTGAGCCCTTTTCCTTACTATCCTTTTCTGCTAATTTACATAAGAAGGAGAATCATCTAAACAACAACAACACAACCTCCACTTGAAGCACATAATGTGCTTTGGACACCAAGCTCCATTCATTCATCATCAGCCAAGGGGGTTTGATTTACACTGCTTAGAACAATTCTTAAATCTTCCACAAACGAAAACAGCTGAGTCAATAATTTTAAAGCAATAAACTGGCTGTATACAAGGTTTTAACTCCCTCTCCTTTGCTGTCTTCCAACTTTACAGTTCAAATTTTGAAATGTTTATTTTAAAACAAATAATGCAATAGTAATATTATGCTGCTGCCAAAAGAATGATCTGAAGTGTAGTGAAAAAAATATACGAGTTGAAGTTTTTAAGGAACTGACTAAAAAGAATGGAAATTCTAAACCTTTAAACATTTGCAGTCACTACATGGCTCTATCAGGTCTTAATTATTGTTTTATTTGGCTTGGTTTTTTGTAATGTGCCCTACTGGTTTGGTCCTTAAAATTTATATACCAATGAATGAAGCACAATTTCCTATAGCAAGCTTAACTAGATGCTTAATATCTTCAGTATCTGTTCTAAGCAGAACACTGGAGCAGTGAAATCACACATTTCCAAACACAAAATGCACCACTGCATTGTACCTGCCTGCTCAAACCCTGCAAACACACACGGCAGCTGCCAACAAATGCAAAGGAACCCCCACACTAAAAAAACTGCACCAAAAAATCTGGAAATGCCATGAGATTTTGCTGTGCTTTCAGAACATCTGCTATAAAAAATGAATCTCTTCTGTAGAGAATTTCTAAGAATTTATCATTTTTAAAAGGGACACGTTTTCAGTGACAACCTCAAAACCCCCTGAAGATTTTTAGATTGCCTTTCCTAAAAGGAATCAGATTCATGGCAATCTCTGAGAAGCAGAATTCTATTACTCAATACATCACATATCTGATGAACAAAACCCAAGAACATATTATTCCTGGATCCCAGTCAATACAATTGAAAGTAATCCTGTTATTTCAGCAGAGGCAGAGGGTCTTGCCGGAAAAGCACTTGTTTATACAGGGAGAAGTAACTTACTTAAATACAGAGAGATACTGAAATCCATGGGAACACTTCTCCTATAGGAAGAGTGGTTTTCCCACGTTAGTATTACTTCTAATGTCATGGACCTAGTTTTAAGCTAAAAAAATCCCCCAAAATCCTCACTTAGCCTGTGCAGACATAGGGGAACATAGCTGGGTTCACTGATTTCAGCTGCTAAGGCAAAGCTCAACAGAAAATCAAGTTTGTGTAACATCAATACCAGAGCTCCATGATGAGCTGGTATCATGGTCAGAGCATCTTTAGCTTCAGTATTGTAATTTACTTTCTCAAAGAAGCCAATCTGTTGCTCTTCCTGTTACACCTAAGAGGGCACTGCTGGCATTTATCACTTGACCATATTCTTTTAATAAATATTTGGAACAAAGAGAAGTACTGATACTGCATTTTCCATACAAAGGGAATCCTACATTCCCATTTACCTGCAACAGCTTCATTACATTGCCCCATATCACCCTACACTGCCCAGGGAGAACGAGCCTTTGTCAGCTCTGGAAGAACAGATTCCAATTTGTGTTGTGGGTTTCCAAATTTTACATCCTGCTGAACATGAGTCACAGCAGTACTACAAAGAACAAATAGTTTGTTGTGCAGAAAGCTAAAAAATGCTGAACATATACCAGCTTCCCCACATCCTGATCCATGCAACTCTGTATTTGTGATTACAGTATTTTGGGGTGGGTAACATAGTGTGTGTTACAGCAGTTTAAAATAGTAGTTCTTGGCTTGTTCTGCTCTTTTAAATTAGAATTTGGTACCTTTAAACACTTTTTAAAGTAATAAATCAAAAACTAATTTTGAAAGCAAGTAGATTTTTTTTTTTTTGCACAGGGGTCACTCTGGAAAAAGAAAGAAACCAGAAGAAATGGCATTAAACATAAAATGGTATCGAAGCCCTGTCCACAGCTCTGAGTGTTTCTGACAAGCTGATGAAGAAGAAGCTTGTGTTGCTGTGAATAATTGCACATTTTCTTCTGCAGAAGCAATAAAACATCAGCAGGCCAGAATATATGTAATGAAACTTCTACAGAAATCTGAGACCCAAAACTGGGTGGCACAGAAACACGACAGAATCAGCTGAAGTGACAGTTTATTCTAACCTAAAAACCACGACATTCAATGAAGAGTTAAATAACATATTTCAAAGCAATGCTATCTGTAATCACAAACTCCCTTGCTGCATTTCCAAGGGCTGCACCAGCTATTCCAGCAGCCCCACTCAGAACAGGAGACCCCAAACCTGCAGGGAGGGGGACTCTGGTTCTGTCTGAGCTGATCCCTGAGCCTCAGCTGTCTCCTAACAGTTCTGCCACTACCTAAATATCTAAACCTGAAAATCCAGGACAAAATGTGTCTGATCAGAAAACCCTAAAACTATTTCCCAACTCTAATTTTAATTTGTCATTTAGGTCTTACATATTAGGCTATTATTCTGGGATACTCTGGATAAACAGCTCCTATTTTTTTAAGCTGCTTGCCCAGAACATCAGGAAATTTCTGAAACAGTATTTTCATTTCCTTCTAAGCTGATTAAAACGCCAGGTAAATATCTTGCTCAGAACCTATTCTTGTATAACAAGTTAGGTATTAAGCTGCTTAAACTTGACAAGCAATATTTTAAGACATTTAATTTTCTCAAGATCAGCATTTCCATGGAAGCATATACATTCCCTACCAGGTAGATTCTCAGAAGGAACTCATCCCTGCTTATCTGAATGTCTCAGCTTACTACAAGATATTTCTAAATTGAAAATTCTAGGGCACAATCTTATGCAGCTGCTGAATTTGGCTAAGCTGTATTAGACCTTTTAATTCATTTAATGGTTTGACAGCACACATATAGACACAGAGCTTGAAACTTTAACACACAAGGGTAAAAGTGCAAAATGAACACATTTAATGTTAAAAGAAATGCAGAAAGCAGACTGCAGCAGAATACATGGCTAGAATGCGGGTTGAGTTGCAAAGTACTTGGTTTTGAAAGACTCATTTAAGTTCTGTGTACTTCAGAAGGGAAATGTTCTGCTCTGGGGAAAAATCCCCAGCCATTCATTATTTCAGTAACTCTGTAAGGGTCTTTAAAAGTTACCAAGAACTAAAATGTTATTCACTTTCTTAGACTATGAAGTACCTATTATACACTCTGAAAACAGCAAAATCCTAGACTTGTACTATGGCTTCACCCTCAACCATGTGCCATGAATTCTCTTTCCCTCAATCTGCAAATAGTAAATGCAAAAGTATTGAAAAATAATTTAGGAAATGCAAAGAGGTTTTAAACTTCAGACAATTAATTCAGCTCGTCCCTGACAGGTTAGAAACCACACACAGACCAGTTCCCCATGTGCTTCCCATGATTCATGTGAACATTTACCTAATGAACTACCAAACCTGAGCGCTGTCCAAGTGATTAATATTTTAAATGTCCGAAATTGCCAACAAAAAACACACAATCAGCTCTGGAGAAAAGTGATACTTTGTCCTAACTTTTTTTCCTTTAAACAGAAGTTACAGTTTCAGCAGAGAAATATTAACAAAACTTTTTCATTTGTTTTTAATAAAAATATTTACTAGTAGACGCAGAACTATTTATTACTACAAACTAGAGAAGTAAGTTTTTTAAAATGAACTTACTCAAACTTATGTGCTCCCTCCATTTATGCAGGGTAAGAAAGGATTTTTAGTATGTGTTAAATATGTTTTTTTCCCCTCCCGGAAGCAGGACTTGCAATACAACCATCAGACAAACAAAAAGTTACCAAACATTTAAGCAGAATTCCTAGCTCTAACTCCTGACTGCATGTGCATCATGGTTTGAAGCTTGTAACCACTGTCCTTAGTGAAGCCAAGAAACAAAGACTTGACAGGTTGCCTGAGGCTGAGCAGACACCGTTTGTTGCAGTAATATTAAAGCCAGTAACAGAACTGGGAAAAGTGACCTGACCTAAAAATCACCTTGTCATTTGTAATGTGAACATAAAGGAAGCAGCACAGCTCTGCTTCTCCTTCGGGATCACTGTGTCAGGACTGCCAAATGCACTTAAACTTGGACTTAGCAGGAACAGCAGGATCATTAACTTTCCCTGCTCTTACTGTATTTCTCTCTGTAATTATCCAAAGGCCACTGTACAAAGGCTATCCAAAGGCTTACAAGAAGGAGTCTGGAAAGGAAAGCCAGATCAACAGCAGAGATAGGAAGAGTGATCTGCTTCACAAAGCAAACAAACCATAAAAAAAGAAGTTCTTTTCCCTTATTTAACTGATACCTTTGTTTATCATCTGTAATATTTAAGGCGGAAAGACAGGTCTCAAAAAACATTCCCAGATCTTTATCACTGCACTGTAATTCTTTAGAGTTGAAAGAAATTAATAATTTTCTTTAAAAGATGAATGAAACACTTCAGTATGCTATTTAGAATGACAACACACCTGATACTTCAGCATTATTTGGATAAAGAGGTTCTCATAGACAAAAAATAGTGTGACAACAATTCTAAACATTCATCTCAAGGCAACTAATTAGGGACACACATGCAGAGGAAACTGTTCTAAGCTTTCCTTACAAATTCAAATTCTCTTGAATAAGTAATTTTCAATGTTTGCAACAATATCTTATCTCCTGCCTAACACTCATGTCCAAAAATAGTCTCAAAGATGCATTTTTCAAGTCTACTAAAACTGTGTATATATAAACTTGAAAAATGGATGTATATATGAATCAGTATGTATATACTATTTAACAAATTATACATCTATATATAAAGCTAAAGGAAGACCAGAAAAGTGTATATAATCCAAATTCCAACATTTATATAAATAATTTAATCTCCCTACTTCTCTTCCAGGAAAGTATTCTGCAAGCACTCATTCCTTGTGCAGGTACTTGTAGTGAGCACTGATCTGAGCACTCAAACTGATAATGGAAGTGTAACACAAAATGTAAGCACAGCATTGTTTCTGAAAACTTACCCAGTGCAACAACTTCCCTACTAAATCCTGTATCTAAATTTTAGTGTTGGCTGCTCACAACAGCCAGCCAATCTAATGGAATCTAACTCCAAGTCAGAGATTACAGAGGCTTGGCTACACACATGCAAGCATGGCAAACCCATCAGTTTAGGCAGTTTAAGAGTCCAGGAGCCTTAGCTGTGCCTCTGATTTAATGACTTTATCTTTTATCTGTTCACCAGGCTCCTGACAGTTGTCACACTTGCTTTAAAATGAAGATACTGAAGTGGACTTTGGGTGTCCTGCTGTTCCTGCTGCTGTCTATCGGGCGCTGTACGGAACAATCCACGCTGAGGAAGACGCCCCAGCAGAGGCAGCCTCGTTCAGCAGACGGGGGAGAGGAAGGGAAGAAATGTGGCTACACCTTCCTGGTCCCAGAACAGAAAATCACAGGGCCAATTTGTGTGAACACGAACAGCCCGGGCACTGGGAACAGGAAAGATGAAGTCACCAGGATGGACATTGAGAACCTGAAGGACGTGCTGTCCAAGCAGAAGCGGGAGATCGACATTTTGCAGTTGGTGGTGGACGTGGATGGAAACATCGTGAACGAAGTCAAATTACTGAGGAAAGAAAGTCGGAACATGAACTCTCGTGTGACCCAGCTGTACATGCAACTCCTGCACGAGATAATTCGGAAGCGCGACAACTCGCTCGAGCTTTCCCAGCTGGAAAACAAAGTCCTTAACGTTACAACAGAAATGCTGAAGATGGCAACGAAATACAAGGAGCTTGAAGTAAAATATGCAGCGCTAACTGACCTGGTCAACAACCAGTCTGTGACTATCTCGCTGCTGGAGGAGCAGTGCCTGAGGATCTTCTCGCGCCAGGACCCCCACGGGTCCCCGCCCCTCGTGCAGGTGGTGCCGCAGCACATTCCCAACAGCCAGCCCTACACTCCCGTCCTGCTGGGAGGCAACGAGATCCAGCGAGACCCCGGCTACCCCAGGGACAGAGATGTAAGGCCACCACCCGACCCAGCCACTTCTCCTACAAAGAGTCCTGTCAGAGTACCGCCTCTGGCTTTGATTAACGAGGGTGAGTTACCTGTTGCTATTTAACTAACCTGAGATTTCTCCATTGCTGAGGGAAACTGTCCCGGCCATAGAGGTGGAATAATTGAAAGTACCTGGTACTGTTTGCTCTTGCTCCTGATTTTCTCTCCCCCTTCCACCTCCCAGGGAAAGCTTTAGTTTGCCAAACGGCCTAAATCACCGTAAGATGAATTTG
The DNA here is from genome assembly GCA_013400775.1 of Chaetops frenatus. Lineage (NCBI taxonomy): Eukaryota > Metazoa > Chordata > Aves > Passeriformes > Picathartidae > Chaetops > Chaetops frenatus. The sequence continues at coordinate 99,364 of VZTR01020086.1, read as the reverse complement.
TTGAAATGGCCGATACTCAGAAATTCAATTTGAACAATATTTGCCTTCAAGCCACAAAGTGTTGGGGGTTCTCTCTGCAGCTAGGTTTGAGTTACAAAAATATGAAAATTCAGTATTAGCATAAACTTTCTAATATTTACCTGTTTCTTTGATGATGCCTGCTAGCTACATATTACAGTAGCTGGCAAGGGTGAATAAGAGGAACTAATTAATCATAAACAAATCCAGTAATTTCAAGTTTTTGTCCTTTATACTTACACGTATATATTTGTCAGAAGAAAATTCTACTGGAAGAATTTTCATCCTTCTATTCTGACCTGCATTAAAATGAACATCTAAATCTACCAATACAGTCATGCAACGAGTCTCCAAGTGTTTAGTTAAAATATTCAAGAATGATAAGTTTGAGAGGATAATTGAATCAAGGTTGGATCCAGTTAGAGGCACTTAGCTTTGAAAATTTAAAATCAGTAACTACATTCCCAGTTACTTGATGTCAGTAGAGGATGGCAAGTTAAACTAAAACTATAAATATTATGAAAATACATTCAGGAGACTGTATCCCATCTTCACGTATTACACTCTTTAGGTCATTAGATAAACTCATGTATCACTAGGAATCAAAATTAATGGCAAGACAATTAACTACCTCTGAGCTGCCCTGAACTCTATCATGTTTCTCACTTTATTAAAATTTGGACAAAATCACTACCTAAAAAAATGCAAGGATTCAGAAAAACAAGTTTTTCTCAGACATCCCTTCAAGGGCTTGCTCTTGGTTTCTGTTAGTACAGCAAAAGGGTTTGGTGGGAGGTTTTGGCTTTAGGTGGCTGTTTTAGTTTTGTTTCTTTCAAATTGCCTTTAGTCGCAGTTGAAAGTTCAACTTGGTTCCTAAGATGAAGCCAAACATTTATTTGTGACTGTTCTGCAGCATTGCACCCAACCAGCTGCTGATGTAAAGAACAACTATTTTTATTCGAGGTCTGCAGAAAATTCAGGCATGAGCCCAAGCAAAATGCCAGATGTCATGTGAATTTCAGTGGCACATCATGACAGAAAGGAAACAGCTCATATCAAAGCATTGCACTGATGTCTGCTCAGGCAGCACAAATATAATTCTAAAAAAACCCCCACAACTTCCTGCTTCCCAGCAAACCCTTGCTTCCAGGTTCTGTTCTAAATGCATCTTTTTCTCAGTACATACCTGCTGCACATACAAAACAAGGCATTATCCTCTCAATTATCTACCATGGTGTTCACTAAGCCCTCTACCCTTAAACTTTCAGAGTTTGAATCCATTTTTGGAAGGGAACACAACGAAATCTTAATAAGCTTATTGTAACATTATTCACCTTCCTTCAATACTCGATTCTTGAGTTGGAAGTTTAAGTGTTTCTTGCACTGCTTGGGAAAAGGAGAGTTGAAAATTGCTACATTAATCATCACAACCAAAACCTGGACATTCCAACACAATGCCCAGTTACCATCCCTGATTTTTAAAATTAAGGTAAACAGATTTCATGGTGTATAGAATCAAAACTATGTCATAGAAGAAGTGACTTTATGATTAAAAGATAAAGATTATTTATAATGTATAAAGATGTCAAAAAAGACCAAGGAAAACAAGACAGTCCCAATTAGAAACAGGCCTGTTAAAGATTAATCTCAGAATAAATACCTGGACCTCCTAACAAATACTTGCATCCAGCAGATGGGTCAGAAAGGTCAATGTTCATCTGAATACTATGGGTGGAGAGTAAAATGCAAAATATATGGGGAACAAAAGGATGAAGTTCTGTTTTCTGAGTATGGTGGTTAATTTGCACAAAAATTCCTCTAAAAACTGAGGAAGGTTAATGTATCTGTGGATTGTGGTTGCCACAATTACCTTAATATTTGGAATTCATAACCAGTGACCCCCAAAATTACTGTCACTATTTTTGCAAAAAGTAGTTTCAAGTTAATCAAGTACTTGACAATTAGATACACCCTGCCCCAGGTTTCTAATACGTCTTGGATAACAATATAGCTGCTTTTTTTTTTTTAATTTAATATAGGTCCAATTTTATTTTGGATTTTTCCTCTATTAATGTCCCCAAAAATCCTCATTATGAACCTTACACAAGCACAACTTCTGTATCATCTGCTCAAGATAACATCTGGCATCTCAAAATGGGATTCAGCCATCACGTTATCAAGCTTTCAACTTAAAATATTTAATCCCTTTCCTTCTCTACTTCATTTAATTCAGCACAGAATATGATCTGCACTAAATCATACATCTAAGCCACAATTTTAGAAGTGAAATATTTACCAGATCATCTTCTCAGAGTATTTCTGACTTTTAACTGTCTCAGTGACTTAGTGTACACAGACTGCTACAAAAGACTAGATGTGCACAAGATCCTTATTCCTTACATGAACTATAAAATCTGTAAGATTTTAAACAGAAAATCATGCTTTTTTGATCAGTCACACCCACACCAGCACTGTAAGAATCTCTGTTTCACAAACCTCAGTATTTCCACTGAACAAGAGCAGTTTTTATAATGTGAACTTGAAATAATTATACATAACAAAGAATTTACTTCAGTAAAAAGACTCAAGGCTACCCACCAAAAATTATGGGATATGTTGTATTTCCTTACATTCAGAGCAGAAGTCTCTTACTTCTACCACAACATTAACTTATGTTAATACATGCAGACAAAGCTGAGCATCAAAGCAGACAGGTTGCATCCTGTGAAGTTAATGCCAGATGAACTCCAGAAGTGATCCAAGTATTACATAACCAGACTGGTACAATTCTGTCTGCCTTAAAAACTACTTAAAATTATCCCAAACATCTGCTTGGGTCTCTCATGGAAAAATGAGTGCTCAGTTCCTCCTCCGGTGATAATCATGTGGGGTAATACCCAGATAACAGCAGATCTAATGAAGCTATCCTTAATGTTCAATTAACATGACAAAATATAAGGCTTGTTTGTTTATACTTTTCCTTAAGCAATAATTGCTTAAGGAAATACTTAACATACTTAATTGCTTAAGGAAATACTTAACATAAATACTTCTGGAACAACATCGCATTCAGTCATAGAGCACCTGAATTTACTTTAGACAGTTCAAGGAATGGGAATGAGGCTCAGCTTAGTCCAGGAAATTATCTATCCCCTGGACAAACTCTGCAATATTCAAAATCTACATGAGAGCTTTAATTGTGTACAAGAGGGGAAAAAAAGCACTTGTATACCAAAGCTATAGGATTTATTTCCCAAGGTGCCACTGCGTGTACTGGAAGAATGACAAAGCCATCCCAATCCTGACATTCCTGTCACAGACAGAAGCTCTAAGTACTCTTCATTAGATATACAGGCTTCATGCACTCTAATTATTATGAAATGCTTTATGGATTTCTTGCTAATTACATACTCATCCAACTGGCAACCACTACCTGAAAATCTAAGAAATGTGCAACTTCCAGCTTGCTTTTGTCACACAAGATTCATCTGCAATAAAGGTCCCTTTCCCTCAGCCTCTACTTTTGATTAAGGAATAACCTCAACAAATGTTTTCTATGTTGCTTTGCACATGAGCTGTTTCTGTGACTGATGAGTTCTCTCCGAATTTCCATTAAGATTTGAGAAAATAAACCCTCTGGAAGGAGAGGAAAGCTGTAGCTAATTTATTTTCAGATGTGCTGAGTTTTCAAATACATTTAGGGCATCCACCACTAACAAGTCATTAGAACACACTTTACTCTTCATTAGTAAATTACCAGTTTCTCTAAACCAGCTGAAGTAATGACGCACAGACAAATTATTTTTTTTTCTAAAAAGCAGAAAATAAAATCATTACCAAAAATTGAAGGCACACTAGGCAAGGTTTTCAGAGACATGTAAGCTGCATCCTTCGCAGAGAATGACCAGATGGTTTTCTCTACGTATTATTTGTAAAACCACCATTCACATGGACTAAAATAGAGCTTTCAGGCAGCACTCACAACAACAGCAATTTTGTGCAACCACAGCCCTGAGAACGAATATGTGAGTCCTTTTAGCTGCTCAAAAATCCTTCTTCATTGCTTGCTTATTTCCTTCTTCAGTATCCATCTACACACATCAAACCAGGATGACACATGAAAATTCAAAAGATTCCTATCCACAGTTAACAGCCTAATCCTCAAACTGGCTAAGTATATAACGGTAGAAAATTATGCAGTGTAAGAATTCTCTCTGACTAAATTCCATGTCTGTAGACTCTGGCAGTAAATATTTCTTACAGCAGCTCTCAAACTACTTATATAATCAGAAACAGGGAGGGTTGGTTGAGTATCCTGGATTTGTTTTGGTTTTTACTTCCACCAGTTTCCAACTGGTATACCAGAAAATTGATGTAGATTGATGTCTGCCTTTTGTAAAAAAGAAAAAAATAATTAATGAAAAAAAAGTCATAATGCTCTTCAGCCACAGCAGACAAAAAAAATCAGGTGTTGGTAACCAAAGTCTATTATTTGTTTAGCAAAATGAAGTTTTTGTTCAAAAATATATAGAGAGGGGATATTGAGATGTTTATTTGTATATACAATTAATCTCAGACAGTAACTTTTGGCACTGTTTTCCATGGTAGGTTTATAACTTAATTGAATTCTCGACTTTCCATTACAAAATATTCCTGGACAATGGGCACTGCACAGCCAAGCTTGAAGGTTTACAGTGTTTCTTTTCCAAAAGGTCCATTCAAAGACTGCCAACAAGCCAGGGAAGCTGGGCATGCCAGCAGTGGGATTTACATGATCAAACCCCAAAACAGCAACGAGCCAATGCAAGTCTGGTGTGAGAACAGCCTGGACCCTGGAGGATGGGCAGTTATCCAGAAGAGGACTGATGGATCTGTCAACTTTTTCAGGAACTGGGACAGTTACAAGGTAAATTGTAGAATGCAGAAAATCAGTGGGCAAAGAAAGATAATTGGAAAGAGTGACCATGCCTCAGAGGAAAACCTATTTCAGTGGGAATGTCCTATTTCCCTCCATGCACAGTTAACTTTGTATGGACCAACCTGTCTGAAACAGCCTGGGTTTGTAATGCACAACACAACTGGGAGATGTTATTTGAGACAGTGGCTGGGAAGTCATTTATTACAAAGTGCTAACTGAACACATGATTTTTATTAACACACTGAGAACTACAGTGAGTACTTGTAAAGCTTCATTGTCTCCCTTATGAATAAGCAAACTCAGCCAGTGGAATTATTCATTTAAACACACTAACAGATTTACTGGATTGGGGGCTCAACTTAAAAGTAGTCCTAATAATGAATTAAAGGAGGTAATTTCTACCCATTCATTTAGATTAGAAATCTGAAGATGTCAGGCTGCTGAAGAGAAACACACTGCTGTGTGTTACTGTGATATTATGCACTAGCAGGCAGAATGCCTAGGATGACAAGAGGATGCTGCTTTGGAGTAATTACATACTAAACAGGAAATTTGAAGATCATCTGGTTGGAGTAATAATAGTAACTGTAATAATAATAAATACATATAGGACACAAATTAATGTGAGGTTTTTTGCTTCTTGCATTCTTGGAATTTAGTGATTCAAATATTAATCCCTAAATCAGTAATAATTAAAAAAATTATTCAATAAACAAACAATTACACAAAGTCTTCTCAGAGCAGTACATGGTTGGTTTTGGAGTTGTTAAATGTTATAAGGCAGTTATAGAGTGCCTTATAAAGCAACCATAAACATTTTTAACATAATACAACACCAAACATTATTAACACTGATTTACTTGGGGAAAGGAGACAGCAGATAGGAAATATCACTTCACAGCTACAGTGCCAGTAGTCTGTGATTTGAAAGAAAAGATGTCTTTATATTTCGTTTCTAATAAATCCTGTAAAGAACACAGAGGAATTGTGTGATTAAATTCACAGTAAAGAACAACATTAGTTGCAATATAGAAGCAACAAGAAGTTATTTGCCTTGAACACTGAGCCTGTTGATCCATAAATACCTTTTTCAACCTGGAAATATAACCCAAAGTTCTATTATTCACCCATTATTACAAACCCCCTTAGCTTTGTCAAGAAATACATTGTCCCAGTTTCCCTACTCACAGAATCACTGGGTTGGAAGAGACCTTTAAGATCACTGAGTCCAATCCATGCCCTAAACACCACACCTAAACCATGGCACCAAGTGCCACATCCAATCTTTTTTTTTAACACATCCAGGGATGGTGACTCCCACCACTTCCCTGGGTTGACAATACCAGTACTTTATCACTCTTTCAGTAAAAAACTTCCTCCTACTATTCAACCTTGGTGCAGCTTAAGGCTATCCTCTAGTTCTGTCAGTTGCTGCCTGGAAAAACAGACCAACACCCACCTGGCTACAATCACCTTTTAGGAAGTTGTAGAGAGTGATAAGGTCACCTCTGAGTCTCCTTTTCTCCCTCCCTTTATCTTAAAAAGAGGAGGACAGCAAGAACACAGATGTTTTGCCACTGTTACAAGTGCTGGCAGCATCTCATGTAGCTTAGAAGTCCAAGTGCAGCAAAATCAAGCACTTAAACGCATGGGTGTAGCCCTGATTTTCAGCCTGAGATGTTTTGATTTCTGGAATTCTGTTCTCACAGAATGCTAAGTAAACATGGAGAAATGTTTTTGCTAAGTTTATCTTGTTTTGAATTCTTGTGAAGAGGAGGACTTGATGGCCCTCCATTTCAACCAATATGATTGAAGAGGTGTTAACTTTGCCCACCAATCATATGGACCTGTGTAAAATAGTATATAAGGAGTTAGAAAGTTCAATAAAGAGTATTTTCAGCCTTCTGATAAATGGAGTCTATCCATGTGTCTGAATTCATGTCCTACAGTAATTCAGAAGTTTCAAGGCTTTCAGTACCCAAGTTCCACTGGTTTATCACAGTCCTGCTGATGAGTGTTCTAACAACCACGGCAATCTAAGCTAACAGCACTTTCTGATCTTTTGCACAGAAAGGATTTGGGAACATTGACGGAGAGTACTGGCTGGGACTGGAGAACATCTACATGCTCACCAATCAGGATAATTACAGACTCTTGATCGAGCTGGAGGACTGGAGCAACAAGAAGGTCTATGCAGAGTACAGCAGCTTCCGCCTGGAGCCCGAGAGCGAATTCTACCGCCTGCGCCTGGGCACGTACCAGGGCAACGCCGGGGACTCCATGATATGGCACAATGGGAAGCAGTTCACAACACTGGACAGGGACAGGGACATGTATTCAGGTAAGGAAAGCAGTGTGCCTGTGAGAAGTGAGCCATGTGATGCCATGATGATTTTTGCCTTTTCTTTTATATACCCTTATATAGCCTCTGTATCGTTTTTATACACCCTTAGTGCTTTTAGCATGCATACTTGTAATTCCTTAAGCTTGGTAAATTGGCATAGTCCTAATATTCCATTCAGCCAAGAGACCAAACATCCCAAGGCCTCACAGCTGGAGGCTGGAAAGCCCCACGCTCTCCTGAGAAGGCAAGGTCCTCTCCAGAACACATCCTGTAAACTACAATTAGGCCCACCCAGGGGAGAATTCCTCAGGATGGGGGGATATCACGCTATTCACTCAAGCCTCTCACTGGGGAAACTTGGTTAGATATGCTAATTTGCTAGGTCTATAAAATGGTATATGTGATCTATCCTGGGGATGCATTTCAGCGCATTCCACCTTGGCAAAGTCATGCACCATAAGGATCCCTATCAAATACCGAGGTAAAAACCCCTTTTCCCCCTTAACCGTGTCTGGCTCTTAATTTTAACACCAGGATAAGGCATCAGTGTATGTTCCATCAGTGACACCACCTCAAAAAATACAGCACAATACAAAAAAGTACGTAAATTCTGATAAAATATCCCTACTGGAAGGTGCTTCAAATCAATGATGATAAAAACCACATTGGCAGGGCCCCCTTCGGGCCCCTGCACCTGTAAGAAATTCAAAATCTATGACCCTCACTGACAACAATTTTCAGTTTAGCTCACCACTTGCATGTGACTCCACAGTCAGAACATCTGTCCAGGTGATCTCTGAGTAGTGCTGTTGCCACAGAATCACCAGGAAGTAAAGCCTATGAAGAACATGAAAGGACCTGCAAGCATGCAGAGGTTTAACTGTGTACCAATACTTAAGAAAGGGGCACATCACTTGGTTTTTGTACTCCTTAAAGCTCCCTTTTTCTCATTTCCTCCAGTTTTTCCCCTGCAGTAAAAGAAAGGCTGGGAAGTGCAATACTTCAACTGCTTTTCCTCAGCTGTCAATAACCATAAAGCTGGACAAATCCTGCAAACTCTTAGACAAGGCTGTAAGAGTAAAAACAAAAGTTACAGGCAACTCTTTGTGGAACTGTGGCCCCGCATGCTGCTCAGGGCTGTATCAGCTCACATTGCTTCTGCTTGGGTATTTCTAAACAGCACATAATCTGAGTTCCTTGGGTGTTAGCTCATGGACAAGCAGTGCTGGCAGGCTGAGAAGAGGTCTCTCCTTCGTTTTCAGCTGGCACATTAAAGACCATGTCAACAACCACCCCCTTCCAGCAATGGCTGCTGTTACAACAGAATTTATAATTTAGCAAGAACAGCGAGATGCGACCACAACAGGCTATGAAGTGCTTCCAAGTTGTCTCTGAGAATAAGCCACAATATGAAAACATTCAGTAAAACTCCATTTCTCCTGCCTAAAGCTGAAGTTCACCCGTGTCCTTCTGTTCCACAGGAAACTGTGCTCACTTCCACAAGGGCGGCTGGTGGTACAACGCGTGTGCCCACTCCAACCTCAACGGGGTCTGGTACCGAGGGGGCCACTACAGGAGCAAGTACCAGGATGGAATATTTTGGGCTGAGTACCGGGGAGGTTCCTACTCCTTGAAAGCAGTTCAGATGATGATCAGACCTATAGACTGAGGAGGAAAACCCCACAGTGCTCCCATATAAAATTCTCAGTGTTTGAGCTCCAGGAAAATAAAATATTACTTTTTAATCATTATTTTGCACAATCTGCCCCTGCAAAAAGCAGGTCTACAGTTTTCCTGTCTTCTGTCCCCTGTCATGTTCCCCTCTCCTTTTTTAGGACCCTTCTTTACTGTGACAGACGATGTTTTGTTTTTTTTTAAACACACATTCACAAAAGCAGATGTTTGTGCTTGCAAAGCATATTTATCTTCTGTTCAAGATCAACATGCTTTATATAAACAGTCAAAGCTGGTAAAAAATTCCAGATTTTTGACAAGATATAAGCTTTTCCAGTTCAAAAAGCTTATGCTTTTTCAGGTTAGCTCAACTCTTAAATGTAAATATGTGAAATGACATTGTCTTGCTTTAATGTGAAAATTGATTAGTTATTTAACAATTTATTTAAAAATGTTGGTATTACTTTCAATGAAAAATATGACTTCACATTACTGTTTGATATTTACTCCAAGAACCTACATAAAAAATTGGAGACATTTTAGCTTTGCCAGCAGAGAAAGATTTTTGCAACAAATAATTATTTCAAAATGAAGAGGCATATTTAACACAAAATACAAAATTTCTTAGGGAATTCTCTACACTGCTAAGATCTGCACGTCCAACCTTCTGTAAAAATTTAGGCAAAATGTTCCTTCTATTAGTAAATTAATTGTATCAAATTACTGATAACCCTAAGACAATCAAATTTCTTGGTAATTTTTTTACTTTCAACCTCCATATTCAAGCTTTCTAATTAAACTTTGAATTTAAACTGCAAAACTGAAAGTCCTGATATTAAAATCATGACTTGACACTTCCCTGCTCAAATTAGGAGTGATGAGGGCTGACCAAGCATTCACACACAGAAATTGAGAGAAGTCTACTGAATATTAGAAGTTTTCCTCCAACAGAGCTTTCTGCTCCCACAGTAAAACAAAGGTTAGAAATCAGCTCTGAGTCTGTTCTCCCTGACATACCAAACTTGGGCTGCTCTTATGACACACACAGTTCCCTCCCCTTACACCTAGACAACTTTTTACACTGTCTATACTAAATTTTATCTTCTAGATATCAGATTTCCAGTGGAATTAATACATAATTTAAGAAATTAAATAGAATATACTTTCCCAACATTTAACAAAAGCTATACTACACACTGACTCAAAAAAAGATATTTCCAAAATCAGATACAACAAAACTTTCACTTTAGGTATCACAATCTCCAAACTAAAGCTTTCTTCCTGTTATATAAAATCATTTAATAACTGCACTTAGCCACACAGGTTGCCTAATTTAATTTCATATTACATAAAACGGAATGCACTGCTCTGAAATGTAACCAACGTGTTTGTTTAACACCTCACATGTTCTTTCAGGATTTTAAGGAACTTTGTCCCTATTTAAAATAAGAAACCATAATAGCCAAAAGAATAATCTAGTATTATTGTTATGCTAAATTAGCCAGTATCAAGTACTATGCAAAGCCTCATATGTAATTCAGAGGAGAAAAACCAGCATTCTGCTTTCAGAATGCACTCTCTGGAATAGATAAAGCTTCATTGATAATGTATGGCTGCAAGGCTTGTAGTTAAATCTCTGGTCAGAGATCAAAGCCAACCAGTTCCACCAATATTTAATTGGGGTTGGCAGCGGTGGGAAATCAGCCCCAGCATATTCCATTCCAAAATTCCAAGAATTTTAACTGACACAAATGTTTACGATTACAATTCTGAAATTGTTCTTCATATAAGGAATATTTGTTTGTTACAAATATCATACAGACCTCATTGATTGAGTGTCCTGCCAAATGCTTTTTAATTGCAAATGCTTAAAATTCAGACTCTCTATAGTTTGTCCTTTTTTCTCTATGGTAGCTATGGATAGAAGAGCTGTTCAGGTAAACGTTAAAAAGTTAAATGCCCTCCAAAACATGCCTTTAATGATCACATCTGACAGCTTTTAGTTCATTCAACTGGCAGATTTCCTCTCCTTGGCAGAGAGAGTATTTTACCCCACAAATCTCTTGTCTGCTACAAAAACAGTGTTTGTTTATTCAGTGCACTCAGTGAAAGGCGTACTTTGCAGAAATCCCAAAGTAAAATTAGCTTGTACTCAGCCTTTTAATTACATCTTATATATTAGACATCTAAAAAGTGAGCTTTCCCCAATTTAAAGCTGCAGGATGACATTAACTAAACATTATTGCAAAATACACCCAGAAACCTCGTACCGTATGAATGCTGTGCTCTGACAGGAAGGACTTCATTAAGTTGCCAATTTAAGATTATGAGGAAGGAAAGCATAGCATGTCTTTTTCAGGCTGGTTCATACTCTGTATAATAATTCACCTTCAGATGCCTGTAATTCTATCAGTTTGTACCTTTTGGGCTGAATTTTCTAAGCAGGGTGAATGACTTTAAAAGTTCAATGCTTTCTCTCACACTTTTTTCTTTTGAAAGATTTTCAAAACAGGCTGTAGCATCCTTCAGTTTTCTTGCCCTGGGCATTCAGAAGCAGTCTGTCTGAGATGGTTAAAGCCTTCACCATTCCTCTGCCATCAGGCCACATTTAACCAGGCAGACCTCAAGAAAGTTCAACTTGTATGAAACCTGAAACAAGGTTTTCACATCTATTTCCAAAATCTACTGCAAGCACTATCACTGAAGCAGCTGAATATTCCTCAGACGAATACTTAATAACCTGTTTTCAGCTTTTCCCTCTCTGGATATAACTCCTCAAAGACAGCTATAAGAAAAATATCTCACAAGGTAGTACTGCTTAGTTAAATAAAAATTTTACTTCTGAAGATATGGCTCAGTTGTTTCATTGTGCAATCTTAAATGGATCAGAACTCTGGAACAAGAATCCCTTAGAGAACAGGGTTTTATTCCAATGTGAAATATGACATCACATACACAGTTCCCACTTGTTCTGGCTGCTTTAGTTGCCTGGGTGATGCAACACTGATGACATATCCCACACCAAGGGCTTGATGCTGAACATCTCTACTGGTGTTGCCCAGCTTTCCACACTCACATTTAAGTAGGTGAGTCCACACTGATGATGTGCTGCTCTCACCAGCATTTCTAGAATTCTGGAATCACATCACAATTGTTGCTGCAAGGAGCTGAGAAACATTTTTATTTCTCCTCTCCAGTTAAATGTGGGAGGACATCATTATCTTGTCCACAGAGGGTGAGCTGTGGAAATAAGGCAACAATCTGTACTTCTGTGGCTCTGCTCCTATTGCAAAACCTACACCAAGAAAACATTTAAGCTCTCTCTTACGGTGCCAAGATGGCCATGAAAAAAATCTACACCCACATCTGCTATTTGGCTGCATAGGACAAAACATTCATCCTTGAAATTGCAGCTGAAATTCCTTTATAGGCTCACTTTCCCTATGACCTTCCAAACAGGAGTCTCCACAACCAGTGCCAGTGGTTTCCCTAGAGCAGATTTGCAATGGCAAATTTAAGTGTGTGGCAAGTCTGATGCTCTACACTCCTCCAAAGAGCATTTTGGGGGAGCCTGGCAGCTGCTGGCTCTCCTCACCAAGAGTGAAGAAAGCCCCACTTCTCCTTTTACCATGAGAGGGAATGGTCTCCCTGAGGAATCCCCTTCCCTGCATGTGCCATGATCACCATTTCCATCTGCAGACTTCCAGGTAGGGTTTCCTACATGTTTTAAGCCAGGAGCAGCACTATTGCCTTACAGAATCTTATAGCAGAAGTATTCCTTTTAGAAATTGTAACCTGTGACTGATAAGCTTAAAACAGTAAGTTAAACAAGCAATTTAAGCTCTTTCTGTTCCATATGACTCTTAGATTAGTAAAAATGTCTTGGGAAGGAAGTTGAAGAAATAACAAATTTCTCAGGTCTTAGCACAGATTAAAGCTTTCATCAAACGAGAAAACTTGGACTCAGCTACCAATCCTCCAAAGCAGATCCAGATTTATTATGACTGTATGTTCAAGGCAATTTTGTTCTTTTTGCCACTCTTTTAAACCACATAAAATCAATTTTAGAGGGAGTACACCAATTTACTATTCCTTTGGAGAATTAAAAAAGGCTTGAGGACATTCCTCATGTCACTAGTAAGTACTGGTATCACAGGAAACCAGGTCACAACACATGCCTTAACTACAGCAGGTCACAGGAAAAGAACATTTCTTTCTCAACAGAAACGAATTATATATTGCACTTCAAACTATCAAGTCAAGCCCAAAGGCTATTCTAATGCAAAAGTCAGACAAGAAGCTGCTACTTATTGAGGAAAACTTCTGTAACTGAACAAAACTTAAAAAATGTTTCCCAGTATTTGGCTTGGGATTTTTATAATCAGCAAGAAAACAATTTGGTGCTGGCTTCATGTTTAAAAAACCATGGCATATATGGGTAAAAAGCATCACCATAAGAATCATTTCAGAACTATATATCCTGTCTCTGTATTGCCCATGTACACAAGATGGGAAAGCTCCATGGTTCATCACATTACATAATGCCTGGCTTCCTTTTTGTGCCTTTCAATTCAGGCCCCGACTGACAAACACTACAGGGTATAAAAATCTGGTCCCCCACAGGAAGTTTTTTTTTCTATTTCTGTATCAAGCATGTAAAATTCAACCAATTAATCCGGGAAAAGTTAACAGCCCAGCTCAGTAAAGGAAGTATCAGACTTCAGGAACAAAGAGATTACAGCTTAATAGGCCTTAATGACCACAAGAGCTCATCTTGAATTCAGTTGTAAGAGCAACTTATTATCTGCAAAAATACAAAAAATTGGATACAAAAGTCCTTAATTTTATGTGATTTATGTGATCTCATGAAACAAAACCTACATTAAAAAAGCACACTTATCATTTTAACATCTGTTTAGTTTAAGTAACACTAAATGAGCTTGACAACAAAACCAACACATATTAAATGTAAATTAAAATTTATCCAGTTTTTATATACACAGGAATTTAATTTACTAATAATTATTCCATAACACTGAGTCAGTAATAACAACCCAGTTTCTCTTGTCACATTGGTGTATATTAAATGCAGCAATTTTACCATGTTCCAAACTCTCAGGTCTAGATTTATTTCTCTCAGAGGCTGGTGATTTATAGCTTCTCATAAATTAAAAGCCATCATTACTAGAACAGTCAAGTATTCAGTATTTAGGAGGGCTAGCAGGCATAACAATGAAGTACTTCTCCAGAAGTCATTGTATCTGTACAACACGTGGCAGAATAGTTTCCTAGAAAACTGAAACTGTACGTAAAACCTGCAGAGTTTGGGAGCTTCAAGAGGTATTTTCCCTCTGAGGTTCTGTCCTGCCACATCCAGAGTGTCCAGAATCCCCTTGGGTTGTAGATTCTCCACTGAAGTACTCAAAGAGTTTCACGAATGCTTAAAAGATGGTGTTTAGCTTATGTAATTACTGGAGAAATAGGCTACAGCTTACCTAAGTAGGGAATACAAGGAGTCATCTTCAAGCTGCTGATATAGTCTCTAAGCCTTTTGTAATTATCTTCTTTACTCATAACATATTCCAGCTTGTCAAAGGTGGCTTTATCCTTCCGACTCAGTAACTAGGCAAAGAAAAAAGGCAGCAAAACCGGATGAGTTTAAGTTTGATCATTATGNCCCCCCCCCCCCCCCCTTAACTGGTTCAAAATTACATCATTTACTCCTTAAGGAGGAGCACTTGGAAAGTTTACAAAGAAAAGCAGCTCTGCTCTGGCTGTTAAATTTAAAAATACTTCTAAAAATTAAACAGGTAAAAAATGCTGGTGTCCTGGAGGATCCCTCTGAAACAATACAAGTTATCAAAAACCTGATGTAGCTAACACACATCACAACTTCACATGCTGTCCACATCAGCAGTATTCATGCCAGTAACATTTTCACTCTGATTATCCATACGTGTGTTGGTTTGGGATGGGATGGAGTCAGTTCTCTTCACAGTGGCTAGAATGGGCTATATCTTGGATTTGTGCTGGAAACAGTGCTGTTAACACTAGACATGTTAACATTAGACACGTTTTTGTTCTTGCTGAGCAGTGCCTACACAGAATCAGGGCCCTTTCTGCACCTCACACACCATGGCATATATCAACATTTCTTTGTCAGATACCCTGAGAAATTTAATACTAATCCAGCTTCACAAAAAAAACAATTTCCAAAATACCCTCTTATTCTTGAGTCGAGATCCATCTCAAATAATTTTCCAAAGAATAAACCAATGCCATTAAGATCTGATAAACAGCTTTACCTAAACTACAATTTCAAAAATAATAGATGCAGATATACACACTTGAAGGTCTGGAAAAGAGAAAGGATTTGATTTATGTTTTTTTACAGAAGGTTCATGGACTTGTATTCTTCTGCCAACTGGCAATTTTAACTGGCTCCACTGGCCACTTTGAACAGAAAACTTAAAAGTCCTTCATTCTGGTTCTCCTTCATTATCCATTCCTCCTGCGTCCAATCCCTTAATTTGATAGAATTAACAGCAACCAGGCTCTCTTTGTAAAGATATTTTCAAAATATCTTGCTGACCCGCTGCAAAACTGCTTCAAGATCTTAATTTCAACTCAGAGTCAGAATTTAATGCAGGGTGTAAGATGCTCCCACCAAACATTTTGGCAGGAGATTCAGCATTCCAAGTCTCAGTCACAGTTTTCCCCCTACAATGCAATTACAAGGGTCAGATCACTAAATTTCTACACATACTCCCTTTTCACTTCAGTTAAAGATCAACCTAGGTAAGCCTGACAGAAGTGAAGTCTCCCTTCTGTAAATTCACTGTTGAAATAACTTATTTTTACTTCCATTTCCTATATCCAACTCTTCCTGAGGACAGACAAACTAAACACTGGCTTTTGGGAGAAAGCCACTTGTTGGAAGTGAATTGTTTCCCAAGACATACTGATCACTGACATTTCAGCAATTAATTTGTATCTCTAATTTAGGTTTGTTTCCAATACTCAAATGAAAAGTATCTCCAATTATTAGAACTGCAGACTCTTCCACGAGAAGGAAGCAGCAGACTGGCATGACTCCTTTCCAACCACCCAAAAATTACACTTATCTTCTGAAGTTCATCTTCTCAAAGCTGGTTCCAGTTTTATCAGCCTGGACTAGTTCACTTCTAATAATATCTTAAAATATTCTGCCATCATTTAATGTCTGTAAGGTTTTGCAGACTGAAAGGTAAGACAAGACTAACAGATACAACAATGGCCTGACTTCAAACTTGAATGAAATTAATTGTATCTTCCTCAAAATATGCTGATTTACACACTCTTATTCAAGTCTGATGTATCTTTTCAGGCTCTTTGGATCACCTTGTAACAAGTTGATCCTGCATGACTTCCCCTGGTGCTCACAGGCCAACTCATGCCATGCCTCCACTTCCTGCATTAGGGGAGAAAAGTACACGGAAGACAAGCACGTTAAAAGTGTTTCTGGGAGGGCCAAGTAAGGACCCATTTCTTCGTCCTTCAGTTTTGGAGCTGCTTCTTTTTAAAATAATGTTTCTTGTTCTGTCTTTCAGATGAAATGAACAGAAAAGAACTGTACGTATGCAGAGACAATAAAAACTAAGGCTGACAGTTTATAGCAGCAGGGAAGGATTTGGAGCCTCCTAAATTGTTCTTGGCTTTCTAGTTGTAGTGTGCCAGCACTGAATGCAACATTACTGAAATGCCAGGAAGAAGAGATGAGGTCTCAGGATGCTGGCTCACCCCACTTCAGATATTTAATGATTATCTGCTTACATTGCCCAAATCCTCACTGGTCGTGTAGAATTCCTCTACATTAAATGGAGAGAAGCTGAATGTCCCATTCTGTGAACTTTCTTGGAAAGGCTCACAATTCTTTTCAAGTTTTGAATGGGGCAAATCACACCTTAAAAGCAGCACTTATTATTCTCCCAAGTTCAGAGTGTGTGCAGGCAATGAGCGAGACAAATTTCAGGCAAATTCAGACATACCGTCAGAAGACATGAATTTCATATTTTTTAGGAACATTAGATTACCAAGCAAGTATTTAATGGCTCCTTTCAACTCTAGATTCCAGCCATATAAGGTGGCTTTTTTTTTTTTAGGGAATGAATATACTTCCAGCTATTTTCCTGACTTTGTAAACCAAGTTGATTGAGGGTTGCTACAATCCATCTGAGAAATGGAGAAGAAATTCTTCCTTGTTGAAGGTTTTGGAGGGTTACTGTATAACTTACCCAAATGCCTTCATGACTCAAATAAAGGCATGGTGTGCCTTTTCTTGCTTTTAATATGCAAAAAGCCAAAGGCTAAGAATTAACTTCAGGAATTTATAAGCTGAACTTCCAGGAGAAGGACAACTAAATCAGTTTGCAGTGCACATTGCTGGGAGCTACCCTGCAACTTGAATTTGCAAAAGCTTATGTAAGATGATGAAAAGCACAGACTCGCTTTGGATTGTATGAGGAATCAAACACCTGCAGGAATGTGGGAGAAGTTACCTGGAATTTCAGAGGTTGGAAGAGGGGTGAACTTTAAAGATACATATGTCAGGAGCACACAAATGCACCTTGGAAGTGCAAACTAGTGCATAACCAAGCATCAAAAGAAACTGGGGACTCCCACTTCTGAATGGCATCATCATGGTAGTAATTAATGTGGTTATTATTAATGTGTGGTAATAGTTACATTTAATTTGAGTTGTGTACAACAAGAGATTTAAAAACTGACTTGCCCTCACAGTTACATAAAACCATTGAGGCATCAATTCCTCAACATAAGATCTGAAAACCAGAAGTTCTCCTCAAGATCATTTTGAAGTGTTAATTTCACTTAATCTCCTCAGAGAGATTTTTGGTATTTGGAAGCAATATCTAACTCAATTGTGCATTTGCAAAATGTGACCAGAATTCTAGATGAGCATCTTGGCAGGAGTGAATTATATTCCATTTTGGTAATATCTATAGACATTTTCACAGAGTTAACAGACAAACACCTTTTGCAACATCCAAGGATGCACTGATGTGTGTTCAGTGACAGTTTTCAGCTTTTTTGAGAGATCTATTTATATGTATCCCTTGCACAGGAGCATCTCAGGCACTCGATTATTTCTGTCACACTAAATGTTACATTCATCTGAAACAGCTGAAAAACTACACAACATGTGGCTGAATAAGGACTGTTTTCTAAGCTGTGAGGTCTCAATGACTTAAAGTAATTCCTAATATTCTTCTTATTGAGGATACAATGATAAAACAATATTAATGCCAGCCAGAAAACAGATGACAAATAAAAATTATTCCAAAGAACACTGTCCTTTCACAACTGTCCAAAGGCAGAACTACAAATATATGTCTAATGGAGTTGTAACTATGGAATGATAATGAAAATGCTAGAGTTAGTTATCGGCCGGAGAAACAACAAATCTCTTTATGGAAACTGAATCAAGAGATTCTGAACATCTGCTCTCCATAGCAAAAAAAGAAAAAAAATTCCAACAGTATAAACCTCTAAATGATTAAAGTATGACCTGCTTTGGCATTCAAAATTTTCCAGCAACTAAATACAAAATAGCTTCTGGCCAAATGAGAAGCCTCTGCATTTAGCAGAATCTGCAGGGAGCTATTTTTCAGAGGAAAATATTTCTACAGCAGAATGGAAAAAAAAAATTCAAGAGGAAACCATGGACTTCAGAGGAACAAGAAGCATTATGTGTGCAGCAGAACAAAACTCAAGCTCTCTGTAAGAACACTCTGCTGCATCCTTGAAAACAAGCTTCAGAGTGCTGTAATTACCTGAGAAAAAATGAACCCCACTCCTGCTGCTCACTTACCGCCCATGTCTTGGTCAGCCTGAAGATTGGAGCACTCTGGAGTCCTGACACCACTGCCATGAGAGCATGGAGATTATTCAGCTCATACAGTTTCTGAGAGGAAAAAGAGAAAAATAATAACAATAAACAACATTCCAGGTGCTGTCACTAGTGAATACAGAATAAATAACAATATAAAGATGCAGAAATCTTGCACGGTCTAAAATGAAGCGTTACAGTGAACTGCTGTGTGCACAGACCATTTTTACAGCACCTCTTAATTTTTCATTACTGCATCTCTATGGTTTTGGATTAGACTAACTAGCTGTTTCATAGCCCATAGAGAACCCTTAAAAATATCTATATAGACACACATCTTGGGAAATATATTAGAAGTGCCAGAAATTTTCTGACATTCAAACCCAACAAATTCCTTTCATAGCATTCAACAGTATTTTTAAACAACGTGCCAGAAAGGACAACCCAGTGGTGAATGATGTAATCATGTCAGTACCTAAAGTTTATGCAACTATCAAGGCTACATCAAAGCACCCAAAAAATACCCTAGCAGGATGAAATCAAGGAGGTAAATTTCAAAAGCCACATACCTGGAATACTCCTCTCACTGAAAGGCCATTTTTGGGGTATGACAACTAACTACTGGAAGGTAACAATGCAATCAAAATTGAACAGTGACAATGCTAGTTAAAAGAATTTTCTTTAAAACTCTCTACAAAATGCTGTGTTTAAGTGCATTTTCTTACACATTTGGAATTGCCCTCCCTTTTCTTTTTCTTTTCCCTCTGTCTCCAAAACTATCCACTGCCTTGGCCAAGTCACTACTGGTACTACTCTCATGAACGCTTAAGAACTGTCTGGAAGAAAATGCTCTTTCTGAAGCCCTTCTGCAACATCAATTGTTCTGATAGCTGTGAGTTCCCAGAGATCCAAACTATATTCATTTTGGGTGCAGTGCACCCAAAATAAGGATCTATCCCTATCAGAGAGACTTTCCTGAAGAGAAATGATACTCAGTCACAGTACTGCAAATCCTGTTTAATCCATTTGGAATATTCACCAAGGTAGGTTAGGATTCCAGTAAGAAAAAATAAGGACCCTTCCTATCCAAAAAATGGTGGAAATACTTATTCCTACTTGAAACTCAGCTTACTTCTTGCTTAGGAAGCCTTTCATAAGACAAAAGGACAAAGAAACTAGACTACTGACTAAATACTGAACATCAGAGGAGACCCTTTATTTGGAAGAATGAAAACCACAACCAAAGGATGATTTTCTGGCTAACAGTTTTGGAACAGGGCAAATGATTCTCTCTCCACTTAACACACTGCCAGGAAACTTACAGCCTTGTATGGAACAAAGTCCTCCAAGGTATTAGTCAGAAATGCCACTTTTAATGGCACCCCAGTAAGCATTTCCAGTCTGGGTGCTCAGACCCCCATGATTCCAGCATGTCCTGCTGACAGTGGAAGTTTGCCCACAGCTTCTGATGAAGTGCTTTTCTCCCCTTATCCTCTTTTGGGAGGATTCTTTAGTAACCAAGTGTAAGAGGTAATCAATATTTAGTGGGGCAAGGTGGAAGGGTTTGGATGTTTCTCATATACCACAGTCCTACTACCCTTCCAAGGAGTCCTGCTGAAGTTGGTCCCTCCACTTACACAATAAAAAAAATAACCCTTTTTCCTCACACACACATCCCAAAACAAGGTCATAAAGTTCACTGTCCCAAAGGACAGTGTAGCTGATTAGAAATGAAAAGAAGGGCTTTCCCAGCAGTAAAACAGAAGCCATCACCAACCAGGACAGTCTGGGAGCTTCAGGGGAATGCAACTGCTAGGTCTAATTACTTCATAAGTAATAAGCAGCATAGATGAGATACCATTTAAGGACTGGGAGCTGTACAATTGGTTGCCAGCACAAGGAATTCACTGTGGAGTGGATTTACAGCTTCTCTGGAGAAAAGGTAATTAGTGTGCCCTCTGGAACCAAGCTGCTTTGATAATAGCTGTGGTGGAAACAGAAACTCCTTCCACTGCAGCAACTTCATGTCAGCAGCCACATGTAAGCAAAGCCAAGGTAACAAGCACAGAAGTAAATGAACTGATATAAAGAACTCCCCCATACAGAGCTCCTTGCTTTTTGCAACTGTGATTTTTACAACTGACAGGTAAGCAAAGCTCAATTATCTGATTGTTAGAGCACATAATTGCCTCAAACCAGCAGCATTCCAGCAGACACTGCAGCCTGCAGTGCACTGGTGAGGTCAGGCATGCTCAGGGTGCTGTGCCCAAAGCTGAGCCTACAACACCCAGCACTGGCCAGTGCCATCCCAGTATGAACCCACCTGGCTTCCCACATCTGTTCTGCACTATGGTCACACAGAGCTGAGCCTCCCTCTCCTAAGGAGGGACATTGATCATGAAGCCAATTTTTGTACGTTTATATTTTGAACAAAAACACAAGAATTGATTTTATAAAAATACATAAGATGAATCTTCATCATATTAACTCACCAGATATCAAAGGATGTTTAAGAGAGCTCATCAACAGTTTGACCACAGCATGACTATTGAGCAAAGCCTGTTGAATCCTACAAAATTAGCTCTTGCTTTGCCCAAAGCTCAGAGTCAAACCCCATAGGAGTAAAATATTGCTTCATTGAAAAAGGGCTTGTCAAGACAGGGAATGCAATTGAATACAAAATTAATTAATTAACAAATATTGTACATGTTTGTTTTTTTTTAAGGTAACCCAGGGTGGTCACAGCAGTCAGCTGCAGTAAAAGGCAGCTACCATCTGACAGCAAAAACTTAAAAAACATCCCCTTCTTCTCACTACTGTGAAGAAATTTCACTCTGAAGGGCTCTGTCACTCCAGATTTGCTGACCCTTTTCTTATGAGTGTCAGTGCAAAAGGCTTTAGGAAAGATTGAGAGCTCCAAAACCTCTTCTGAATTGAAGTCTGTTTTTCAAATCGTATTTATTTAGTTGGTATTATTGGAGTAAAAGATCCTTTCCTTCCAATGGCAAAAGCAAACAAACCATTTCTGCTCTGACTGATGCTGTTTAAAGTGACTGTACACTTTGTGACATGCAGAAGCCAAACAGTTACTGATGGCAACAGAAACAACCACAGACGAGTCAGGTACCAGACAAATATTTCCCCGTGTGTACTTCTGAACTGACCAAATTGGGTATAAAACCTTTGAGCATGGTGAATCCCACACCCCCTTCACATTACCAATTCTTACCTTTGCAGTCTTAATGTAGTGGCTCAAAACCTCAGCTCGTATTTTTAAGGTCTGTGCATGCAAAATCTCTCTAACAACCCAGAAGCTTACCTAGAGGGTAGAAGAAATGCCTTTTAAAAAATATGGAGTTTCAACACTATACTTTTAAAAGTTTTATTTATTTTTATGAAAGTATGATCTGTGGAAACAGACTTGAGTTCAGAGTAAGCTTGACGATGAGATCACACACAAAGCAAATGGCAAAACCCTCAAACTTTGAACAATGCTCTCCCAGGAAAAATAAAACCACAAAGAGATGTTATGGAAAGGCTACAAAATGAAGGCATATAAACACTAATATTGAATCAGATCCATTGGTTTGCTTTTATTCATGTATTTGCTACAAGTTAGGAAAAAATTAATTATCACCTAGATACAGCATGAGTGGTACTTACAAAACTACTGAAAATGATGTGTGAAGAAATGTACATTCTCATACACAAAAACCTTTCAACACGTCATGTTGCTTTCATTTTTAAGTGATGCTAAACTACTTCTTGTAGACTGACATTGTGTATGTATTCAGGTCCCTGGTCAAAATCTCAATTAAAAAAATGAAATATCCTGTTCCACTTTGTACAGTATAATAGCTCCTTAGACAGAAGAGCACAAGAAGATCCACACCTCCAAAATGATTACATTTGCAGTGAAGCTACAGAGATCTGATGAAAACTGGGATGTTAAATCACAACAGCTCTTTGGAAATGAGAAATGGAAGAATGACAAGAAAACCCACAAAAAATCCCCACAAACATCTTGTGTAAGAACCACTTTCCTTTGGTCTGTTTGTCTAAGATTGTATTAGCCAGGAAAGATTTAACCATGGAGCTCAGATTTCTGTTTCCTTTCCTTTGTCTTCATTTTCTTTCCTCTTTTTCTTTTTTGCAAAGCAAAATATCTGCTGACAAACCATGTTATCCTCACAAACAAAAAATGGTTCCATGTGATTAAAAATATCTCAGCATGTTGTCATGCTCAAAAATGGCAGATGTTTTGAAACCACTGCTTGAAGTTAAAAGGAGAAATACAGAAAATTGTCTCATTTTTAACAGTACATCATCAAATTGTAATAACCTCAAAATGATAGTGACAGTATCTGTATTTAAATGACAGAGATTGCCATTCCTTTTGTTTCATTATAGAATAACTTTCTTTTACAAACAGGGCTCCAGTTGCTGAGAAAATCTCAGGAGCAGTGAGAAAAAAAGAGAATTGAAACTCTTGCACCATCTGTATTGTTCAGAAAACGAAAATATGCAGATTGTTGCCAGGTCTTCTCCAGTATTTTCTTTAATTAAATATTCTGAAGGTGTCCTTACTGAGCCCTGCCAGGAGCAGGGAGTTGCACTTGATGATCCCTTTGGGCCCCTTTCAACTTGAGATATTCTATGATTCTATCAAATACAGGAGTACTGAATACATAAAATATTTGACAGTACTTCCAAAGTTTGTCATAAAAACCTTGACTTCAGTTTGGTGCTCTGCTGCAGTTACACAGCTTGAGAAAAATAACTTCTTCCCCCTGACCGATTAATGAGTTTTTAAGGAGATGCTTTTCCACTCAAGATCAAGGGAACTTACATTTTTAACACAGATTTCTGTATCATAAAGAATCTGGTAAGGACAACACACACACCACTATGCCTTAAGATCCCAAATCTCTTTGATTTTAAATTTACAGTGTTGATGTAACAAGAGAGTGCCTGTGATAGGCCAGACTGTGACACACTTGCTTGGAACATAGAGCAATGCTCAAGGATTTCCATCAGGATAAAAATGTCCCAATTTCTTCTGTTGGTCCTGACTTCTGTGGAAGTTCACTGGCATCACAGAGACACAAACACTGTGACACAAAAATTCTCCTGTTTACCAAAGCTACCTGGTTTCTGTCCCAGTCCCAGCCAGACCTCAGCTCAACACTTGCAAGGCTCTTGCAGGAAAACCAGAACAAAACTTCCTTCAAAGCTTAGAGCCCTCCAGTCCCTTCAGTGACAGAGCAGGCAGGAGATCCAGAATTAAACACACTTAAACACTTCCACTTCAACCACTTCCAGTCCTCTCTGGTGTGTTTTTACTGACATAAACACTGGGTTTTGGCTGGTCTTGTCTGTTAACTGGTATCTTTAGACAGTACTATAACCTAAGGTATTCCACACATTGAAAAAACAATAATTTAAATAAATACTTTTGTTTCATTCTTTACATAAATAATACATATTTGTTCCATATATTCATCTCTTGCTGCATTTGAATGTTATTATACCAACATCAATCAGCTACATGATTCCCAGCCTTTGGGTATCAATGCCTCTGATATCAGTTCAAGGCAGCATTTAAAACCTTGACATATAATTGTATATTTATATTCTTCCCTATGAAGTCAACTGAGAATAACAGGCTTAACTTTGACCATATCTGTTCTTGAATGACATCTTGAGATTTTTAAATCATCCCATGTTTTCCTTATCTGAAATACTAATTCTGTTATACTGCTGAAGTTCATAGTCATTGCTTCCAAAACTGACTGTGCTAATCAAAAGATAGGGAAATTCAAGAATATCCCTTTAATAGTTTCTGGACTTCTCTTTCAGGTATCTTCTATACATACTAACCTCTTCATTCCTAATTTCCAATAATCCCAGTTAAATCCACTGCAATGCAGCAACACTACAATATTCAAGAAAAGGTTCTACATACAATGTTTGCATTTGGGTTAAAAAAGGATGCCAAAAAAAAAAAAATCAAACAAAACCCACCATAAAAACAGTCTGTAAAACATAACATTTTCCTTTTGGATCTCCTCCTTTAAAATTGTTCCAGTGTACTGAATCTAGCTGACAAGTTTCTCTAATATTTTAAGCTCTGTGGCAGCACAGTTCCACTCCCATTTAAATAAAAACCTCAAGAAAGAGGTTTTCAGTTGAGGGACTCTGAAAACCAAGAGACCAATAGAGACCTTTACATTAAGAGTTACCTTAAAAAAACCTGTGTTTGTTTGAAACGTATGATAAAATTTATTTTTAAAAGGTAAGACAATGATCAACTGATGTCTCTTCCCTGAACCCAATCTGTTTTCACAGGCACCACACACAATTATCCCATAACTAACACAGGAACTGCCCTACTTCATCCTCAGTGGAATGTAATCAACTGCACAGAATCACCACTGCTTCCAAAATGCTATCTGCACATCATTTTGCTGTGAAGCAGCTGTTAGTAGTTTAATATTCTCTTTACTTAAAAAGTGAGAGCTGTTCATGGTTTTCCTTTGGCAAGCTGGGGGCAAAAAGGGAAGAGACAGATGCATAATGCTTACTTTAAACCCAGTGAAATTTCACAGGTTAACAAAATTTTGATGACATGTATTCCTGCCTGAGAAGGCCAACAGTCCCTATGACTTTCCCAAACTTGACTTATTTTATGATTAAGCATTAGAACGCACAGGTAAGTGGAACAGAACAATACCTGTCCTTTTCCCTCTCCACTCCTATATGCAAGTAAGATTGATGGCTTTCCTTGATGATTTCATGGAAGTCCTTATTCCCATGAAAAGGTTTCCCTTCCTTCTGGCTACTGAGCATATTTTATCAATTCTTTACTATGATTTCAGGCAGTTCCTCAGTACAGCACAACCACAACTGAGAAGTGAAGTCCTTGATAAGTTATACTGCCTAATACTGCTTTTACTGCAAAAACATTCCACAATATTCAAAACTAAACATTTCTTTGAGGAGTCAACTTCCATGAATAAGCAAGGCAGGAAATGTTGGAATCAGTGGTATATCAGTGAGATTAGTGTCAAAACCATGAGCGTTTTTATACTAGACTATACATTCTAACAGGAAAACTTTCAAAAGCTAGATCAGGAAAACTTCAACTAAATGCAGAACAGCAATAGAAACAACAACCAAAAAAAACTCCACAGAAACATCCCAATAGATGGTACAGTCACAAAAAGTTTGCAGTGTAACATTTTCTCTTCAGTCCAGTGAAGAATCAGGCAAGCGTCCAAAACCCAAACCCAGACAAGCATTTCAGTCAGTAGGTTAAAAAATATTTTAAGTGTTGTCAGTGAAAAGTAATAGGATTTGATCATTTCCTCAATGAGAGCAATCATGAAAAGTGAGAAAGTACACAAGAATTGATAGGGGGAAAAAAACCCCTGAAAAGTTGAGAGGTTCGGTCTGAGTTTCAGATGATTAACAAATATCTCTAAGTTTGAGACTGGGTACAGAGGTTAAGTCTGGAAGGCAGCTTGTGACTTTGAGACATTATTAAACATTTACAAGAGGAGAGATTAGAGTAATAGAATTACTTCATCTGAAAGAGAAAATATGGCATTACTTGAAAAGAGCATCACAGTTTTGAGAGATGATTGGGTAACCACATAGCTGGACTCCTCCAGCTTTGATTGTGGAGAAAGGGAGAATTCTGCTCTTCTTTTAATAGCTGATTTTATACAGAGAAATTGTTAAGTAAGAAAATCGTAAATCTCAAATACACTACCTAAAAATTATGCCAAATAGGAAGTTAAAGAACAAACTTTGTACAGTATAATTGTATGGAATTTTTTAAAGTTTGCCTGGAATCACCTTAAAAAGGCACCTATGCTGACAAGAGGCTTCTATTTCTAGGCACAAAAACATCTATGTGAAGCATAAGACACTCAACTAACATAGAAGGAAATTACATCTAATTACTACTCCAGAAATCCTGTATGGCAAGCCTTTAACCTGTAATTATGATTCTGTCTTCATATAAAAGACAGCCAGCAGTTATGGGGAAAATAGGCACTTTTCATTGATTGCTGCTATTTAAAACAGAGTATTTCTTCTGGTCTTTCTGCATATCCTGTAGATAAAGTATCTGCTAAAAGGAGTTGCTTAAGTCGTCAAGCAATCAGCTGTGATCCAAAATAAAAGTGATGTGCCAGAACACTTAATCCCACAGACTTTCTAAAACGTGTACATGTAATAATGCTGGAAAAAAATAACTCACATGATTGAATCTTCTGGTGAAAGCAACGGCATTCGGTGCAGAACTGTATTTCTCTTTTTTATTCCAGCCACAGCTTGCCAGCTCCTGAGAGAACAAGGATGAAAATTTACTTCTTTAATTTAGTGTGTAACACATGTTCCGAGCCAAAGGCATACAGAGACACAAATCTTGTACATTTTAAAATAACAGAGCAACAACACATTGAAGTAATACAGTTACACTTGTTCTGATTGCTTCTGCAAATTGAGATTCCACAATTGTCATTTCTGAATTGTGTTGAGTTACTGGATTATGACAATTCATCTTTTGCTGAATTAGAGCGTTCTTAATTTTGTTACCACAGGAAATCCTGCTTCAAACATGAATCTGAGGTGGAGAGCCAAATGTCCTTTTGTTTTCTAATCACTTTCTGAAGATATTTAAAGAGATAATACACCTTGTTACCTCAATTTAAGACGCGTCCCATATTTTTAACTCGGCATGTTGCATTCAAGAAATACTAAAAAAGTGTCATCATTTACAGTAACAATAAAAGAAACACTATTTTCAGTTTTCCCTTCTAAAGAAGCCTATTTCGGGAAACTACAGCACCTTGTTATTTACTATCATTCAATTTCAACAAAGCCGTTTTCATGAAAATCACAAGTAACTAAATGTATCAAAATGAGCTCTTCCATTGGTATACAACAGCATATGAATAGATCCAAAAACAGCATTCTGCACACAACCTGTTCCACAGTGCTACCAAGAAAAATAATACAGACCCAGCTTAATTATTCAAGTGGTGTAACAGCAAAGTACAGCCCTTCCTTTTTACTTATTCATGTCTTCTTTCCAGATCATCCACTCTGAAGTGCTCCCAGTTTTATCACCACACTGAAAACTCCTCACTGAAGCCAGATTCACACATCCAGCTACCATGTAACTTACCTAAGATGACTCAACATGGAACCAATAATTGCACAATTTAAGACACAGTTTAAAAGAATTTGGTATCTGGATAGCCTAAGTGCTCTTTTTTTTTTTTTTTTTTTAAATCAGAAACTTCTCAACATCTTTCCAAACAATGTCCCAAAACTACTGAAGAATCTCATGTCAGTTAAGAAGGACCCTGAATTCTTCTATTTGAAGTTTGTGGTGTGCTAGTATTTGTTAGAGAAGACTTAGATTCTTAGCCAGGCACTGGGAAGAATGCAGAATTTCTGGCTTTATATTTAGGGCCATTCCTTCAAATTTCACTAGGAAGTTCTGCCACCTAAACAGACCCTGGAAAATCTGGCATGTTCAGCACAGGAATGCTCCTGCCCCTGTCCTTCCAGCTGCACTTCAATGAGCGTGCATGAGACAACCACACAGCCCTGAATTACTCCTGTTCCAAAAGGAGAGCAGGTTACTGGAGAAGGGAGCCATCCAAGAGACTCCTGATTACATTCTCTATCCCTCAGCATCTCCAGTTTCCACTGGAATCACAGCTCTGCACTCGGAGGAACACAAGGGAGTTCCTCCACTGGCATCTGATAACCCTTCCTTAACCGCAGGGAAAAATTTGTTGTCACTTCAGGTTCAGGGAAAACACGGGAATTTCTTACAAATTCAGGCCATATCCTTCAATTGCAGTTCTCATTACTGAATCAAAAACTCATAACCATTCTGGGCAGAAGCTCTCCAGTGCCCTGACCCTGTACATCTAAGGGGCCCACAGGGTACAGACATCAATGGCAACAGATTTGAGAATACTGCAAAACAAAAGATCCTGCTCCTGCCTGGGAAGACACATCTAAATCTTTTTCCAGAGGTGTTGAGGCACAGTCACACAGGCACTTGGGACCTGTGCCATCAGTTCTGATTCTTCAGCAGCTTAGGGTGACATCCACACCACCATTCAGGGACAGACACAGGAGAGGCACAGAACTTAGAGAGTCCCAAAAGCATTTTCCCCCTCCCTTTAGGGAAAAGGCTTCTCCATCTCACTTGCACGACTCTGTGTAACCAATTTTCTTTTCTCTTGTCTAGAAATTAAAGGAAAAGTGGTTTCCCTTTGTCTGTAAGGTTTCCCAGCATGACCACCTGACCTCAGGGGATCCCTGCTCAGAACCCTCTTGCCCCTCTCTAGAACTTGTGTGAGCTCGCTGCCCTTGGCACTGCCCATCCCACCGCCCAAAGATGCCACCAGCAGAAGAGCAGCCACCCAGGTTTTTGCCCTCCCTGGATTTGGCCTGGAGCAGTCCCGTACAGTCCCAACAAGGACAGATCTGACTGCACTCACGGTGGCAATGAAACACACTCACACACCACACTGGAACTGAGAAACCACTTTTACACTTCTACAAAAACCCTCAACTTCTCTGCCAAACAGGCTGTGCTGCCTATTTCTTTACTCTGGTTCTTGATCTTCCTCTAGGATTCTACTTTTTCCACCACAAGTTTCAAACCTGAAGTATTCCCCAGGATTATTTCCTTAGTCTGCCAGTCAGCTGAGGAACAGGAGCTACATCACTACAACCACCAATTTCATATTTAATGTGGTACATTTAATCTGATGTGAAAAACTGAAAGACTTAGGATCAAGAATACAAAAACTGAACTTTCTTTGTAATTGTTTTTGGTTTTCATTACTTTTTGTATACATAGCATTTCATTTTCCTTAACAAAATAGTGTAGGAACATTAAATAATGACCTGTACTACACAGCAGAGAGCAAGATTGTGTTTCTCACAAAAACCTTTACCTAGGTCAAAGTGAATGTTTCAAAAAGAGGAGAGAAGAAGCAAGGATTATTAGTGGAACCATTCTACAACTTCAGAGTAAGCAGAGATTAAGAATGCTCAGTGAGTAAATTTTCTTTTCAGTGCCTAGCCTAGTGAAGCAGAGGGATGAAGAGGTTAAAGACAAAAACCCAGTAGAGATTTTCAATATGAATACATATGGGTAAATAATTTTGGACAATGTAACTAAAACGTGTAAAGTAAGTAATCAGATTTTCCAAAAAAAAGAAAGCTGATGTGTTCTGCAAGGGGTCATGTGGTTGTTATTTCATGTTAACACAACTACCAGCAGCACAGCAGAACAAATCTAAGACTCCCTTCTGCTTTACAGTCACTGCTCTCTAGAAAGCCACAACCACTACAAGAGAGAGAACAAAAACCAACACACTACTTGCCATTCCTAGGGAATAGAAGAAAATCTTATGACTGACTGGGGGAACTCCATAATAATTTAAGAAATATTTTAACACAATGAAGAAGGTGCAACACAATTATTTAGAAGATATTTAAAGGATACTGCTCACACAGCCTAATGATGAAAATCAATCTCCAGCAATTTTAAAAGTTAGGCATCTTTGAGTACATGTTTCAGAAACCTTATTTGAAAAAATAAATGAACACACATTAAAGGCTAAAAATTTCATTTAGATACCATTCTTCAGTTTAGCAAGCAAAGCAGGATTCACAAGCCTTGTAACAAATAACAGATCTGCTGGTGAATTACAAATTGCAATGGACACCCTGTTTATAAATCACAGCACACTGGTAAAAACGTTGCTCATCATCTCCCACCGTGCATACAGATGTGAGCTGTGAAATTTGCTATCAGTATTTAGAACGAAAAACCCCAATTCTATCAATGCCTTTCAGTCACTCATGGAAGACTCAGTTTAGGAACCCTTTCATACAAATGAAATCAGGTCAATAGTGGTTTTTTCTAATTATAAACTCCATGATGCTTGAGTCTGCATGCCAAGGGATGGATAAAGATTTAGAAGTTGAATCTAGACACAGATAGGGCACAGTCTGATAGAAACTGGAAGGAAGCTCAGAAATCTACACCACTTCATTAACCTGCTGTCAAGATACCTTGAGGTAAACTAAGCCTTCCACGTCATATATTCCCTTCTGCAAACCAGGAGAAAAGCAATTTAATTGTGTTTAGCCTTTTCTGATGTGAGAGCTGATCTTTCCAGCCCTTTTCCTCAGGGGATTAACATAGTTTAGAGACACATCAGCCACCAGCCCACTGTGTACTGTGAAGGAGCACTGAAGGACAGGTAATACCTGCATGCTGTCAGAGCCTTCAGCTGCTTGTGTGTAAACACTCCACAAGAGTCAAACAGCCACCCTTCCTCATGGATATTTTCCAGTGAAGGCATCACACCAATTTTTCTTTTCTTATTCTTATAGAGATTCCTTATACATAAATACTTTCCTGATATATTCACCTACGCTCTCATATTTTTTCTGAATAGCCTTGGAATGCTTTTAACTGGCAGAATATGTTTATCCTGATCTTCTAATAGGATCTCTTTTTTAAAGCTCTTGTCTAAAGCTTTAAAGCATTTTACCCTTTTATCTGACTCTTTTAAATGTTCTCCTCATATGTATGTCTGTGTACTACTTTGGCTAATGTTAAGTACTGCTGTGATGTAGGTTCACATCAGATCAAATGGAAAGCTCTCTGAAGGATTAAACCAACAAAAAAACCTCAAAACCCGAAACCAACAAACTAAAAATGAACCAAAAATCCCACACAGATCCACAAGTGTTAGGAAATACCTTGGTGAAATCATATGAAAGCTGAATCATGGCATCTTCAAGTACAGATCAAACAGCAGCCTTCAAAAAAATTCCCAGGTAACACAAATTGTGACATCAATAATCACAGCCAAGAGATTGAGCAGGTTTCTCCACTTGAAGCAAAATATTCTTCAGCATGTCACAAGAGTGACATGACAAACCTGCTGCCAGTGAAATAGTTTGTGATGGACTAAAGTGACTGATGACCTGAGAAAGACTTCCACAGTACTGATAAAATGGACAAAACACTGAAAAATAAACCCTCAGAAGTGCAAGACAATGCCCACAGGAAAATGCTAATAGTACAGAAATGAGGAGAAACTAATTCACCATTTATTATAGTCACTGTGAAGATGCTGAAATGAGCTCAAGTCAGCTAAAATCTGAAAGGAATATGGCATTACATAAAAACAAATGAGAGAACAAAAATCATCAATGTATTATCCCAACATATCCACAGATCACACACATCCTGAATGCCATTACAACCATTTTCATTTTGCCAAAGGAGAAGTGAAGTGGTTATGGAAACAGGGGACAGGATGAAGTATTAAAACAGGTATCAGTAGCTGAAACCTAAAACATTATGATCAGAATAATCAAATCGAGATGTTTGTCATTCAGAAACACTAAATCACAGATGCTTCATCTCCAGCACAAGCTGAATTAAATACCAATACTAGTCCCCAAACAAACTATTAGTTCCAAATATTTTTCTGTTAAAAAACCATCTGTTTCAGAGCTGTATGAATTAGGACAAAAATTAAGATTTATAGACATATACTTTGCAATTCCAGAATTTATACTCTGGCATCACTTTTTTCATTTAAACTGGAAAACAAAGCCAACAAAATACTTACCTCTGGCTGAATTGCTTTAAATACAGGCACATCCATTAGTGTTATCTGACCCTGGAAAAAAAATTTCAGGAAAACATAAGATAAAAATTAACCTTGCATTCCATTTAGGTGGTGTGCTACATAAGAACTGCATTTGCTCCGTTTCCTTTTCTTATTTGGCTTTCATTTTGTACCTAATTTCAGAGGTTTCAGCTTCTACCACAGGGCCATCCTGCAAAACCAAAGAATAAAGTGCTCCCAGCTTTACATACACAAATAATAAAAAAAAATTATGAGAAATTATTCTCAGGAGCATAATCCTGCAGTTACATAGACAAGTAAGAGCTTGAACTGAGAAACACGATGTAAGACCCCC
This sequence comes from Chaetops frenatus, assembly GCA_013400775.1. Taxonomy (NCBI): domain Eukaryota; kingdom Metazoa; phylum Chordata; class Aves; order Passeriformes; family Picathartidae; genus Chaetops; species Chaetops frenatus. The sequence continues at coordinate 66,472 of VZTR01020086.1, read as the reverse complement.
CCAAGAAGACCAGGAACTGGCTGCAGTTGCTCAAGGGGAGCTTCTCTCCAAACTCTGAATGTTAGTCCAGCTACACAATTCTATTGAAAAATCCCTACAACTTTTCAATCAATACCTGAACCATATTTGAGTAACTAAGCAAAGCAATTGTTCAGTTGCTCAGCAACTGTTAAAATTAAACACAGTCATCTCTCTGTCAGCAAGGCAGAGTCAATAAGTGCAGTTTCATTCTGGGATGTCTATTTAGCTTTGAAAAGATTAAAGTCAAAGACCAGGTTTTGCATTTCAAAATATATTCACAGAGCCTTATTTTAAGTTTATTCATCCTGCAGAATTCAGGACTGCTGACAGCCTGTGTATCCAAAAAAAAGACCATTTCTCTCAAAGGTAACCCAGAAATACCAGTGCCATCCAAGTTAGGTATCACAAATTTTCTTTTAATAATGAATCGGGGGACCTTGTTCTGTTCCCCCAGCTGTCAGCTGCATGGCTTTATTCCCATTTCCTTGAAAACAGCAGTGCCCCATATATACATTCCAAGGTACACACTGACAGCTTTGTGACTCTCACAAATTGCAACTGCCACTGGATGCCACTGTGGATGGCAGAACAGCTCCTCAGAGAAAGCCAGCCTTGCAGGGAAATTTTAACTGGGATGCTCTAGTTGAAACTCAGCAAGCACAGAGATGTACCTGCTCTAATGAGGCAAGATGTCTTTTGCAAAGACAATCCAACCTATACTTGGAAGCACATCTTGACCTCTAAATGCATTTTTAGATAGGAATTCTGACAATCAGCGGTAAACATTAAAAAATTATACTTATTTTTTGTCTCTAACCCACATCCTGACACGATCATCAGGTATTTTGCAGTACAACACCAGACAAGTCACAAGCCCTTTATGTGTTTCACTTTTACAGACACTCCCTTTCCTGGGCTCTGCTTTAGCAGGCTGCTCTTTCCCCCAGCCACCACCGAGTGGGGCTGGAACGTCGATGTGCTGGAGGGCAGGAAGCCTCTGCAGAGGGATCTGGACAGCCTGAATCCATGGCCAGGGGCATGAGGTCCAACAGGGCCAAGGGCTGGGTCCTGTCCTTGGATCACAACAACCCCAGGCAGAGCTACAGCCTGTGGGGGGAGTGGCTGGAAAGTGAGGAACCTGATGCTTTAGATGTTAACTTTCACATTTTTCAAATCCTGTAGTGCTTAGTGTGTAACTCTCAAGTGTCCTGAAACCTGTGAGCTGCTGCTCTCTCACACTAAGACAGACATAACAAAGCTTCTCTAGGCCTGCTCTTCAAGGACACCCAGACTCTCCTAGGCCCAGAATGTGTAAACCAACATCCTGGAAAGGGAGGCAAACTGGGCAAAATTACATCATTAGCTAAAGTTGTAATTGGTAAATTTATGCTGATATGCAAATGGACCAAAACCTGTAACAGTGTGAAGAACTCGTGACTGACTTGTCGTCCATTTTGTCATCCATCTTACAGCCCACGGTGTGAGCATCCTCTGGCTCCCCAGGGTGGGCCTTGAAGGCCTTCAAATAAATATCCACTTTTATTCCCTTACTCCTGTCTAGTCTCTCTTTCTAGGTAGCCACTTCAGGCATCAAACCCAGTCCTGGAACAGCAGCCACAGAACTCCATCTCCAGTCTCTCATTTGTGTGCTGTATCAAGTTTCCTCAGAAATGTGTTTTTTTTGGTGAATATGTGGCTGAGTGGGTGCATCCTTATGCTTCTCACTAAAGCAAATTAATGGGAAAATCATTTGGGTGTGGGAAGGTGAAATGAAAAGAATGGGCACTTCAATACAATTCAAATAGAAAGTACATTAAAAGATCCTTATGAAAGACATGGGTATTTCAATGGTTAGTAATGTTTCACTGCAAATCTGCCTCACTAAAACAAGATTACAATAACAGCAAAAGAAAAATAAGCCAGGAAATTGATTCTGTGTTCACACTTAAAGGAGAAGACTTAAAAATAAATATTATCTTTCTTGCCAGCCCTCCAGAATCTGTCCTCTTCATCAGCCTGAACTGCCTTAGCTAAATTTGACTTACTTCAATAGTGACTCCTAAACAAATTACTAGTTTAAGACAGGATCAATCCAAAATATTTATGAAACAAAAAGCATTATTAGAACTTCACACCAGAATTCATATATCAAAATAAATAGTTACATTTCAAATGGGGATATTAAAAAGGACATTTTAAAATTGAAAAAATACACAAGTGTCAAGGTTCAGTATTAACGTTCATTACAAAAAATATTTGAAAATGCTATTAAGTACATTAAAATATTTTAAGAAGTCTGACAATTAAAGAACCTCTGGAAGTTTTAACAGAGAAACTTCTTTCTTCTAGTAACATGTTGATATTAGGCTGATGGTATTTTTTCCTTGCTCGGTTGACACATTTTTGCTTTTATTAAACTCTTAAGTAACACTGTACCACATTAGCACTTGTTCAAGAAACATCCCTTATTGCAGTTCCTTTCTTACAGAGCTTGAAATTTCCATTACGAGTTCCAAGGGCTTAGCAAATTGCTCGTAATTCAAAGGAATCAAGCCACTGAGAGCTGAATATCCAAGCTGATTCCTAAAAAGCCATTTGAGTTTCTAGATATGACAGCGTAACTCACATTAAAGTCTAAAACTACATTTAAAAAACAGATTTTTTTGAAATATTAACTTGCTCATATTTGTAAGTCTGTATTTATACGTCTAATGGCTAAATTTTTTATTCTTTCAAACCGGCTTGCTCATTGCTAAGTAAGTAAATAAAGCAGACTGAAAGGCTGGCAGTCTAATTAATAGCACTTGAAATGACAAAGCTTCAAAAATAATTTATGAGTTTTATGTTATGTGCCATTGCTCAGCTCTAACAGCAACAAAAAGCATCTGCCTTGACCATCTCCAGGGGAATTTAAACCCCAATAAACAAAGCCCCTCGTTTGGTTTCTGCAAGTGAGAGAGATACAATGCCCTGACTTTTCTCAGTCCAGCTCCTCAATCCAGCCAATACAAATTCTTGGAGAGCTTCCCTCTCCCAAATGTGGTTTAATGCTTTAATATTCAAACCAAAAATTGTAAGTGTTCAAATCAACTTGTTACATGAAGCACGCCAACCATAACTTCTCTGTTTTTGGAGCTGCCAGCTGCACAGATTTTAAAAAAATAAAAATAATTACATGTGCAATACAAAACTGTGAACTTGTCCTTAGTTATCGTTTAAATAAGCATTCTCATTATGCAAAGATAGGGAAACTTGGTATTTTCTCTCTTTTCAGAAGTGATGTGTCTACCAAGTTCATTTAGATAATAAAGTATTTAATCATTGTACAGGCACAGGGCCAGCTGAATGGAGGTTTTACTTCTGTTTGCTCTAGATCCTAGATAACAGTTCTAGAATATGAGTAGGAAAGGCACGTTTTTAATATATCACGACCATATGTCCCAATTTTCAACCACTTGAAGAGCTGTACAAGAGAAAACCATCTTTTAAGAGCAGGGCATGATCATCTTCCATTTAACACACTGGAATGGCAGCTGGAAGACAATTCCCCAGCCCTACACAGCCAAAGGAGTTTTGTATGTATAGAAAACCTTGCCTGGGGAGTCTCCAACAGTCAAGCGTAAAAGTATTTTAGCTCTCATGGGTGTTGAGAAGCTGGACTTGTTAACAATTAAGTACTTCATTATACTAAAATTATTACCACACAGCTTCATATAAAGAGGCTTTACCCCTCTCTCGGGGACATCTGCCAAGTCAGAAATTTTACATTCAAACAACTCAGAACTATATTTCTGTGTGCTGCTTCTTTGAGGAATATGAAGAAGCTTAATGAAATAACATTTTAAAATATTTCCTGATTCTTTCTCTTTTCTATGAGGACACATGGATTAGCCTCCTTCCACAAAAACCAGTAACTTAACAACTCCTAGTTCCAGCTAAGAGTACTGCATTAAGCTCCTCTCCACATTCCTGTATGAAAGTTCTCATTGGACCTGGGCTATATTCCCACTTTTCTAGTCCCTAGCTCTTCTCAAGCATGAACTCTTTCTATCAGGCCACTTGCTGTATGTACTTCAAGTTTTCCTGCCATGTACCTACCCTAAGGACAGGGCATTTCCCACAAAGCTCCTTCCCAGACAGAAACCCTCCATGTAAAAAGAAACTCGGTGTCTGTTTGAGATGAAAAAAGTCAAATGTCTGCATCCTGGTCATTGAAGACTACTGCCATCACCTGATTTTCCTTGAAGCCATGTTGGTTCAAGAAGCACTTCATAAATTGTTCCCTAATCTAAATTTCTAGAAGGAATTATATTTAAGCCTTCCAACTTGGCTTAGCACTGTCTCTCTGGGCTGCCAGCATACTTTTCCTGACCGAAAAAATAGCTAAGCCTCTGTTAAGCACAGCATCAGTAGGAGAATAATTCTGCTGTCCAGGGTGAACACCAGAGGATTCAAGTTCCTGTGCTGAAGCCCTACTTGTTTTCCCACAAAGTCCACTCCAAAACTTTTATCATTAATAGTTCCTCCACACAGTATAATTAAATTGCTGCTTCTTGCTCTCACTGGGAACATATTTACTCTACTATTCTTCTGCAAAGTGAAGCTACCAGGATGTAGATAATCCAATATTTTGCTGTCATAAGAACGTCTCTGAGAACTCCTCCTTTTTTCATTGAAACCTTTTTAAAATAAACTATTTGCACATTGTTTCCAAAATAAGCAGTATTTTCTTCCAGCCATTTGACAAAGCTTCACAGGAATCAAAAAGAAAGAAATACATACATATCTTAGAATGAGCTTACTCCAAAGCACTTCCAGAGACCAGGGCAAAGAATAAAGAATCCTTCTTAGATAACCAGGTGGAAAAAAACCCAATGGATTTATACAGCTGCGCTTCCCTTAATTCTACCTCAAGTATTTACACCACCGTGGCTTAGTTGAAGTATAAAATGTAAAAGTGAGTCAAAAAAGTAATAAACAGTCTAATAATTAAACAGTAGCTGTCTAAGGAATAAGAATTTACTGTAAAGCAAAAATAAATATTTCCTCAACCTGAGGTTGGCCAGCACCTTAATTTGGAGCTCATGTCCCCAAGCATTCTCCTTCTTTCGTTCAGCCTCACCAGCCTCCCCTTTCCACTGCCACTGCACCACAAACAGATCCCTCCCCCACAAATTGTGCCCTGTGTGCTCAAAACCACACTTCTCCCTTGGATGAAAATGGGGAGCATTCACAGTGACCCTGGACATACAACACCCCCCCCCAGCAGGGCCAGACACCACGGGGCAATCCTGGCACCAGCCTGGCCACATGTGGCTTCCAGCCCAGGAATAAAGAACTGAGCAGTGACCAGCCTAAAAGCAGGTCTTTAAATGAGAGATGGTCTCCTTACTAGTTACATCTACAAAGCTGTCCATTGAATCCTTAAATGTGTCCTTCTACATAGTCATTGAATGGGATGCTTCTTCCCCAAAATCTATGCAGCACTCAGGTATTCAATACACCCCCTGGAAGCTGTCTGGAAGCTGCAAAGTGATAAAGCAAACTGTAGATTTGCAACAGCAGCAGCAGGGCCTGAAGATCTCACCCGTTTCTGTAAGCTGGCCTTTTCTAAAGCAGCCTTCAACCTTAGGATGAATTAAAACCACCCAGTTGCTAACAAGGCTATAACTGACTATCACACCTCTATTACAACAAGAATTTCCATTACTGTTCAAACTGGCCCCCTTGAAGAGCTGGAAGACTTTTGCTTATGAGACAAAGGACCATTACATGAAACAGCACTCCTCCTGTGTGCTCAGGACAGTGTCAGATGACTGCCAAAGGGGAGAATATGGAAATAAAATCACCAAAAATATCTTCACTCGGGTTTCTCTTTGGCTTGGTAGCAGCTTCTCAAAAATACAGGATTACAAGTGATACCTTTTGTTGTCCAACTTGTCTCTTACCCACTAAATGACTAAACAGATGGAGTTTTGAAATAATAATAATGTCTCTGAGACAGTGGGAACTGAAAATACATCTGTGCCTTTCACTGGTACTGAAATCACTAACATGAATCTTATTTCCAGTGTATCTCAAACTTAATTATCTTTCAGATTTTTGTTCTTCTTCCTCTGGCATAATTGTACTTCTCCCATTTGTGCACAGTGACCCTTTCTGATCAAAATGCAACAGATCATACAAGGTACAGGATGGGACCTCAAAACATTTATGGTGACTTGATCAGTAAACTCTCACCTTTACACTACCTGTGTACAGGAACTCTCTTCCACTGGTGCCAAAGTTTCCTGACCATTATTTAGACAGCTGTCTAATTACCTCTTGTGCAGCAACTTGCTTTTATTGCTGTTTTACTGACTTTTTCACATTATCTTTCCTCTCAATCAATAAAGTACTTACGTAGCCCACAAATTATTACAGCAGTTTACCACTTTAAAATAAATTTTATTTTTATAAAGTCTTCATTCAGCTGTCACATTCATTTTGTAAGAGTTATCGCTAGTGAGAAGCTTTCTCACACTTTGAAAAAGCAACTGGCAGCACATCCACGTTCAGCCCAAGAGGTACTACCCACTACCAGGAAACCTCACACACTTTTGCATCCTCAAGAGCTTGGCCCTACTGCATCACTCTGGTGAACTTCACATGGACACTGAAACCCAGATGAAGATTTTACACCTCTCTGTTATAGCAGGACTAAACCCAGGAAGGGTAAGGAAGTGGCCAAGAAAACAAAAACAAGCCTAAGGGTCAAATATACTTTTCCTGCAGGGTACGTAAGATTTTTGGCAAATTCACTTATTTCTACAACCTTCAGCAAGAATGATCAGAAAAAGACAGCACTCAAAGCAAAAAGGTGCTACTGGAATAGCAGATACATGTGCCTGGGGAAACAAACATTAACAAAGAAATGCAGCTGTGTAAAGAAACATTGAAAAAGATATGAAATTAATTATTTCCTTGCCAAAGGACTGCATGCTATTGATTTTGTTCAATTGTTCCGAATTCTACATGCAAGATATTTAATATCGATTTACAGTAAATTAAATCTGGTATGAAGAACTAGATACTTTAAAAGGAAAAAGGTTAAAAGCAAAGATGTTTCTTTTCAGGGACTGAGAAAACAGCAAAATTACACTTAGTAGTAGAAAGTAAAAATACAGGCACAGCTTTATAACTGTAATGTGAAATGCTTAATTAAAAGATTCCTGTTGGTGAGTGTAACTCTACCCACTTTGAGGCACAACTTGGAGACAGGAAAAACACTGGATTTGAATACAGATTTTCATCTAACCAAGATTTCCTACGTAGGTAACATTTAGAACACACAGTGTCAAACGTTGCTGCATACGAGAGAAGAAGGATTAGATGGTGGAGCAAAAGGATTATGAAACGTGACACGAGACAAGGCACCTCTTTATATTCTGCTGTCCAAGTGAGTGACAGCAGCTCCACAGAGACTGACTGATCTATTCTGCTGCCCAACAGCATCCACCCCTGGTAAATAGTAGAACCATTCAACAAACTCATTCTGGCCTGAATGCATAATTCCATTTGAATTCATGTCCCTAGTCCCAAATTCCCTAAGTACTTAGATTTACTTTATGTACAGGAATCATAAGATAAAACTGGAAGGATAGCCAGCCCCAAAAAACATCTTCCCATGGAAAGTAGGTGATTCATTGCCCAGCTGTTCCTGACAACAGTGCAAGGAAGAGGCCCAAACCACATGACCTGAGCCTCAGTCTGGAATAAATCCCATAATTAATTATGATCCCCAGCCAAGAAGAATTTATTGTGTAAGTACCACTTCATAATCCAGCTGCTTTAAATTTTCAGTGTTCTCATTAAAATCAATTGAGCCATTAATAATTAACTGAAATAGTTATTAACAATTACAAAGCAGAACAAACTAAATGGGAATATTTTTTGACATGTATTACTCCATATCAATAATCTCCCCAGGACAAATCCTCATGAATCTCATCACTTGAATTAGAAATACATTAAGAGCTTAGCAATCTTTCAAGTAACGTACTCGAATCACTTAGAGGGACCATCTGTTGTCCTCACCTCTACAGAGAGTAAAAACAAAACAAAACAATCACCCAATGTTTTGGTTAAACATCTCATTATTCTGTGCACGCAAAAGAAGAAAACTAGAAAAGCTTCCTAGAGCAAGAATTAACGGAGTTAAGAATTAAAATGCCTCCAGAAAAAAAACTATGTACAATCAAGTATAGTCTTGCAACTAAAGTATGCATGTCAGAATTAAGCTGCATCACATAGACTGAAGAATCTTTGGTCTATGCTACACATAAGAGTATGAAAAATACCTGGACAGCAGAGCCCAAAAAGATCACTTAATTTCAAACAGAATGGAGAAAATGAAGAACTAAAGAACAGGATCTGCTTTTAAAACACATGGAAGACAGAAGTTAGGCAAAAAAAAAGTACAGAAATAGAGAAGCAGAGGAAAAGCTGCAAAGGAGATTCACACACAAAATAATTAGAATTCCTGGACTTGCTTACCGCATATTCCTCTGGTGTAACCTTTAGAACATCAAATACCACTGCATCAAAGCTCTTCTTCAGTTCAGCTGAACCTTTGTCACTCAAGGACTCAGAGCTGCTACTCTTCTGCAGAAACAAACAAAAACACTGAGGATATTTTGGACCTGTCCTCTTCCTTTTGTCTTCTCTTTTTTACACTCCCAAAAGCATAATTTCTTTAAAAACTTCATTGTTCACAGAATTTTTCTACTGGGTAAGTTATCAGTTGAAAGTCAGTCACAGAACATACTTTCTCCTGACATAGACTGCAAAAAGTCAGACCCTCAAAGTGACTTCTGGATTTCTATGGATTTCTTTCTAGCTGAAGGAGGGCAGGGTTAGATTAGATATCAGGAAGAGATTCTTTACTGTGAGGGTGGGGAGGCCCTGGCACAGGGTGCCCAGAGAAGCTGTGGCTGCCCCATCCCTGGAAGTGTCCAAGGCCAGGCTGGACAGGGCTGGGAGCAACCTGGGACAGTAGAAGGCATCCCTGCCCATGGCACGGGGTTGGAACAAGATGAGCTTTACCATCCCTTCCAATCCAAATAATTCCATAATTTCAAAGGACTTCCTCAAAACACAACAGTTATATTTCAATGCATAATTAAATTCCAATTTTACTGACAGGAAAGGTAATAACAGCAATAAAAATAACAACAACAATAGAGTCATACTGAATTTCAAACAGAAAAAATATCACTATGGTAAAGAAAAAGACAAGGTCTGCTCCAAGGGAATACTTATCAATTCTCTTCCTTTCTCTCTTAAAAACATGGAAAATTACACTGAGCTACACATGTTCCTTTTGAAGACATTTAGCATAAGGAATTTTAGTGTTTTTAAATTACAGTAATTCACAATTGCAAAACCACCAGATCCTAAGAGATTATTCTATGAACACTTATCTACAAAATAAAGATTTTGCTTCCCTGCAAAATACAAACGTGGTTCAAAAAATTAACACTTCATATTGGTTTCATATGATTCATATACAGTTTTTGCATTAAACAATACATCTGTGTTATGAGCAATCACTTCCTCTAGCACACAGATACAGACCTAAGATTCTGTTCATTCCTTCCTGAGGGAATGGCCTGAAGTTGTGTCAGGGGAGGTTTGGGTTGAGTATCTGGAAAAGGTTCTTCCCCCAGAGAGTGCTGGGCACTGCCCAGGCTCCCCAGGGAATGGGCACGGCCCCGAGGCTGCCAGAGCTCCAGGAGGGTTTGGACAGCACTGCCAGGGATGCACAGGGTGGGATTGCTGGGATGGCCAGTGGGCAAACACAATCAAGGCCCTTTTTGACAGTCTGTGCCATTTTACTGCTAATGTTCAAAGTTTTCAGGACTGTGGACGTGGATCCTTGAGAATTCAACCAGTTGAAATAAACTCGTGTCCATTTTCAAGCACTTTTGTTATAAGAGCCACATTAAAAAGAAAATGCTGAATAATAACGATGTCCGCTTTTAATCAGATTCCGACAGTACAATCTCTCTGAAAGATCTGCCTTTGAAAACACCACCAAAAACTCCAAACCAGACAGGCATTTTCAGTAATCAATATGCTCACAGAAGCATTCCAGTTACAAATCTTCTTTCCTACTTCCTAGTCATGATAAAAAAAATAAATATCCCTTGCTTAAAGTAAATTCATGTAATTTTGCCAAAATATATTTTACTCAATTTTATTAGACATCACATAAACATTCAAGACTATTTTGCTAAGCAAAAAGGTTGCTTTCCTCCAAGAAAATTTTTCAGGTGCATGCCAAAAAATACTCAATGATTCATGAAGCAATTATAAGGGGAGTACAACAACCTATACAGAAACAAACAATTGTCTTGGATACTGATGTCAGCTTGCTTGACAATATTTGTGAAATTGTGCTGGAGATTATCTGGTTCCTTTTGGTAACACAAGACTCCAATTTTCCTTTCACCTTATTTGTGGTACTCCCCATTTTCATATGCAAGTGCATATCATACCTAGCTGCTATCAAAACTCATCTGTAAATAAACAGAACATCTTTGGAACAGTCCAAAAATTCGAGGAAGGAAGCAACTGTAGTCAGGTCTTTGTGTCTCTCATCACTATTGACTCTGTAGTGTTCTAATTTCAGCCCAAGCCTCTTCCTTAACAAGTAGATGACAAATAGAAAACTACATTCACTTCAAAATAAGAGGCATTAGCAGATGAAGCCAATCTCCATTGCTTGGCTGATGCACACACTCAATTCACAAGCTGTTCATTTCTAGAGGGCAGAAGCTTTGATGGGCAGGAGGGATCCCTACCTATGCCAGAATAAAGTCCAGGAGACAAAGGGAACAACTTTATTCCACAGCTGCTGTGTCAGACTGCCCCTCAGTACACACACACACACAAGGACCTGTCAAAGAAAAGAACATTTCCCACCAGCCCTGCCAACCCAGCTAGTGCTAAGAGCATCTATTCTTGTTAAAACTTGAAAAGAAAAGCTTCCTTGTCTAGATGTGATGGAAGAGAACATGGAAAAAGGCAGCTTTGGCTATGGTATATGCAAGTTCCTGCTCTATTTTGGTATGCCAAGTTCAGGACTTTACGTTTTATTCACACTAAACTGGGGTGTATGAAACCAACACGCAGAACAAGAATCTGTTGGACAAGACCTGTTAAAAGAAAAACTTACATTTTAGTGCACTTAAAAGTACAAACTGAGTACTTAGTTCCCCAGTAACTGAGGTTTTCAATCCTTACCTCTGAAGCAGTAGCTGCAATATTAACACTGCTGGGCTGTCCGTTCATTAGGTCCATACTGCCCACACCATTAATCTTCAGCCCTACATTTACAGCAGCAGGATCATCTCCAAGGCAACTGAATAACCATTCCTGCAAAGAGCAAAAAGGTATCACAAACCACTTTCTTTTGGGGTTTTAATCAAGAATCAGTGCCTAAAATCCTTAAAAGAAAGGACTTCCAAAATGGCTACACCACTTTGAGGTCCAGACTTAAGATTATAACACATATTTTAAAATTACCTACTTAAAACCAGCACAAACAACTGAAGGTTCCATTAAGATCCATCAGTTCCTGGCAGCATTTACTTACTATATTCTTCTCTCCTATTATTTTCCCTCTGCCAGGAATCAATATATAAATATATGCAGTAGCCCTAAGTGAGGTCTGCAACATCAGTTCACATATGATGTTTTTCCTCTTATTACCAACCTTTAAAAAAAAGTTTTTTCCAGATGTTAACTCAATTAGATAACTTCACCAAGGTGTTATCCAATCAGCTCCTATCTTATATGACTCCTCACCAGCTTCAAGTGAAAATTATTACATTGAACGCAATTAAAAGTACAAGTGGAATTTATACTTTTCTCCACAAATGACCCAAATTGTTGCTTAGTAAAAAAAACCCCACACAAACAGAAAAACACACAAAGGAAAACACACACTGACTTTTACTGCATCCTTGCAAGAATACTATGACTTTTCATTTCTGCAGAGAAAAGGCTGCAAAGAAATGGAAGCCTTTGGCATCCACTACAAAAACAGTAAGACTACCCAACCCCAAAGTGTTACAGAGAGTAAAAACTGGTTTGTGCTTAAATTAATGAGCTGATAGTGCCCTCTAGTGTGAAAACTATTATAAATCAGCTTTCATGGATCCATGTCTATAGCACGTGTGACTGCTTCCAAAGTTGCTGCTGTTTATGAAATTCACTTTTGGTTTGTAGTTTAACTCAGAGCTACTGTATGGTCTGGAAATAAATGAAGAAGGAAAGTGACAGGTAACTGGGTAATTCCACATGACAAAAGAGTATTACAGCAGCTCATACTTAATGCCTCTAAGGAATGAAATAAAATCATCTGAAAAGCTGTATCTCCAAGTGACATAAACCAAGTATGTCAGACAGATAAGCCTGGAAGGCAAGAAACTGCAATATTTAAATAAGAAAAATTCCTTTAAAAAGCAACATTTAAGCAATAAAATATCTTCAGATTTTAAAGTGTCACCATAGGAATGCAATACAGAAAGGAAGGAAGGCAGTGACAGAGAGCAATGTGGCAAATATCAGTCAGACACTACAGCTCCCAGGTATTTTGAGTATTACCAGTCCCATCTGAGCTGTACTTCTGCAGTTCAGGAGAGTCTTCCACATTCTACCCTTTGTTGTTTTGGAAAAACTGAAGGAACTGTTTCATTCACAGGACAGAGGTGCTATACTTCACTTTAATGTTACACTCCCAGCCCATGTGCTTTAATTAAGACTGATTCTTCCACTAAAAATGCACTCAACTGCACTTAAGCTTTAAGTAACAGACCACACAAAGAGAAAAAAAATCTCATCTTTGGCTTCTGAATGTCACTGCTGTCCTGTCCTTCCCCATCTCTATTACCCTTCAGATTGTCTTGTGGAATATTGCCAAATATACAGCTCCCTGGTGCCTCTCTCCTACATCTTTTTCATTTACTGAAGGGAAAAGCACAGAAATAAAACTCTGATGCATTACAAGTTTCATTTATGTAGTGACAGTAGAGGACAGAGGCATCACACCTTCAAAACCAGTTTCAGGCCCCCTACATGCTCAAAATGGTACACTTATCCCAAAGTAATCTCCTCTGCTAAAACACCCCTATCCTCTAAAAATTTGGGCATTTTTTTAAACCACTGTATTTTTAAGGACACTCTGGCTTTACATGATACATGTTACAGTTATGGATAGGATGAGGAAATTGTGTAATCTTAAATTTAGGTTATATATTTGACCCTTGGCTCACATAGGCTTTAACTGTTCCCCTTCCCTATATTAATGGGAGGCAAAAAGTGAAAGAATGAGGGACGTCCTTCTGTGCAAAGAAAAACAAAACCTGAGCTCTGGGGGCTTTTTTCCTGGAGGTATTTGGATGGTGCTAATTAAATGAAATTACACATATCATAGAAGCCTATGGAGTTGACAGCTCAGCCTCAGATCAACAAGAGAAAACTAATTCTTAACAAAGCTGTCCACACAATGATAATTTTGTGCCCATTGCTGCATTACAAGAGAATATCTGAATACATTCCTACTTTCATACACTTTGTGGAGATACAGTAAGGAGCTGAATTAATGCTGAACTGCTATAAATATGTATTTATCAACTCTAAAGTTCCAGAATTGGCAACCTTTACAATGTTCTCATGTCTAGCAGCTTTCAAATGTACATCATCCCTCCTATAACAAACAAGGAAAAGTCCAAGCAACAGTTTTGGTCAGTGTGCCATTTATGACAAATACTGAAAAAATCCTCACACTGGAATAAAGAAATCATTTGCTTCCTATACCATCCCTCTGCTCAACACCAAAATAATCTGTGAACAGCAATATCAGAAAGTGATCAAGGGCAGAGAAGTTCAGAGCAGCACAGCTGGGTCTGTGGAATGACTGTCACCACACTGCAACAGTGAGCCACAGTATTCACTGCCTACCCTGTATATCCAACTACCAAAACTGAATTACACTGAGTAATTTGAACTTCCAGTCTGTTTCTCCTCTCCAATTTAATAAATGCCTTTGTGCTCAGAAATCCATTACACATGGAATTGAGAGTGTTTCATATGATGCACAAAATACCTGAGAATTTATGCCAACTTGAAGCCTTGACACACTGTGTGGTATCTTCCTACCTCTTCATGCCACACATACTGTACAGTAGAAAGTAAACTAAAAATACTGATACAAATATTCAGCACACCCAAACAATGAAAATATCTAGACTATTGTTGTGGTTTAGCCCCAGCCAGCAGCTCAACCCCATGCAGCCACTCCCTCACTCCCCCAGAGTGGATGGGGGAGACAATCAGCAGAATAAAAGTGAAAAATCTCGCAGGCTGAGATGGAGACAGCTCAGTAGGGAAAGCTGTGTGCTCAAGCAAAGCACAGAACTCATTCACTGCTTCCCAGGGGCAGGCACGTGTTCAGGCATCCTCAGGAAAGCATGGATCCTGTGGAACAGTGACTTGCAAAGGCAAAAGCCACTCCAAATGGCACCTCTTCTACCTTCTTCCTCCAGATTTACATTATTATAGATATCACCTAGAATAACCCTGTTGGGGTCAGCTATCCCAGCTATACCCCCTCCCAACTTGTTTTGCACCCCAGCCTACTTGTTGGTGGGATGAGGAGCAGAAAAGACCTTGACTCCGTGTAAGCCCTGCTCAGCAGTATCAAAAATATTCCTGTGGTATCAACACTGTTCTCAGCACAAATTCCAAAACACAGCCCTGCACTAGACAGTGTGGAGAAAATGAACTTTACCCCAGCCAAATCCAGCTCAACTAAGCAGGGTCTGTTGCTTTCAGTGACTTTTTTTCTGCAGATTCAACCAAGGTTGTGCTGATGATCGTTCCCTTCCAGCGACTGCCGTGCAGATCCTCCCCAAAGGGAGCAAAGGCAGTAGCAGGATGTGCCCAAGCACAGCTGCTGCAGAGCCGACCTGATCTCAGCACAAAGGGGAGCAGAGAGTGCCCTTTGTTTCAGATAAACAGCTCTGTCAGAGGAGCAGATCAACTGACTGCATCCCAGCTGAGTGAATCAACTGGTGCTGGAAATGCTTCTCGCAGAGTTCATTGTTAGAAGTGACTGTCTGCCGGGGTTAGCTACAGCAGCACGGGGGAGGGCAGAACGTGGCTCTACAAAACCACAGCAAGGAATTTCAGAGAGCTTCAGCTGCCTTCAACCCACGTGTTCTTCCTGGGGACTGGGGACACCAGCATCGTGACAGTGAGCACACACCAGAGACCAGCAATGGGGATCTCACTGGTGTTGTGCTTCAACTGTACACTGCAGTTGCTGGAGTTTGCTAAGCTGAGTTTGCATTTGTATCACGATTGCAGTGTATTTGGTATCACGCTGCTAAATCAGAAATCCTCTGTAACATCAACTACATTCAAATTGTTCATTTAACATTAAGCATTACACCCTCCATGCGTGGAATATCCAAAAGGGACTGGGCAGAGAGTACTGGACTCTCACAAATGTCTAACAGAACACTTCTGCCTGACTGACTCCCTCCCACAGCAGATGTTCTTGACTCAGTTTGGGTCAAACACTGCCCCAAAAATACCGTACAAACAGCATTTTAAAAGATGACCCTAAAATTACATTTGAAACTTCCTGTCCAGAACAGTACAAAAGCTTTGAGGAAACACAGTGAAGTTTTAGCAATAGCTCAGGAGTCAAAATGACCAATATCCTCTTTGTTCTTATTCATAATGTCAGTACAAAGTGTCACTTGTTTTGATCACAGATCCCCAGTAAGAAAACAAAAATGCCTTACATGGATCATCATTAACTATAAATGCAGAGCCACTACCAAAGACTTTAGGGGCCAAAAAAGTAGGGACCAAAAAAATCTGTTCCAGACACAATGAACCTGAGCTCCTGGTCTTGTGGAAACTAGAGAGTGGAGGAAAACTTATCTAAAAGGCAAAAGCTGAGACAACTGCTAGGAACCAACACAACCCACAACCAAAAAAACTAAGAAACCAAACATACTAAAAAAAAGCAAAGCACACCATCCACACCAAAACAAAAAGACCCAACAAACATAAAAAGCCCCCACAATGAAGCAGACAGTCACCAAGGTATAGGCAAAGAACAACAAAGAAAAAACAGATTGCACCTTCCAAACCATATCCTTCAGGTTCACATTCCAGCCACCAAAGCAGAAACCCATCCAGGTTACTGCACTGTAAGAATAAAGATAGTATGTACACATCCTCAAAGAAGAGAAATGAAACTCACCTAAAGCTATGCTTTAAAATTCAGTTTTCAGTAAGCATGATGATATTAAGATAGCAAAACTGATAAAAATAGAAACTTCCACAAAAGACATAAAATAAAAGCACAAGCTACCTAATATTACTCCATTCTCCTGCAGGAAATTTATCACTGAAAATAATAAAATCCCAGACCTAAAATCTCACACACTATGAAATCTCCAGATGTGTGAATCCTGACAAAGCACTGCCTGATGTACCACTAGTGAAGGCTGAGATAAGAGACACAAGAAGACACACATTGGGTAGAGACATGACAAAAACAGATAGGGGAGCATCACATTTAAAAACCAGATTACTAAGAGTTATTAAATATACAATACCACTACAAATACTAGTACAAAAAGCATTTAGAAATACAGGAAAGCACTATAATACAGGACAAATAAAACTATCTGATGGACAGAAGTATAAAAAAAAAAAAAAAAAAAAAGTCCATCATTAAAGGACTCTTGTAGCTGATTCCTGTAAAATTTCTGCTGTGAATTTCAGCTGGAAATGATGCCACTAAAGCTGTGAGCATGAAGTAGCCACATGAGACCCAGATACCTGCATTAGTTATGGACCAATATTACCTGCAAAACATTGCAACAGAGACACTGATGCTGTACTCCTTGCAGTTCTGGTCACCTTGCTTCCAAAATCTTTTTTTCCATGAAATGCATGCACAGAGTGGCTTGAAGGTATTCTGAAGACAGTGAAACCTCCTTCATAAGTGGGACCCACAAGACCTCAGCTTGCTTGTGGTACAAAACTGAGATCTGCACAAGGACCACGTTTAACTATCAGGAAGATAAACCAGAAGTATGAATAAAATGCAAATTTATGCTCAAAAATCTGAATAACAGCAATTGGGTTCTTGAACAGTTTTCAGCCACCACCACTAGTAGCAAATATCCCACAGTGCTTAAATTCATGCTGGACTCCTCCCTGGCAAAACCGTATCACACGGTGCTGCAGCAGCAGCACAGCTGACCCACTGACACAGACTCCTGCTGGAAACTCAAAGCACTCCTGTGCTCACACAGCTCACTTATGGCACACATACATTCTTTCCCCAAGCATCTGTTGCACGACAGTCACAGCAGTATCAGCTGGTTAAGCTCCAAGACAGATGAAATCAGAATCCACGGAATAGCAAGAAACCGAACAAAGAATTCTTTCATTAGGTTTGGCATTGAAGTTTTAAATAAAAAAAGAAGCTTCATTTAAATTTAGATTCTTTTTTTACTTTAGAGAAGGCTTTACCTGTCAATTAGGTAAAATTATTATTCTTTAAGAAGACACTATTCACAGAGCACTTTCACTATAATTTGTTCTGAATCAATCTTATTGCTGCTTTTATGCACCTCGTTCCCCAGCTTCGGGAACGGAAGGAGCCTGGGGGAGAGGGAAAAGAAATAGAGAGATAACATTAGGTAACAGCAAGGCTCTGACTCATTCTTATCTTGGGTTCCAGCTATTTAGGCCTCTTCCCCATGGTTCTCCAGTACCCAGTGCTCTCCTTTTTAACCTCAAGAACTGGTACAATTTGTAGCTCCCATTTCCTCAGATGAGATAAAGAAAGAAAAACCAAAGCTGACAGCCAGAATATCCTTCTCCAGGGAACAAGCTACTCGTTTACCAAACCCTATTACAAAATTCAAACCATTAGCTCAGTCTGTCATCAACTTGCAAAACAATCAAGAGGTTCAGCTCAAAATGGAAATTTTTCCAGGTTAGTTACACACAAATAGGAAGGAGATCCTTACCACTCTGACTTCTACAACTCAGAAGCATCTTTGCTCAGTGGACTTACTCAGGGCCAAGACTTAACTGGAAGATATTCTAGCACAAGGCAACAAATTTTAGTTTGAGAAATGGTACACGGCTGCAAGCAGTGGCAGATCCAGGCCCTCACAAAGGCATGAATCAAGCAGAAGGAAAACGATCATTGCAAGCAACAAATGGAGTAAGCCAAAAATGTGAACATGTGTTATGTGCTATTTAGGTTTAGACTGAGGTCCTAGGAGGTTGGCTTTCTGCTAACAAAAGGCCTCTCCAGCAGGGTCTGAGTGTTGTTAAAAAAAAAAAAAGTAGGCTCCCTAAGAAAATAACTGCACAAAACCTGAAGAACTTTCTGCTCACAAACTGCTTACAAATCATCAGGTTCCTGGCATTTCTTCCTTCAGAGATAACCAACAAGCCTCTGTCTGTAGTTCTTGAGAAAAGTGGGCAGAACAAAGCTTTGTTCCTTTGGATCTGGCTATTACTTTGCAATTGCTATCAGAAGAGTGAACCCCTGAATTTATGAGACATAGTTTGGTTTCCTTCCCATATGCCAAAAGAGCAAGCAGTTGGGAATTCTTTAGCACAGAAAGTACACCAAAACTGTAGGGTTCTAACCTCCTCATCTCCCTCCCACAACTAAAGCCAACCCAAAGTTTGACCTCTTTGAGCAACATTCTTTCTCATCCTGAAGAAGAAATCCAGGTTTGTTCAGTGAGGAACTGGGGGAGAACCCCTCCTTGCCCCAAAGACACACAAGAGGAGAAAACATAACCTGAGACATTTCTAAAGGACAGGAGCTACTGATATTTATTTTCGAGAATAAGAAGTAAAAAGATGGTGAAGAAAATAAATAGGACTTAAACTAGAACCAAATATTTTTAATTAATTAGGCAGTTCAATAAGATGATAATCTTTCCCCAGCTGGATTTTCCAAGACCTCCACCACATGGCCATACAGTTGTCAGTTTTGTTTGCAAACAAGAGGAGCAGTAAATGATTAATGTCCTCGTGATTAACTGAGGCTCATTTTGTGAAGTGTTATTATTGCTAAGAAGTGCAGGCACAATATCAGTGGAATTAATAAACGAAGAACACATCTGTGGACACCATTCTGAACAGGGAAATCATGCTTAAGAGAATTCAACAGTGGAGCACTGAATGCTGCTAACATGAACTTTAGGATCCAGAAACTCTTTTCAGAGGTAGTTTGCTTTTTTTGAGGAGAATACAAACAACACACGAACAGGAAAGAATTATTAAGACTGTGCATCAGCAAAAATATCACATCTCACTGTGAAAAGTCTCTAGAACTGCCTTCTATATTCCTAGCTTCTTTTAATTATTATTTTCAATAAGGCAACAAAAAAATTCAGCAGGAGGCAGACTTGAAGAAAATTATCATAATGATCTGCAAACTGATCCGGGCAGGTGGCGTGACTTCTCTCAGAACAGGAAGTGTTTCACAGGAGAAAGATTTGGGAAAAATACTTGAATATAATTTTATGTACAACCACACACTTGTAAGTTCAGAGACAGGATCGACAACTGATGGTTTGAGCTTTGTTACTGCACAGAGGCTACAGGAACTCTGACACCAGCAATCACCATCACTCGCATGATGAGCCTGAGGATCCACACTGAATTTTCTGTGTAAACCTGCACACCACACAGGGAAAACTCAAATTTCCATGCGACTCATCAAATAAACTCCTGTAGGCATTAAGTGCTAGAGCCAAAATTGCAAACAGACAAACCAAAACCAAGATGACCAAATCATCCTAGGACAGATTTTTAATGAAAGAGAAATGAGAAAGTCCCAACTGTTGCTGAGTAACAGCCTCCAAATCCAGAGAATTAAGGACTCAGTACATCTACCAGCATTGACTGAACCCTTGCTTTGTACAGTAAGGCAGAAAAGATTGACATTTAAGGAAAAGAAGTCAAAACTCCTCCCCCACTGAATGCCTGACTTCCTCACTCAGAAGAAAATACTGTCAAGAGAACATTTTACTGTATTTTTTTGTAAAGCCACTAACAGACAATAAGGACCTTGCACAAAGAGGACACACAATATCCTAGTCTGGTGTGAAATTCAGCTTTCAGAGAGACGAGTAGACTTTATCAATAGCACATGGAATAGCAACATTTCAACTATATTCTCTATAATGATTCTTTTTTGAACATCATGCAAATCAATATGCACCATTGCTATAGAAATGGTGCTAACAGGAAAAAATCTATCAGCCTATGAATTGCTTGTTTGGTATGATGACTATTATGGGAAACTACAATACACATTTGGGGAAGAGAGCTAGATCTTCTGCCTGTGTCACTATCCCCTGCATTCATTTATGGAAGTGTGTCAAGCCCAAGGTAGACAACTTCGACAAGCCAACAACACACAAACCAGTTATTTATCGATCTGAGCATCCCATCCACCTCTTTTCCATATTTCTAACTACCTTTGGAAGGGGCTCAATAAATCAGCCAACTTAGGAGAGAACAGATAAAGACCCAAATATCCCTAGTTTAATGTTAAATACATTTCTCCACACAGGGTCAGTCAGGAACTGATGACCACCAAAGCATCTGCCTAATAAAACATGACACAGAAACCAAATTACATAGAAACCAAATTAATTCAAATACAGGACCCCAACAATCAGATGGCCCAACCATATACCAGTGACCCCCCAAAGTGCCTGAAACTGTTGACCAAGAATATGTTTGCTTCAACTGAAATAATTCAGAGTGAACATTTTCATGAAGGAGTACAGTGTATTTTTAAGACGGTATCAGACTTTTTTCTTGTTCTCAAAATAGAAACTTACCGTAGATCACAAGACAATGGTGTCTCTTTAGACACTCAAGGTAGACAAGAATTTATTTGAAGGCCTGAAATTCTGGTAAACCTATTTATTACTTGTGCACTAACAGCAACAGTCCAGTCACCAGAAAAATCTCAATGTGATTTCAGGTAAATGGGCACTATAAACAAGAGCCCTGCTGGAGCCATTTCTAAGCCATCTATCTACATTATTGATCAAATTATCTACCCTAAGGAGTGAATGACATAATAAATATCTTCAGAACTTGTATAACTGATGTAGAATACAATGCTTTCCAGAAAACATCAAAAAGACACTGAGATGTAGCAGCACAAGCATTAATTTGAAAAGCATAGCTGGCAAAGAACAAGAACCAGCTATACAAAATAATTTGTATACCTCTAAGGGCAGTAAAGGCAAGTCTTAAATTCTTGTTACAAAACCAAGAGAAAGACACTGCAGGGGTAAGATTAATGACATGCCTTCGATACAGACTGTCAAGAAGGATTTTTAAGATTATTCCAGCACTATCAATTCAGCACAGTACGTTCACAAGTGATATCCTACCCAACTACTTGGATATTTGAGCTATTCGGTGGATGACTGGATAATTATCACTCAAACATGTCCTTAAGCTTACAAAACACAGCTGTGCCCGTTTCTGCCAAATCAATGAAAGCACACATTAAAGATTGCTTTAAGTGCAGGTATGTGCAAGCTGAAAACTTGGGTCCAAGAGTAATGACAGAGGTATCCTGTACACAACATAGTTGTGACAGATTTGAATGAGAATGGTGTTTTGAACATAAACTACTGGTTTACAGCAGATAACACTTTCCTTTTAAAGAACTCATGCGATTTAACATTTCATTTAAGTAAAA
Organism: Chaetops frenatus; assembly: GCA_013400775.1. Classification (NCBI taxonomy): domain Eukaryota; kingdom Metazoa; phylum Chordata; class Aves; order Passeriformes; family Picathartidae; genus Chaetops; species Chaetops frenatus. Next base: position 44,613 of record VZTR01020086.1, on the reverse strand, counting down.
AGTGAATTATATTTATCTTTATATTAATCTTTTAACTCATAAAAAGTAAATCTAGAATGCTGTAATGCAAGAAAGCACATGGCATGACAGGGCAGGCTATCACAAGTAGGGAAATAAAACCCATTGTCATGTGACCACTAGGTGATGTTAATTTTATTTTTTTAAAGCTCGGATTAGAACCTTCCAAGACAATCCTTTAAGAACTGCTACTTCAGTAATACAAATATCAAAAATATCTTATCTTAGCAAAATTATTGGAAAATGCTTTGCTTTTTTTCCCCAGGTTCACCAAAACCATCAGTGACAAAGTAGCACAAAGGTCAGGGAAACCTCAATTGGAACAACTAAAGCAAAGATCCTCTGATCCTAAGACATCTCCCAGGTAAGCACTCCTGTTCCCTGGCAACTTCTGGCAGGAAATCCTGCAGCAATTCTGTCCTAAATTTTGTACAAACATCTTTTTTCTCCCTTCTGCAGAGAGGACATCTTCTGGCCCAGAATAACCAACAACGTTGGCTTTTTCTCAAGCAACAGATACTGGTCATTCTGGACAAACCAATCAAAGTGAATTCTTCACCTCATCTAAATGAAAATACAACACTCCTCTGAGCCCTGCCATGCCCTGTATTGCTGCCTTAAAACAAAAATTCAGTCACATAAACATACAGCTTAGCTAAGACAAGCATTTTTGCTCTCATGCAAGATTCACCTTGAATAGGAGGAAAAAACATGAAAAAATGGCCATGACTAACACAGAGAACTGAAAGAGTCCGAGCAATTGTTTCTAAGTATTTGAATAAGTAGCCTAAGTTACAGTTTGGACAAGGATTTGGTGCTGCTTTGTCATTACTGCCCTTGTTCTGGAGGTACAAGGAAAACTGTCAACGTTAGAAGTATGAGTGGACGCTGCACAGCAAAGAGGGAGCAGCTCTGCTTGAGCAACAAAATGCCCCAGTGAAGAGAAGGCTGTGCTGGGAAACTAACTCAGCTGGGAGAGCTCGACAGGGAACCCAATTAAATATATATGTCTCTGTCTGTGTATATATAAACTAAACTAATTAAAAGCTTTCGGTGTTGTCTCAAAGTCAAGATCATCCCTATCATCAAGCAAAACACAAATTAGTAATACATTTCCCCATTCTATATTAGCAGGAAGCAAGTTGCCTCTTACCTGCTGAAAGAATGGATGAAAAAGTCAATACTTTGCCTGCACTTTGGAAACATTTTAATCTTTTCGTTTTATGCTCAGCTTGCCAAGTAGGGGAGGTTCATGCTGGTCCTGCTGTTATTTAAACATAAACGAGAACCAGCCACATCATCAATAGGGTATTAGTACCTTACTGTTGAAATACCCTGAAGTCACCAGCCACAACATGGTTAGTGTGTTTTGGCAGGTGATACTTTTGAAACAGCTTTATCATTTAAAAGCAAAGATATTTTAATGACCTCATCATATTTATCTTTCACTACCTCCAAGACAACAAAGAAAAACTATCTAAGCAAAAATAGGCAACACAACTACCAATTTAAATGCAATATTCATACAGGGACATACAGGGTCTTCCTGACAGAAGAATCCAGTTTGTTCAATAACAACAGAGCAGGGTTTTCCAGGAGAGTTTGTGTGTGGCTAATAAACACCATTAATCTGCCAGAGCTGGCAAACATCAGACAGCAGGGCTGCTCTACCAGAGACTGCTGCATAAACCAGCTCCCTCACTGACAAATGAAGCCAATTCAACATCAGCTCACCCTGGGACCCAAGCACATGCTCAACCCAGCCCCACACCCAAAAGAGAACACAATTCACAAGACATCTCCAACCTAGGCAAGATTCCTTTATCTCTTCCATGTTACGTTCTCTGATTTTAAGGATTGTTACATTAAAAAACATTGGCCTCCTCAGCATCAGAGAAGATGCTAATTATGAATTCCAAAAGACAGCTATTTTCTGCCTGTAAGCAAAGCACTTCTACCAACTTTAGGAGAATCATAAATACAGAAAAAGCCACAAAGAAACAGTGATCAGCAAGTCTAATGATAAGATCATAGAAACACACCCTACTGGCCTGGGGAAAAAAAGATATCCAATTCCATTAACGGCCTGGAACGTAATAGGGCAAGATGACACCAGAGAAACAGGCAAGCAACAAAAACTTCAGTTGCTGAAGTCCATCACTTCTCCTCATCTTCCATTCTTCACTTCAAGTAAAATCAAGAACCTATCCACGACATTCAGTACCAGACACAGAAATGTGACACCTGAAAGCAGCACAGAGCTCTGGCAAACCCCAAGGCAGCAAGGGAGGCCTGTCTTTTCCTGGTCCCTGGAGAGATGGCAGCTCTTTCCATGTCCTTTACATCCACTACTACCTGATTCTGTTTTCCACTTAAGACTATTACCTCATAAAAAGAGACGAAGAAAGAAGAAAAAATACATAAAATAATTTCTTAAGTCAGGAAAATAAGAGCTAGCTTTAAAAAAAAATTAAGTACAGCTGAAATAAAGCTCAAAACTCTTCTACAATATACACTTGTTTACAAATGAGGGATTTAACAAAAGTTTTGTGGGTGCAATAGCTTAGCAAGACATCTCTTATGCTTGTCTGATAAATAATGCAAAGAGCCATCTTCCCTTTTTAGCAGTATCACTTAACAGATGCCAAATGGATTTCTGTCTAACAGTGCAACACAAATACAACACACCTCTGAATTGTATCAACATACAGATCTGCACAACAGATTTCACATTTTCCAAACCTACCGTTTATAAAAGACTTCTTGGCCTCAACAATGCCCTTTCAATTAATGTCTTTACTGTCTTAAAAGTGATACAATTCAGATCAAGAATTATTCTTCAATGAAACCACATCAGCCCCAAATCAATAGTGCATACTGCTCACTCCCCTTAGTCTAAACACACTTAAGAATTCATACCCATTCTGCATACTTGCAGTTTTCCTATAAGCAGTGACATAATGTCACCTTACATACTTTAAAACTTTCCATTGTACATACAGAAAAATTATTTAGCAATGTGCAACAAGAAATAGGTGGATATTTCTTTCCCCTCTCCTTCCCAGTCACGTGGCATTTATGACCAAGACCAGAAGAAACTAAAATATTTCCAACTGCTGGCCTTGAACACAGTTTTAAACCTCTCTTCTTAACAAACCCATGTCCCTGAATACCAGCTCATACATAGCTATAGAAATACCCGTTTGAAGATAAATTAAATTGCCTTATCTGAAACATGAACTAGGTCCTAATTGAAGAAGCCTTCCCACCACTAAGACAGGTTCAGAAAAGAGTCAAGATTGACTTTTCAGAAGTATTAACAGCAAGTCACAGCATGAAAAACAGTTCAAGTTCTGTCATCACACAGACCCTATCCATTAAAAAAAAAAAAGAAGCCAGAGAGGTAATTAAGTACAAGGGCAAGTCATTACATGCAGCCACTGAGGAAGCTGCTTACCTGCCATTCCTCAAAGGTAAAGAAATACCATACCTCAAAAGTTGCTTTTTTTCACTTGATACTGCTTTAATGTGCCTTCAGCTTTATAAAACACTGCACCTCTGGCACCCATCTCCAGTGAGAACTTATCAAGCTTGCCTTTTTGTTTCATCTCCTGACTACAATTTGGTTAACATCATTTTCCTCTCCAAATTCCTTGAAAATTATTCCAGGTGGACACTTGACACTTTAATAGATATTGGCAGTAAAGCTGAACAACCTCCACAAATAAAATCATCTTTTGCCAGCATACCTACAAATACACAAGGATATAAAAGGTAATCAAAGAATCACAGTTTCACACTGATTAGATTTGGTACTGCTACCTTCCTTTGTCCAATGTAACACAATATGTACTTGCTGAAAGCATTAAAAACTTAGCAAGGTATATCACTAACAATACCAAAATCTATTATCAAAGAGCTATGTGGCAAAATCTGTTCAAAATAAATCCAAAATAGGCCCAGCCTGGGAGAGAAAAAAATCCCCAAAGGAGGATTGTAAGAAATTATGTATCACCAACAGAGCAAACAACCAGCAATGGGTGGTGAGTAAAGCACTTTTCAAACGGGAAGCAACAAAAACATTTCTACCACCAAGGGACATTTGCTATTATATAAATAACACAGAAAACAGTTTCCTAAGAAACCACACACCTGACACCCTCAGTGAATGACATATTAAAAGGCAATAATAATAAAGCCTTATAGCTAGGTAATGTTTAACCTCATCTTATCTTGAGGCAGATCTGTAAGGGCCAGGTTTTATCCACCCTAACAAATGCCTCACAATGGAGTTTCAGGCTGCTCACTGTCCATCACACTCATGTCTCTCAAAAGCAGAGAGTTCATATGGAGCTAAGCAGAAATCTTGCTAATACTTCAGTAATTTTGCACTCTGAGCTCCAGAAAATACTTGCAAATCACTTCAGCTCTATGGAAGGACTGAATTCAATGGATTCTACTCTTATCCATTATTCTTTTCCAAAATGCCTGTTGGCATACTTCTGTAAAAGTCTGATCAATAATAATATCAAAATTATTTAGAGGTACTTACCAGACAAGCCTGATGACTAATGCCTAAACAAACTGGTCAGTCTAAAAGTACATGACTAATATTCTAAAAATAAACGAGATAGCTGCCACTGCTCAGGTAGACTTAACAATACAGCACATGGGAAAAGTGGCTATTGGCAGAGTGGTCTAGACCTGCCAGCAACAGAAGCACTGTTCAGGTGCCCTTTAACCACACAGGGAAAGTTAATTACATACAGCGGGTGAGGAAATACACCAATTATGAGTCATGCACGTAATCATGTGCTTTATCAATACACTTCACAATATTAAAGTTACTAATAAGTGACAGCACAAAACAGTGATGCTGTAATGGGAGTGTGAGTAGCTTGACTCTTTGGACCTTTTTATCTTTTACTGATCTAGCACTTAGAATTTATGTGCATTTGAAATCCAAAACGAACACACGGGAAACTGTGCAATGCTACCAGCATTCTAACACCTCACATCTGCTAATTGTAGATGATTCTGGAATCCCCAAAATACTTTACAGACTTCTGGACACGATCAGCTATATTACCAGGTTTCCAACAACACCATTATCACTCTCAACTCACTTCACCAACCTACTGTAAAAGACGCAACAATGGTAGAGTTTATCTCTATTGTAAAAGGAATTTTCAGAAGTGCCACAAAGATCCTACGGCACCTCAAATTTTTCTGCATAAAATCTGAAACAAAGTTTACTCCAAGCTCCCAGACTTGTACACCCAGCTAGGGATTCAAGATAACCAGAAATCAGCACTCCACAAGCTCAGCTATAAACAAGCGTCATCTGATCCACATTTGATTTCAGCTGTTTTATGTGAACTTGATTTTACACTTGCCAGTCATCTCCAGCACTAGTGCTTTTTCCTGTTCCTTTCTCTGCCACATTAGCCCAATATTTCGTATGGCTGAAATGAACAGTTCGGGGGAACTGTGAAACTGAAAAACAAGGCAAGGGGGACGGGGGTAAGCTTAATATCTTAGCTGGGCAAGTTTCCTGAAGCAGTTCTCTCCACTGCATTATCTCTCCATTTCTGCCAATACAGTGTGAGAAGTGAGCAGTCAATACATAAGCTGCCTCACTGCACATGGGGTCACAACCTAATTCAATTACAAACCAACTCAGATTAGTTACAACTGTGGAGGACCCCAAAGCTATCAAGCAAGCAACAGAAATTCAGAGCAATTAGGAAGGTCACACAACCAACCTGGCAATAAAACAACCATTTACAGAGTTTCTAAATTTGAGTTTTGCACAGAACTCACGAGTCTACCTGTGCTTACACACCTCCTCAGACAAATTCACACATAAAGCTTATAAAGAAAAGCAGTAAGTTGAGACCTTCAGCTTTTCACTGGAGGCTTCTGCCTGCCTACACACTAATCTGAAAAGGATGGATCACAGCAGAAAATGTGCTTTGTACTAGTCCTGTTTATTACATACTTATTGGTCTGAGTCCAGTCACTCTGTGTCATTATACCACTAATTCTAAATCTAAATGAAAATATAATACTATAGTCTAGACAATTACCCCAAACCCTGGGCACATTAATAATGTGATAAAAGCAATCCAATTTACAAACTGCATTAAGATCACTTTTTTCAGGATCTCTGCCAGTTTTATCTAGCCACTACTACCTTAAAAATACACCTTCAGCTTCTGAAAAAGATCAATATCCTTCTTCCCCAGCACAATCAATCTGAGCCCATTTCAATGAGAGCAGATTCCACAGTCTCCAAGCTGTCCCTTAATGAATAATGAGGGAGGCACAAATCAAACAGCTTTTAATGCCACACTACTACAGCAATGGTCAGAGCATGGACAGCCAGACCTAGGTCACTTCAGACTTAATTGATTGCTGCCAATAGCACAGCTCCATTAAAGAGGAAAAGAGGTGACACAGACATATCCCAAAGTTTAAGTGCCACTGAGGCAGCTCCAAAGCCAGCAAAACCTTCTGCACCACATTCTGCATCCAAATCACTTTAAAATGGAATTACAGCATGAGAGCCAGGCTATCTCAAGCCTCTCCTCTGCAAACCCTGTTACCCATTTCTTCTCTGAGCACTTCAGCCCTCAGACAGCAGATGGACACACATGACAAGCAGTGTAAGTCAAGAGATTCACGAGCTCCAAGAAATTAATAAATTGTGCCAACCACTTTTTGGCAGAGGAGCTCACAGCAAGCTTGACAATCAAATTCCCTTGCTGGCAGTTCTGCTTATGCCTGGGCATGCTGGTTTCAACTCCTTAACTGACCCAGGCTTGCTTTACTTCCTTACTTGCACTAGAAACTGCAATACTATCTAAAACTCATGGGAGGAAGGGCAAAGACAACTTCCAGTCAAATTTTTCCAGGTCTAACCAGTTGTGGGGGTCTCAGTCTTCCAGTCAAAGACTTAAAAAAACTTACTTTTACTGCTTCAATGGGATTGCTAAGAACAAGTAATAAACATGAGTCACCAGAGGGCACTAACACTTCTACCAAATGGCAAACGCAGCCCTTCAATTAGGGAGGCTGATAATTACATCCACATCATCATGTATATTTTATCTGGATTGAACTTCAGCCAGCATGTTCTAATCCATGTTCAAATCTCAACTACATACTGATGAGGCACTGAGCTACATTAACTGTTGTGGTCACACTTGAAGCACACGGGAGAGACTCACAGGCTCCTCAGACAGAACAGGGAAAATAGGGCAGGCACACGTTCACACACAATCTCAAGATTCCCTTGCCTACGGAATGTATGTGTACATCTAAATATAAACGAAATTCTGAAACAGGCATGGAGAACGGGCCACAGGTCTTACATCTCAAAGAAACAGAAGAAATAACTATTCTTAAGAGTTTGAATCAAGATCTAACCTATCATAGGGGACTGTAAGCAGTATCTGTCTGCAAAAGAGAAGAGGAAAAGGCTTCCCCTTGACCATCAAGCAGCAATGGATGTGTTGTTCTCTCAAGTCTGGCACCAAAATCAACTGCCATGTTACAGCCTTAATCTTTAACAAAGGAGGCTGCTCTTTACCACTGAGAAATAGGCAGGTTTTTAAACCACAAATATGATGCTCAGGAGGGGCTGATAAGAACGTTTCTTGATATTCTGAGCAAGCAGCTCTAGAACTTCTCAGTGCCAGGCAAAACAGCACAGCCAGGGAGTTCCTGGGGCAGGAAACCTTGACTTGTTGATGCAGTTGGTACTAAGTGCCAAAACACACCTAAACAGTGCAGACCTAGAGAAATAAGGGCAAAGCCTCCCCAGGCCCTGCAGAGTACACAGCTGCTTTTCCCAGCTTTACCTAAACTGTCATTCTTGTAATCAGAACTGTGGGACAACAAAGACAGGGGAAGAGAAAGGGAATCCTATCCTTATGGAAAAGTACACCTTAGGCATCAAGCAGTTGTTTGTTTGCGCTGAAATTACTGACACGTAAAAAGTTACAGCGACAAAAAGGCTGGGCTAGGAAGGACTCCGAGCAAACTCAGGGGATCTCCATGGGTTCATGGAAAACACCACCTGTGCCATATGACAGCCCAGAACCCATCTGGAAGCCCGTCGGGAGTTTTGAAAACACCAGCTGAGAGTGTACTAGAGTGGCACACCTCAGAGCAGCGAGTCCAAGAGAGTAAAGATCAACTTTGTATGCAGGTCAGGAGCACAATTTAAAAATACTTTGTGGTGACTCACTAGACTTCCCAGTGTTTCATTTGCTGTACTGTAAGATTTAGCAAAGAGGTCCCTTTTTCTAGACAAACTTTCCTATAAGCTGAAACACAGACGGGGAACAGCCTCCCTCGGCCACAAGCCGGTTCAATGCCCATCATTTATGCCATTGTAACTTCTGAGTCACAGCAAGCAGCTCCAGCGTTCACAGCACACCACGCTGCACAATACACCCTCCCTGTTTAGGGCTTCGAGCCACCCTGTCCCTGTTCCCCCCACCTTCTCCACTGCACACAGCTCCCCCTGACTGCACAGAGCCAGCGCTGGGAGCCCTTCCACACCTCACACTGCCTGGCTTCAGCTCCGATTTCGGATGGCCCCTTCCTGCTGGGCAGAAATCCAGGTGCGACCAGCTCGCCCACAACTAGGGCTCCAATGCCATTTTCCCTAGAACCCTACAAGGCTTTTATGGATCCCTGTAAAGGAAAAAGAATTGCAGTCACACATCCACACGTTCCAGGGACTGAGCATACAGAGGTTCTACTTAAAACGCCCAACTGCACCATTAAGACGCACTTGCTTCAGCGGTCTTTTCAGGTGATTAATTCATAAACAGACAAAACATGAAACCCACAAAGCTTCTGCTCATGCAGTAACTATGACACACACACTTATATTAAAAGATGATGCCTACTGCAGCAGTTCCAGGTATTTAAATGCAAAGGTTTTTAACAGAAATGTTTCCTCGTTATTTTGAAAATACATGTCTAAGTATGTTTTCTAACAAGAGCTGTAAACCAACACTTAGAAGAGAAACATATCATGCCTTTGGTCACTTATACTTTGAAAAAATGCAACCAATTATGCTCCCCAGCCCTAAAGGATATTTTCAATTCAGCTTTAGTTACTGAGTGAAAGGAGGAGCTCAAATGACTCAGCTTCAAGCAAATATAAAGGAAAAGATTAACCCCTAATCTCAATGAATAAAAAAGCAGTGGAACAAGCTGATTAAGATGGAGGTGTGGGTTGTCAATTCAAATGTTTTTAATATTCAAACACGTCGAGCAGAACATTAGCACACTATGACTGCATCGCTTTTCTGTACAAACACAGTCAATTTCAAAAATCAAAGTTTGCACAAGTAGTTGAAGTTAAAGTTAGCCCTGTATCTTCATTCTTGTTCTTTAATGCTGAGCAGCATAAAGATCACCAAAACATCTAAACATTGGCATTTTCAATCTACAGTCACTAGGCAAGATAAAAGTGTGGAAAGGAAAAGACCTCTCCAAAATTCTGCAGGAAACCCCCCACATTTCTACAGGAAAAAAAACCTCAAAACCAAAACCCACTGGTGAGTAAGCAGGATAGCCTGATGAAGGGGGTTTTCTCGGGGGGGTGGGGGTCACCGTTAGACTGAGCTAATCATTTCTTACCAAAATGCAGCAAAATAAATTACAAGGTAGCATAGTTTACAAGGGGGTTCACAGACACCAAGGGACTGCTGTACATCCTCCCCACGAATTCACAAGTGCTCGTCCCCCATCTCAGCCATGCCACACCAGCATCACAGTGCAGAACACACCCTCAGCTGTGCTGGGAGGAGTATTTAATTCCAGACTAGCCCGACTGCTCCTGTACATGCAGCCCAAACTCCAAATACAGATGTCACCAGAGGGCACCCTCTCAATTCCAGTGACCTAGCTTTAGCCAACTTCTGAGCAGGAATGCAGNGTGAATAATCACAGAAAAGAAATTTGTTTTGCTACAAGGTTGTTTTCCAGCTGTTTTAATGCAGGCAATTTTTTTCCTGAAACACAAATTGTAAGGAGAAAAAAAAAAAAAAAAAAAAAGCGCACCCACCATAAAAATTAAATTTAAGAAATAATAATAATTTACTTATATAGCCCAGAAACAGAAAATATTTTCCAGAGTAATCAGACACACTGCTAGAAAAAAAAAAATCACAATTATGAACTTCTGTAGAACATTATGCTATGGCACTTGACAGTGCCAACTCACTCCAGCTGTTTTGGCACCCATGTGGATCATATCAACTCCCAAAAGCAGGGTCCAAGGCAGTGCAACTCATGCAGCAGTGCCTGTGGAAGTCCTCTGGCTCTGTTATCAGATACTACACCTTACAATAATTCTTGAAAAAAAGGCATGAGGAGTTTTCAAGCTTTGGTCCATGTGTTATTTCTTAATGCCCTGCTTGAAGTTAATAATATTTTCAAATGAGTACACGCTAAACAGAAGCTCATTCAAAAACAATTATGCACAACCAGTAAAACATGCAATAGGTCTATATACCAAAGAGGGTCTCAAACCACCAGCTGGCATAAACAGAATGTTATACCCATTTTGTTTAGAAATAAACACCACTGTAGTACAACTAAAATGAAGTCAGCTGCAGAAGCAAGCAGTGCTAAAAGAAAAAGAGAAAATAGTCATTGTGCATCCCATATCTTCCAATCTTGAGAAAACCTAAAAAGCTGTAGGCCTATCAAACATTTGATTGCCTGATTATCTACCGATCCCATTTGAAAAGGAATAGTCTCCACCTCTTCTAGCTGTCTGTGATTGCAAAGCTCCTTAATTCAGCAGAGGCACAGAAGGAGGAATGCAGGAATAAGACCTGTGCAAAGGAATCTTTTTTCAGTAGAGGGATCTCTCAAATAGTGTCAGTATAGGAGACCTGCGAATAGATACACACATCCATGGAATTTCACCAGGCCTGTAACTACTATTAAACCCACAGGGCAAGTGACTCCAAACTATCACCTGTCATCACCACTCATCGTGGTCTGAAATCTATCTACAGAATTGCTTTTCCAGCATCGGCTTCCAGGAAAGAAATAATGTTAAACATGCCTCATGTCTAACAAACAGCATCTTTCTGTCCATCCTCTGAAGCAGATTCCCGTCTATTGGGAGGCAACATGCTATGATTTACATGAAAGTAGTGCTTACACCCGCTGTCCATGCTGTCCCTCGTGTCCTCATCCCTGGGCACTGCCTTGCCCTTCGTCTCCGCATCCTTGTGCGCTGCCCTGCCCCTCGTGTCCCGGTCCCCGGGCCCATCCCTCGGGCAGGACCGATGGATAGCGGTATCTCGCCGCCACAGCCTCCGCTCCGCCCCGGCCGCCCCTCCGGCCCCCGCGGCGCCCCACGCGCGGACGCGGCTCTGCCCGTCCCCACGCACCAACACCCCCGTCCCCGGGGGCTCCACAGACAGCAAAGGTGGGGTGTCCACGTTATAACCCACTCTTCAGCCTCGCACGCAGGCACCGCGGCGGCGAACATCTCTCCCCAAGCCCCGCATCCCTCCGTCCTGCAGCCAGGCTGGTGCCCCGCACACACCGCCGAGAGGGGGCTCGGCGCCCGCTCCCCGCCACCCCCGTGCGAGGAGGAGGAGGAGGAAGAGGAGGAGAGGGCGGCAGGTGGGCGGCGGAGCCCCAAGGGGGCCGAGACCCTCCCCGGATCTGGGAGGGGACGGAGCGCCTCCAATCCCCGGCCGGCAACAGCCCTGCAAGGCCCGGCGTGCGAGCCGGGGTGAAGCCTCCTTTCTTCTCTTCTCCTCCTCCTCTGAGGAGCCGGACAATGAGCCCCGCGGAGGCGGCCGCCGGCTCCCTCGTCCTCCTCCTTCTTCTCCTTCTCCTCCTCCTCCCCGCCGCGACAGCGCAGCTCACCTGCGAGAGGGGGGATGGATGACGGCGAGGCGGCCGCTCGGAGGTGCTGGCGGAGGGGCTGCGGGTCCCTGCGCGGCNCCCCCCCGACCCGCCTCCTCGCGGCGCCGCGCGCGGGCTGCGCACGCGCCGCCTCAGCGCCGCCCTTCCCGCCCCTCACCCGGCGCTGAGGGGCGGGGGTTTTGCCGATTGCTCCTTCACAGGATCAGGGAGCTTGAAAAACACCACCGGGATCAGCGAGTCCAACCTATGGCCAGCATCACCGTATCAACCATGCCAGGGTACTCGGTGCCACGTCCAGTGGATGCCTAAACACCTGCGGAGACGGTGGCTGCGCCGCCTCTCTGGGCAGCCCGTTCCCAGTGTGTAATTACAGAATCCTAGTATTGTTGTGGTTGGAAGGGACCTCCGGACATTATCTAGTCCAACCCGCCTGCCCAGGCCAGGGTCACCTGGAGCAGGTGACAGAGGAACGCGTCCAGGCGGGCTTGGAATGTCTCCAAAGACGGAGACTCCACGCCCTCCCTGGGCAGCTGTTCCAGTGCTCTGCCACCCTCACTGCAAAGTTCATTTACGTTTACATCTTCACCCCTTCTGTGAAGAAATTCCTCCTGCTGTCCAACCTAAACCTCCCCTGGCGCAGCTTAGGACTATTTCCTCTTGTCCTGTCCCTTGTTCCCTGGGAGCAGAGCCGGACTCCACCCTCCTGTCAGGGCGCTGGGGAGAGCGAGAGGGTCCCTCCTGAAACTCCTTCAATGCAGGCTGAGCTCTCCGTCAGGCGCCGCTCCATAAAGACCGAAGGACAACAGGGGCAAGGAAAGGAACTGGCCCCAAAAGAAAAACTATTACATTGCTAAGAACTCCGTTCGGAAGGGATGCAGTGCAATGACTCTTATGATTTTCGTCTCTGCTCCCACAGTCGTTAGGGAATAATCAGTTTATGAAGGGGAAGCAAGGCCTTCAAGGTGTTTGCACTATTTCTGGAGTGAAAGCCCTCAGAAAACCCCAAGGCTTTTCAAGAGTTGCTCTACAGTCGCCAGAGCTGGCAGTGCTACTGGGGGACAGGAGTCGGCATCGCCACCTTCCCATCCACAGCCCCAGCCAGGCAGGCTCCGGTCCCAGTGAGTTATTGCAATAATTAGTAGCTACCATTTATATGTATTCTGAATGCTTTGAAAGCAATGCCTAATCTCATTAAATTGTGAATTGATTTATTTTCATCCTGTCGTGGAGTTAGGACAGTCACTGCTTCCTTCACATCCATGGGAGATGGAGTCAGTAATCTGTTCCCATACAGGAACTGCTGCTGTTGGATCTATGGCCACCTGCTATGGGCTTTAATGAAACATAGAGCCACCTGCTATGCAGAGTGCCTGATATTTAATAGACTTGCAGACTGGTGAGAATACAGGTACCATGATCCAGATTAAACAAGTCCAGCAGCCTGGAAAGTGGGTACCAGCTTTTAAATCCGTGACAGGGAAATAAGGCAGGAAGGATTTCTGAAACTACAGGCACAAGTTTGACAATAAGCAAAGAAAAGCATTAGTTTTAGGTACAGTGCAATTTCCCCAATTTTACTAAAGATTTGTGCCTAGAAAGAGAAAACTGTTTCCTCTTGGTTTTTTTTGTTTGGGTTGATTTTTTGTTTGTTTGTTTTGTTTGGGTTTTTGTTTGGTTTTGGTTTTGGTTTTCTTAGTTAGTTAGTTAGTTAGTGTGTTTGGTTTTTAACACAATATCAAATTCATTCTGAACCAGAAGACATGAAAGGAAAATAAAATGCCAAATGCCATCCTGCTGCAAGGTTTTCAACAGGTGAGCCAGTGAATGGAAAGAATGTTTCACCAGATTTGGAAACACAACAATTTGTAACATAGAAATAAGAATATATTACAGAATCATAGAATCATGGAGGTTGGAAAAGAGCTCTAAAATCATCGAGGAATAAGAGAAAAGAAAAAGTAGTAAAAATACTGCAGTAGGGGGAAACAATGGGATTTTTTTGTAAGCTATTCTCCTTCACTAAAGCAGGAGACAAACTATCTTGTAAAATAAGCTTCTCAGCATGTGGGTTAGGTGACAAATTTTCAGACATTTTACAATCCTCTCACTAAACACTTCCAGAAAAACTGCCTAATAGCTTGTGAGGAAAAAAGCAATGTCATGGACCAAAAACTAACAGAGATTGAGCAGGAGCACGTGTAGTCGTTTATAGTCATGGTGAAAACCCAAAAAAGTAAGGTGGTTTTAATTTTGTTGTAAATACCCTTAAAATAATCTAGAAAAAAAGGTGGTACAGAAGGAGACACAAAATTACTCCCAGCTGTGTAGGAAGAAAAATATAGTGATATTCAATACTGAGAAATAATCATCAGTACAATGCAGTGGATACTGGAGGAAAGAATTCTGAGTAGGCATCACAGAGGCATCTAAAGCAAAGGAAATAGTTTAAGAAATGCCCAGGCATCCTAGGCAGTACTTCAGTAGAAATTTCTCCTCAGTTTATGAACACAGTCATGCACGCAACATATCAAGAGATAAAATGTTGAATGTGAAAACAAGAAAATGTTGTCTGTCTTTTCATATAAGAAAGTTTTACAGAGTGAGCAGGGAGGAGAATGTACATTAGACTGTGAAACTGAAATGCCCAATTCCACTCAAGTTTTACACCAGAGCTACACATTTAGCTGCTCTTTACCTATGATTCTGGAGTCTTTTCCAAGAAAACACCTTCCAATACTCAGCTGCCAACTCTATGCACATAGCTGATGTTCCTTATTATTTTATAGGTACAGATCTTCCCCATTTTCCTAAATATTCCATTTAAAATACATTATTAGTTGCATGTTGCAGCTGTGCTGTTAGATATTCAAATCACAGGAAGCAGTGATAAGAGGAAATGACTAGATGAGAATATGTGGCAAAATAGTCAGTTGTAAAGAAGAAAGCTGCTGTCAAAAGTAACAGGAAACCGCTGTCCCTTGTGACTGGCAGCTTGTGAGGGGATGGGTGCAGGGGGCCAAACCTGAACCAACACAGTCATGGGAACTGCTCTGAGTGAACACAGCTGAAAGTCTTACAGCCCACAGGCCACCACACTTGCCATCGCCAGCTTTCACCTGAGACAGCAAATTTAGGAATGGTATTTGTCTGGCCAGCTTGCAGTATTCTTCTGAATAATTATTTACTATGGACCTCAGAGGTTCTTTTTGGACATATGTGTCCCAGATTTTATTAGAAATTATTATTTTTATAATTCACAACAAGCTGCAGCTCTCAGCAAGACTGTAACCAGCTTCACTGTACCCAACCATCCTAATTTATAGAGGATATAACATTTCCTTTTGAAAGCAACAGCTTGCATCTTCCACATAATCTACCAATTGAGAGGAGGAAATTTATCTGTCTATTTTTAATTTCACACATGAAAACCATTTTTCCATTAGGCAACACCAAATGTGTTTGCTTCCATGCATAAACTGCAATATGCTTGCAGGAACAACTGTAATGAAATGTTGACATTGTAATCCAGGGCACTTGTACATGTTAAGTCTATAAAAATGCCAGCAGAGTACAGCTTTTTATACTTTCACATTTTTATACGTTTGCATTGTTACAGAAGGTAACATAAGCAATTTAGAATAAAACATTCCTAATGTAAGTTACTTTTATGTAATCATCTTTACTTGTGTCGATTATAACCCAAATTATTCTAAAGATTTTAAGAAAAAAAGTGAAACAGTACTTTATTATGAGTGGGCATACTATGCTCTGGGATTAAAACTATGTATTAATATAAAATCAAAATAATTTTGCTGTCTTTCAACCAAGCTTCCTGAGTACTTCAGAAAAGTACTCAGGAAGTACCTTTTAAATCTTGTAACAAACGATTTGAAAGAGTATATCTTACATTTTGGCACCTAGTTAGTACTTCATTAATTACTAATTGCTTGGAACTAAGTAAAGTTCTTCTCTCATTGCCTGAATCTAGAGACAGTTATTATCATAAAAAGTAATCAGTTAAAATCAGTTTGATATAAGATGTCCCAACTGGATGTCTGCTAAAGTATATAGTTCCCTAAGGAATGAGAATATAGTAGAAAATATTTTATTTATATAACCTGCAGATGCTATTTTCTATTCTTACTCTTTGACTAAGTTATTCAGTGGGTCTGACTGCACTTAATTCACACAAGTACATCAGGGTGAGAAACAGTAAAGAAATGTAAAATATTGCTAAATTTACTTGTCAACTTATAAGAAGAAAATGGTATAACTTTTTGTTGAAACTGTGTAATCAATTGTTTCTCACAATTGCAGCATAGTTGTGGTATCTGCCACCTTAATTCTGTTATTTCCTGATTTTAGAGTGCTTACCTATACAGGTCTTTTATAAATGCAGTGGCATTAATATTAATTGTGCAATTGCTATCCAAGTTCCAGTAAGGTGCACAGTCTGTGGCATTTATACCTACATACTCCTACTTTTTGATCTGTGATCCTCTGTGATGTCTTTGCCTTCATTACAGGGGAAAACAGGAGTCAGAAGGGGATAACTATAACGTTGCTGTAACTATCACCATCTTCCTCTTTCCTTTTGGAGGATGTTTATGCTTCATACATAATACACATATATTAGCTACTACCCCTTAATAAGGAGGATGAGCTTCCTGCTTCAATCATAACAAAATGAAATTTTCAGTCCATTCAGTTAAACATGAAACCAAACATAAAAAATATTTTAATTGATGAAAATGTCTGTACCAGAGAAATCAGCTTCAAATAGACACTAGACACCTTATGTGTTTAGGCTTTAGAGCTGGAGGAGAAAAATGTTACTAAGAATGCTATGCTGAAGAGTAGATGGATGTTTCTCAGCTCCTCTCACTCACTGTGTTCAACTGATGTGCTAATATTTGCTCCCAAAGGTGTTGTGATTAACGTTAGAACACCTCCTTAGGCTGACACTTCTGCTTGTTTCTCATTTCCGGGAATGATGAAATGATGAGTTGGAATTAGAACAACACAAGAGGAGTCTGAACCTTGGAAGTTTTCTTAATATTTTAAAACTCATGACTTTAAAAAGAGCGTATCCAAGCAGCAGCTTCTGAAATCGCCTAAGCATAGATGTAAATATATATCCATATATTTACATGTGAAGTGAGTATATACACACACAGCCGCTCTAAGAGGACTTCCTCTTTCCATCTGCAAAACATTGTTTTCCCCAGGTCAGCAAAGGCTCCTCCACACGTCTCAGCAGTGAGGAAGCTGCAGGCAGAACACACGTTATTTCCTCACTGTCTCTCACACAACCTATGGATTTTTCCACAGAAAGAGAATGCAATTCTTTACTGTGCTGCCTTCCCACGCTGCAGATGTGGGGAACTCAGACCCGTGGCTTTCTGTTTGAGCCGTTTGCGACAGGGACGCTGCTGGCAGCGGGGAGGGAGCCAGAGGCAAAGCAGGGATTGGCAGCACAGAGGCTGAATGCAGATGTCGTTCTTTTTCTGCTTCCCTGGTACATCACCAGAGACAGCACATCACTACTGGTAAACTGCTTAAAAGGAAGCAAGTACCATTTTTAATCTCGTATAAATATCTATCTACACATTTTCCATAAAGGATGGAGATGCTGGGATGCCTACATGATTTATGCACAGTATGGAAGTAGCACAAACACGATGATTTACAACAGGTTTTAATGACCATCTGAAGGGGAAAGCTACCAAATATAGTCAACAGCAACTGTTAATTGAAACAAGTAATATTTCATCTATGTAAACAAAGTAATGATCACGTCTGCCACAAGATTTCAAGAGATTTATCTTCCAGGCTCCCTAATATGGTTACATCTGTCCCCTGCTTAAATCCTATGTTCTTGCCATCTGCTCCTATGCACTTCTTTTCACCCTCAAGCAGTGATTAAACAACTATCTAGAAAAGAAAAAAGTATTTTTCAAATTTTGAGAAAAATGTTTAACAACTGGAAAAAAAACTGGAAAACCAAACCCACAACCTCTTTGTCTCTCAGTTGTTTTCTGTGGTTGGACATGTTACTAGTGAGATGCTCAGCTGAAGTTTCCAGGAATCTTTACATCTCACTGTACAATAGAAAACACTGCACCCATAGATTCAAATGGTTTTGTTATGGAGTGTAATAAATTTGGAGTAGACTAAACTACCATTCTGTTAATCAGTCAAATTGTCATTGAGAGGTAATGTTATATGGGGAAATTATGAAGCATTTTGCTTTAAAAAGAAGGAAACTTCCTAGAATTCTCTATTTGCGCTGTGGGAAGCCTTGATGGTTGTATTCCTTTGAGATGTGCTTTGTACTTTACCTCTCCTTGTCCAAACATGGAGGAGCAGCAAGGACTGAGCCAAAGCTCACTCTGATTCGTGTGAGAAGAACCAAAGGAGAACAATTTCACAGATCCTGTGCTCCTGCCTTTTAGGCAAGCCTGCAGCCTGCTGGTCCTCATGTGGGCCACATTAATTAGGGGAGAGCTTTACTCTGCATCCATCACCCTCTGTAGCTGTAGAATGGTCAGTCATAATCCATCGCTTAGTGTTTATTTGGTGCCTTGAAATCCTTGAAAGGTATTAGAGATCCACTGAACATCTTGTTACAGGAGAGGCTTGGTGCAATGGCAATACTGTCGTACTAAAAAATTGCCTCATCCCTTCACTAGGAGTCTTGTCAGACTTTATTTTATTTTCTTGGGCTGTCGCTTTCTTCTTTATAGATGAAATTATGGATATCACCTAATCATTCCCCAGAGCTTCAGAGGTAGTAACTGGACTCTGTACCTCTGCTTTTCAGTCTTTGCTCCTTTGGCTGGTTTATTCTGCTGCTTCTATTCCATACCATTATAATTGTTACTGCTTGCAAAGATGGAAAACCAGAATATTTTGTGCTGTTTGTAAAACACTGTGAAGCATTTTCAGAAATAATGCATAACAAGGCAAATTTATGATGGTTTTTTTATCCACAGGTAATAATCCTTGTCTGAATATCTAGGTGTATAATGTCTACTGGTATAAATAGGTGCAGCTCCATTAAAGGCCTTGCCATGCACTGCTGGAAAGCTTTGCTATTAAGGATGTGGAGAGTCAGGTAGTTGAGCTTTAGATTTAATAAATACCATTGCTAAAATTACTAAGGTAGACAAACTACATTGTTTTACAGCCAGCATTTTCAGAACAACTTATGCAATTGTCTTGGGAATACCTTTGGGATAAGCAGAGCAGCAAGCCATCATCTGCTGCAGTCTGTGCATCTTGTCTGTAAGTCTGAGCTGCTGGTAATCCCTTTGGTACCATGCTGCTGCATGCCTAAGGGCTTTGCTGGGAGCTGCAATTAGGTGGATGTTGTTTTTTAGGTGGATGGATGATGGTTTTTCTCCATACCTGCCTCAGTGGAAGTTAGAAAGCCAAGTTACAGTATACTCACTCATTTTCAAGTGAACAAAAAAGGTAATGCCTCAACTACTCCAAGTGCTGTGTTTTTTCCTGTGTATCTTGGGTATAATCAGGATGATTTGGTTTAGTTACAGACTCAGGACATTGAGAAAATGCTGAATGTTAGGACTTAGCAAACACTGTTCTAGGCAACTTACATTAAAAGGAGGAAAAGACAACATTTACGAAAATACCTGCATAAGGTTTCACTACTCTCTACCTGAACTGAGAAATCCATGTATAAAATTAATCCAGGTTTCTAGATCTAAATTCTGTCTAAAGCTGTGAAACACTTTTCTTACCAATACAAGTACTATGGGGAAAGTAGAAAGTTTTCAAAATTTCATTTTAAATAGAAAGGATAATCATGACATTTTCAATCCTTATAATACCCATGCTGAAAAGCCACTTTGGCATTCATCAAAATAGCTTCTGATAGATGAAAGAAAACACACCAATAAATATATTTTTAAAGTAAATAAGAAGTCAGTGTGTACGGAAGCAAGGCCTGTTTCTTGAGAAAAATCATCTGACCTGGAGCACTTGGACTAAACGGTCCAGTGTTTATAAATGTGACTCAGCTGGAGATGGTTTCTGAACTTCTGAAATGTTGAAGAGATTTTTCCTGTATATTCTGGAAAGGCTTCAAAGTACACTTTAAAAAAGTGTACTTTAGCTGGTGTTCACCTAAAGTTTTACTCCTGTCTGATTGAGTCTGTGGCCAAACTTGACATCTATAAGCTAATTTTCATTTGCATACCATCCTTTCCCATTGAGATCTTTGGAAAGATTAAAAGATTTATTTAAATATTGAAATCTGAGTCTTACAAACCTAAACAAGACACATGCTGACTCTGTGAGAGGATGAAATCTCTGTTTCCAGAGTTTTCTTTTACTTTTCAATAGAGGACAAGGAACCTAATCCACGATACTGATTTGTAAAGAGGGTTTCTGTCAGTTTGTGGTTAATACTTCCTACAGGTACATTAGAAGTAAACATTCAGCACTGCTAAAATCTAAGTTCCTCACTTTAAAATTTCCTCTCCAGCTACTTCTGTATGTCACATTACATCAGAAAAAAACCACATACCTGAGACTCAAAGGAGCTTTATTACACCCTGAAAAAGTAGACAGTCATTATAAATTATCCTTTGAGAGCTGCAAGAGAAAATACTTTCCCACCAATTATTCTGACATAATGTAGGATTGGAGTGGTTTATTCTATACCACAGTTTATGACATTGCTTTTGCCAACATGCAATTCAAACACTTTTCAGCACATTATGAACAGCAACTAAAATTGGGCCAATTTATTATCTTGTACTCTCCCTGGAGGACAAGTGTAAATAAGCTACATTTTTTTCGATGCTTTGTGATTTAAACGTATCTCTACATACTCTTAGTTTTCAGTAGAAAAGATAAGATTTATGAGGCACAAACTGAACTTGAGTCAGAAATTAAAGTCTTCCAATGGCCCTTCACAAGAACCATTTTTCTGGATTTCTGCATACTGTTCAAACAAACTGATTTTGGGAACTCTGTCTCAATCAACAGCAGCTCAGGTAGGGTTTCTGGAGATAAGAAAAATATGATACAATGTAGATTTGGTGTTGGGAGCAGATTTTAGAAAATGAACTTAAAATCAGGCAGTTTGCTTAATTATGGGCATACAACAAAAAAAATTTAATAGGATACAAGTACTATATAACTAAACAGAGCATATGGAAAACATGAAAAATATGATAATAATTTTAGCAATAGATCATTAGCTTAAACACTGTTTTGCATTTTGCCTTCTGTCTTAAAATCTGTATCAAAAAATAAAGAGTATTATGAAGAAGAATCTAAAAGAACTACAAGAGCAGACTGTAAAACAAGTGAAACCAGAAATACTGTGGTTAAGTGCTTTGTTCTATTGATGTTACTGAGAACGAGAGACAAATTTCTTATCTCCATCATCATCAGCATCATCCAGTGACACCAGGAGGCTGATGCACTTGTAGGTACACACATCTGCAGGCAGTGACAGTTTCTGCTCTCTTCAGATGCATATTAATGCAACATACTTTGGCTCTGGGACTCTGTGCCAGAGAACAAATAGTCCAGCAAAGGAAACAAAGAGCTTAGAAATTTTTTTTAATGGTTAGACATGTATATGCATAATAACAATGTGCTGACAGTGCAAGCCTTACTTCTGGTGATGCTTCACAGCATAAATTGATCACTCACTAGAAAATTTTCTCTCCTTTATCTATTTTACATAAAGTTCAGGTTCATTGTGCCTTGGTTCTAGTGTTTGGGTTTCTTTATGACTAGTTATTTATAATAGATTATTAAAAAGTCAGACTGCATCAGTTTTGTTTGAATGCAGAGGGTATAAGCATGTGCATATGTGAAATTTATGTCACTGTTTAGTTTGAAAAAGAACACTAAGACAGGATCTTAAGAAAAAGGTCTTCTGTTTCTCCCTTGTATCCTCTAATCCCATTTGAATTAAGTGCTTATGTTTGGATTCCTACAGGTAGGAATCATCTTTCAAGGCTTCTCCCTTTCAATTTATTAAATTTCTTCTGCTGGTTTCTTTCCAGTAAGTAACTGGAGACAGGTATTTAAACCAACTGCTGCACAATGAGCCATGAGGAAAGGCAGCAGGTTGGATGGATGCTTACAGAAGTACACTGAGAAGATATTACCCACTTCCCAGCTCTTATCTTTCGTAAGCAGAACAGAATAAGGGCAATTTGACTTCCTAGCTGGTCTACTGACCCGCCAGAATAAAGGGAATAAAAACACTACTGTGCGATAAAACAGGCAACACTTGCAAAGCAATAACAGAATGTGCATAATAGCTCAGAAAACATCCTTAGGAAAATAATTAATTTTATGCTTCTCTTTTAATTAGGAAAAATATAAAGGGGAAGAACCACTAGTAGCTGTGTGGAACAGAGCTAGCTTTTCAGGAAAATACACAGGGCCAGATCTTCCCTCCTACTTCTTCTCATGTTTTCTGGTCTTCAGGCCCATGGAAACATGCCAGGAAAAATCACTTGGCAGAAGACCATATTATCTCTTCTGCATAGTTCCCATGTAGTGTCTCAGAGAAAGACCATGCACTAGGGAGCTGGCTGGAAAAGCTGCCTGCCTGGGGAAAACTGTCCTTGACTCCCACAGATCCCAGAGGATTTGTCAGATTTCAGTGGGACCTCTCTCTCTTGTTGATCTGAGAATTCTGTCACTGAGATTTCCTTCTATAGATGAAAATGTGGGGCTCATTAGAGCATTGGGGTTTTTCCACGTGGAACTGGGGAAGTTTTGGCCAGGAGGATGAATGCTGATTTAAGGACAGCTCTCTTAAACCAAGCAGTACTGACGGGTTCCTGATTAAAGGCAAGGTCAGTAAGTCTGCAGCTGCCTCAGAAATGGAGAAGAGGGTTTGATCCTAGATAAATGAAACAAGGAGAGTGTAAAGTACTTGCTTGCTCCCACACAACCCATCCCCTCCTCTACCCTTCATATCTAGAGTTTCCAGGCTCTTGGTACTCAGGAAGGAGGACTGATGTTATTAAAAGTAGCTGATTCTCTGCTTTAATATATTATGCACATAAAGCTATGATCCAGCCTACTGATTTACACAAGAATTACCAACCAGGCAACCTTCATTTCAGCTTCCTATTAAGTAATACCCATACTTCTCCTTCCTGTCCAGTGGAATATCCCATGAAGTAGAAAAAAAAACCAATTCTGGAGTTCACATTGATGAATTACTTAAGATGCCTCTCCAGTTGGGGTCTGCAAGGCATATGGAAGGGTCACAGCCTCTCTGTCCTCAGCCCCTCGGCTCCTCAGGGGATTTCTGCATCCCTTTCATTAAGTGTCATTGGAGCCCCGTCCCCTCCTCCATCATTTCCTGCTCCCTTTGCTCTCCACGGCTCCTGCAGCAGGGCTCAGTAAGAAACTGTTCTGCGTGAGCTCCCTCCCATATGGCCATGCACTAATCCCCCCTCCCACACACAGTCATGCAAAGAGGGAAGAAACTATGGATGTGGAAGAGATGCTTCCTGGAGCAGCAGTGTCTGCTATCCACATTATGTCAGGCAATTAAAAGGTGCAAAAGAATCCTGCTGAACAGCGCTGCCGTTTTCACCATTCTTTGCAGCATCTGCAGAGCTTCTAGGTATTCTGAATTTGCAAATAAACATGTATTTTAGGGAGTGTCTTAGAACTGGGAGACAGGTTGGAATAATCTTTCCCCTCCACTTACAATGTCAAGGTACTTTCCACAGGATTTTTAATTATTAATTTTGCTCCCTTGTCTCTTCTGATTGATCAAAAGAAAAATCAACCCTGGAACTTACTGAAGAGCAAGAGAAAATAGGAAAAAAATAATTGACAATGAGATTTGTCAAAGTTCTTGAAAAAGCTCTGCTCCTGCCTATTTACATTGAAGCTTTTTCTATGTATACAGAGCAAGACTGTCAGGAAACAGACCATTTGTCAGGTCGGGCTGTCAGCCCAGTGCCCAGCAGCTCCCGGTGCCTGCCCAGGGATATCCTGGCATTACAGCCACTGTCACATCTCATTGCCTAATGCTCGTCCTGACGCCGGCTCCTGGCTGAGAGCGTGTTCCGTGTGTTCCATCAGGTTCTCACTTGGGAAACACCAGAGACATTCGGTGTCACCCGCCCCACTGAGCTCACCTAATGGCACCAGCAGGAACAGCTCTAGAATGGTTTCTCTAGGTGGCAGATTTAATACGCTACAGAAGTCACAAGGTATTAACACAGAGTTTTATGTTAAGCAGAGACTCAGCATCGCTGTAGCACAAACATCCTTGAAATGTCAATAGGCATTTTAAAACTTATTTCTCAAAACCACTCAGTGATTCCTGTGAAAGAAAGCCAGTCTTCAAACTAGGAAAAAACAATCTCCAAGCACGTAAATAAACTCCTTTTGCTTTACCTACATCAGCAGCATGGTAGTGTGATTTGGTGATGAAATGAGGTGGGGAACATTTTGTCTTGAGAAGTCCTGGGTAGGAAATTTGAGGTTGGAGCCTCACCAGTGAAAGCAAGTCACCCAAGGGATTTGGGGCCTCATCTGGCTGTCAGGTGCCATCAATTGTCATCTTGCAGGTCACGGCCTCCCCCTCCCGGGGCTTCCTGTTCTCCAGGGCCTCTGTTGTAATACAGTGCAATAGGAGGAACCAAACTGAGCATCAGAACCCTGTATTACTAAAGCCCTTTAAGAACACATAAGAAACCTTGAGTTGAACTCAGTAAATAGCAGTCAGATCTCAGAGGTCATGAGAACACCAATTTTGCAGGTGGAGCTCTTTGAAAAAGCCACTGTGCTGTTTTCAACACACCTGTGTTCGGGCCTTTTATTCCCAGATCTCAAGCATCTCAGTGAAATTGGTAAAAACAGCTAAAGCTTTTTTACTTAGGTCAAGAGTTTGAAAATCCAGGCTTTAATATGATACTGAAGAGAGAGATGACTTCAGTAAAAAAGCATTCTAAGCAAAACAGAGGTGTGTGACTGCCTCTTTTACCGAACATAAAATAAACAAATACACTCTAAGCTTGTGGATTTTATGCATACATACAACTCAGTGAATGTACATTTTTAATTTGCTACACATTTTTATACAACCCTATGGGAAAGAAAAATACAAAACCTTTCAAACATGCTTTGGAACAGTATCAGGAGGGATCAGGACATGAAGCATCTCTAACCAAGTAACAAAATATGCACATTAGAGCAGAAGACTGTCTGAAATAAGTTCCTCCAAGAGGGGCAGGGTAAACTACATACTTTTTAGGAAGTTAAAGTATGCGGAATCCTAATTATAAGGAATCTTCCTTCCCATTAATCCTTTTGGAAATTACCCAAATAATTTTCTCTATAAGTTGACTTTCATACAATTATTCTGATGAATACTCTTTGCATAAATGGTTTTCCCATAAGAAAATTGCTAGTAACAATTCTAACTTTTGTATTATTCAATACATTAAAATAAGAGACAGTGAAGGTGGTTTAATCAAATCCATTTCATTTCGGTTTGGAACAAGGCACTTGGCTAGTTATATATTATATGTACCTTCACATAAGTAGTACTTCATCTGTATTGTGGCACTTCTGGAAGACATGTGGACATACCCAGCCCCATTTGCAGGTCACTCTTTAAGCCACCACCAACAGGGTATTTTTTATCATTTTCATTTTCAACTAGAGATTTCATGGAACAAATAAGAGAGGCAGATACATTTGAAACACTCAAGTGGAAGAATTATCCATGACTATGTATAGTGTTTTCCAGAAAATAAATGCAAATAGTACTTGGACTATTAACAACAAAACTGTCTCACAGATCATGCATCATTGTGCTAACCCAATTCATTTTCCAATTCCATAAATGCTGATAGTTTTTGAGCTTGTTAAAGGGACAATCAGATTTAGAGTGTCTCCAATCTGATGCAACTGCATTTCACTGGGCAACCCATCAAACTCTCCCTTCAGTGCCACTCTCCTCTCCACTCAGAGGAGCAGGCTGGGCATCGAGGAAGGCTTTTCCACCTCAGAACCCTTTGGCATAGCACAGCCTTGCTGCTGAGCAAAATCTGAGCACACCAAGTCCAGTGGCAGCTCAGTCTGCTTGTCTAGACACCCATGGCCCAGCCCTGAAAGGTTGTCCCATCTATCCCCACACAACAGAAGGCCTCTCTCAATGATTACTCGATTCCTCGTGTCCCAGACAGCAGATGGGACCCAAGGAATAAATTAAAGTTGTTTTAGCTGCAATGTCCCCAGGCACCTGCAGAATGCACCAGTGCTCCAGCCATGCCTTTTCCTGTGTTGGAGAAATGAGGGTAATTCCCCGTTGCCTACACAGCTGTACCCTTTCCAGAGCTGCCCCAACACCTGGGCAATCCTTCTGCTGCCAAACAGCTTTACAACTGCTTGGCTTTTTCCTGTGTTACTCGAGGGTCTTGGAGCAGGATCAGGCAGCCAAGCTCCGCTTCCCACAGGGGAAGTGAAAACCCCACAAGCTCCACAGTGGAAGTGAAAACACCCACAACCAGCTGCAAAGGAATCATGGCTGGGACATCTGCCATGGTCTGGGTAGCAGTGTGACAGTGCTTAGGGCTGGCACAGGAACAGCCCAGGCCTGCACTAAAATGCTGTGCTGGTGTGCAAGAGCTCCAACACAGCTTTATTCTCGAGGTGTAAACACCGAGCTTTGGAGGTGTGGCTGGCGTCCCAAGCAGGCCCTGACCTGTCCTGGGCTGAGTGTGCACCCAGCTACAGGATGGATGTGGCCATTCCACTGCCAAAACTGTTCAAAAACACCTGGCAACCCCTGGCTTCTTATTCTAGTGTTGCTAAAAAGCAAGGAGATAGTACATGGTTTTGGTGGCTTTTGCTTCATGAAGTTATAAAATTTTTCATGAAATGGCCAGGAAAGAGGAGTATGAATATTCTCAAGCCGTACAACAGTAAAGGCCCATACTGCTTGCTGCTTTGCCACAGAAGCTCACAACCAATGTCTTTTGCCCTTTCCTACTACGATTCCTAACACAGCCAATAGTTCAAATTTGGAAGAATTTGCTGCTGGTTTTCTCCTGCAGACTCTGAGCCCTCATGTGGGTTACTATGCTTCATCTGGCTCAGGTTTCGCAGATGCCCGACTCCTAAGGATTTCCAAGGATCCACTCAGTTCTTGAAGAATCCACACAACTGAGACTACACCATATTTAACTTAGAGGGACGGGCAGAGTAGATTTTACATTATGTGGGTCACTCCTGTGAGTTTTTCAGTTTGGTTTAATCCAGATTTCAATGCTTATTATAGAGAAAAGTACAAGCATGAATACTAGCAAGGAGTTCTTTTATCTCATTTCTCCTGTATTTTTAAATCCAAAGAAAAGCTTCACAATGTTCCGATTCACGTAGCTGAAATCTATAAAAACAGGAAAACATCCAAGCACCTCTAGACCTGATTCAAAAGTGGTATTCTCTGGAGTTTCATCCATGACAGCTTGGCCCAAAGTCTTGATGAGTGGTGGGGTTTGTGGCTTCTGACAGCAGCAATCTCTCTTAGAAACATAAGGATTTCTTAGTTGCATACTCTTAAAAAACCAGAAAGTTTTAAACAAAAGATCGATGAAACAAAGCAACAAAGAAGGAAACACAGAATCATAACACAGTAAGATTAGGCCCTCAGATGACCTTAAACCTGCATGGTAATACAAGGGCTTTGACCCAGCTGTATGGTATTAGGCCCTTTCTAACTCTGCTATGCAGCTGCAATTACAAATAGCCTTAGAGGATGTGCTGATGCTCAAGGAAAAAAAAGGATTTTTGAGTCGCAAAAAAGGATATTTGCTTGGCTAGTTCTGTATTTGCCATGAACTCTAATCTGGACCCGTTGCTTACAGGAGATAAAAATAATTACAGATAAAAGCTGCATAACCCAAAAAAGTCTCTGTTTCTACAGAGAAATTATCAGCTGACTAATGTGAAGTCAACAATTTGTCTTAATTATTTGCTGGATTTTTTTTACATTTTAAAACACGTGAACCAAGCAGGTTTGTTTATCTAACCTGAGGTACTGCCAGCAGTCACCACCTCAATATAAAATGTCTAAACTGCCAGCTGCATGCCCTTTATGTGACAGAGAGAAGTCTGACACCTCAAAAATATCACAGGACAGAGATTTGATAAAATGGGTTCTCATTTTAAAGCAATGAGACTTTAAAATGGATAATTTTCTCATTTATAGAATGTATTATGCAAATTTAAACACATACATTCACGTTTCTTACACATTCATATCTTACAACTATTTACTTTTTCCTCCTTCTTAATAAACAGGTTAAAGTTGCCTGAAATGTTCAAAGTACCTCACACAATGTCACATTTCCTGTTGGCTCTGATCCTGCCACAGGCAGACATCAGGAGAAACTGCTGCTGCAGTGGCAAGCTGGACAATCAAAAATATCTAATGAGAACCAAGAGAAAGAAAGTGTATCTGGCTAAAAACACATACCAGTGCATGAAGGCAGAATGTAAGGGTAGCTGAACAGAGGGAAAAGGTTTTCTTTGCCATGGAAGTCACAAAAAATTGTCACACATGGAAAAGGAGCAGTACAAGAGGTTCAGTGTCAGGTCTGCCAACAGCCAGCAATGTGCAGTAATGCACTGCACTCACCACAAATTGGAAAGGAATTTAAGACCAAAACAAATGCATTCAGAACATGCTCTATTTATGACAAAAAGCATTTTTTTTTCCTGGGTATCCTAAAATGTTTACAAATTAAAATAGTAAAAAAAAGAAAACCTTATAACTATGTCAGGAAATAAACAGGAATGAACTGAAATCTGAAATGCAGCTACTGCAATGCCATGCAGAGCAATAGCATCAAGAGTATAAAAATATTACTGGGGGTCTGCTTTAAAACAAAAGAAACCCTAATGCTCTTTGAAATGTGAGCACGTGGCAAGTCATGCTCCCAAGAGCAGATGTAACTCCCCAGGATTTGTAAGAGCAGAACAAACAGTCCCATATGTGCTCAGGTTCAAAGCACTCCCCAGATAAAGATGATCAAATTGGTATACAAACCTGCCTGCAGAAGAGGATGCACAAGATAATCCGAAGGAATTTGATTAAGTGCTTAAGAGCCTATAATGAATTCAGGAAGTAAAACACCACATTATTACAGGTACCAGTGTATTTATTTATTATGTAAACACTGCTGGCACTGAAAGTCAACCTAAGGAGTAAGGTTGACCAAATGCTAAAATGAGATTTTATTAGAAAAATATCGATATTGCCCAGATGAATGAATGGTTTGGTTCCTGTAATAAAACCTATCAATAATGTTCAGAGTTCCACTGCAACAAAACCAGCTAATACTGGGTGTTACCTCACAGGGCCAGATGGGAATACTGACATTTCTGGAAAATGAGTAATTCCAGTACATCTTTCTTGACAGAGAAGCTGTAAAAGTTGCACTCACAACTCACTTTCTAGAAACTTTGAAAAAGGCATCTCAGAATCATAAATTTTATACAAATAAATAACAGAATGGTTGAAAAAAAAAAAAGAAAGCAACCCTAAGATCTCTACAATTGTAAACACACGTGCTGAGACCCATCCAGCAGGAATCCTGCCCACCAGCTTTATGTAAAACTGAGGTTTCTGTAATGTAGAACACTTCCTGCTGCTCAGAACTGAGCCTGGAAAAGAACATATCAGCTGTGGAAATACAGCAGCTTCTAACACCTTATAATTCCCCATGAAAATCCCAAAAAAATGGGCATTTTTAGAAAAATGACTCAGTACTATTGTATTTTCTGAAACATAGGGTGATATGATAAACTCAAACATGACCTATAAAGTGAGTCAAGCCTATCAGTGCTGGGGAAAGTTACTGCTGATGCAGTTATGGATTAAACCTACTGGTTTAGGTGATGGGATAAAGGGCAAAACCCTCTCTGGTGTGCTTTTTTACCCCAGGAAAACTGTCCCCTGGCCTAGAAAGGAAAGTTGATAGGACTTGGCCTACCTTCTAAGCCTGCTCTGCGCCCACACTTCATTTGCATTTGAGCTCTCTTGTTACAGTCACTGTGCCATCCTTTTTTATGTAAAGAGTAAAAAAACCGACTACATCAAAACCACTCCCAACCCTATATTTCTCCTAGTTTGGAGAAATATCCACCCCCCATGCACCTAAATACATACAAACTTCACATTGCTGAGGGGTTGGGGGATTGAAAAAAGAAGTGTCTTGTCAACACCTGAGGTGCATAAAAAAAGAATCCAACTGATCAGAAGATGAGTCTGCTGTGTCCTGTGAGGTGCTCCCAGCTACTTTTCCCAAGATGGATGTGCTGCTCATGCAGAGATGGATGCAGGGTGGGGAAGGCATGTGGCTTCAGTTTTGGTAATAAGTGGTTTGTTAATACATAGTTTGACCACAACAGCCCCACTGGCCACAAAGCACTAAAAGCGCAGTTGCAAAGGTCCTTAAGCTACCCAGGAAATAAAATAGCACAAAAGGCAGAGCAATGAGTTGGCTGCTATATCCATATTGTACTTCTGTATACTGGAAAATAATTGAGTGGTGTTATTTAAACCTGTTTAATTTGAAAAGCGGTCTTTCCTTAGCTAGAATTGTAATTTTATGTTTTTACAAATTTACAAGTTTTCCTTTTGAACATGATCACTCTTGAGAGATGCTGAATGTGCACCCCCAATGTCACAACTGAGCTTAGCATTTTAAATAGTGCTCTTAGATATAAACAATAGAAATGCTCTGTTGAGAGCAATTTTAAATACCCACGATGCACACTGCCAGCCTGAAGGGAGATGGGGGAATTAAAAACCGAAAGAACTGTTTCAGAACTAATAAAAACTGCAGCAGAATGCACAGCACAGAGCACAGCACTCCAACAATTTTCAGAGCTGCGTATCAGCCCAAGCTCTCCATAGCACTACCACACCCTTGTTGTAGAGAGGACTATGTGAGTATTGCTCACATATTTTCTTTTTCAGAGAAATAAATGTTAGGAAATAGTGTTTTAAGATGCCAGTTTGGGAAAGTGACTCAAGAATGACACTAATCCATGGTAGAACACAGCCCTGTGGAACTACAAACCCTCTGAGCCAAAAGGAGAAAATGAAGATGACTCTTGAAATCCTCACAGAGAGACTGCCAGCACAGGAACACACAGACCAACTCCTGTGAGTGCTTGGGGAGATCATCAGCGACCTGTCAGGCTTCACTGGAGCAGTCCTGTGTGAGAAACCTCATCAGTTACGGGCACCTACTTGTGCTGCAGAGCCAGGAGGGAAAGCATTTTCTTCTTGCTAAAAATATTTCCTTCTCCTCTTCAAAATGACAAAAGTATAACTGTGCCTGACCTATTTTTCGTCCTTTTTCATTCTGTGGAAATCCTGCAAAACTGACACCTAATTTCCAGGTGCTGTTGCTCAGCTTCCTAAATTATTAATGAGTGTAATAATTATCCCTTTTCATCATCACCTGGGTCAGGGAATAGATGCAAAGATTACAATAACATCACCACCATCACATCTGAGCAATTTTACAGTATTGGAAGATGTCTCCACCAGTTTGAATCCATAGACTGTATTACACTTGCATTTGATACCATGGCCTAATGATACATTATGTTGGTCTACTCTAATTATATCAGCAGTCACCCAGGGTAGAGCACAAAAAGGACAGGGGAAATAGGGGCCAAACTCAAGGATGTCTCACTCCTTTAATGTGTTCAAGAGTGGTGCCAGCTGGAACCAGAAGCCTCCAGGGCTGGGGGAGCACCGTGTGTGCTCATCCTGACATGGGTTTCACAAAGGAAGTGAGGAGGAGAGGGGAGGTGGGACTGGATGGTCTGACAGGAACACTTCAGACATCTTGAAAACATCCAGAAGTATTTCAAAAGTGAAAACAAGGGATATTTTCACAGCTGCACCTGCACCAACAAGAGCT
Source organism: Chaetops frenatus (assembly GCA_013400775.1). Lineage (NCBI taxonomy): Eukaryota > Metazoa > Chordata > Aves > Passeriformes > Picathartidae > Chaetops > Chaetops frenatus. The sequence goes on along the minus strand of VZTR01020086.1, from coordinate 12,703 downwards.
GTGTCAGCTCCTATCAGAATGTGGCCAACAGGAAGAGCTTTTCTGCTGGATTAGCTGTCCAGTCTCCCAAGGCCCGTGACAGACATCCTCATCCAGCACTTCTGGCTGAGCTGGTCAAGATGTTCTGCTTCCCAGGTGTCCATCTGCACCTGCCAGCTGGGAGCCACCCCCAGAAACCTGCGAGCACTCTCACACTCTGGACAAAGCTGGATGAGTGAGCTGTAACCACTTTCAGCAGCACTTTAAATCTCACCTGGGGTGGGCCAGGGCACAGCCTCTGCTGCTGGCACATAAAGGGGACCAAAGCCTCCAGCAGAGCAGGAAGAAGTACAAAAGGAGAATAAGGTCTTCACTGGTCACAGCTGTTTGCAATGGGAGTGCCTTCCATGGTCACAGCTGTTGGCAATATATCTTTTCATGGCCTGAACAAACTCGAGGTGACAAAAGCACAGCTGGTCACAAGTGGTAGAGTTACACCTACGCCTCTTCCTGGCACAGCTGACCCTCACAGGACCAGAGGTTGGAGCCACAGTGCCAGCTGGATTCTGCTCTATCCACAGGAAATGGCTTTGCTCTCAAGGCTGTAGGCATGGAGATGTTCAGCCAACATAGCTAAATTCCACAGGGATCATGAAACGGAGCTCCTGACCACCAGGATACACACCTCGTGAAGCTGCTCCTCAAGGAGGTGCATGAAACTGAGCCACAGTGCCACCTCGGCTGGGCACCCTCCAGGACAGGGGCAGCGAGGACAGGCAGGGCAGAAGGCTCTTAAATAGTCCCCAACACGTGGCCAGCCGTCAGGAGATCAGGCTCTGCTCCGAGCCAGCTGTGGGAACAGGGCAGTGGAGAGGAGGAATCAGGGAGATAAGGGGAGTCTGGCTGCAGGTGGAAAACAGGGAACTGGAGCCCAACTAAGCAGGACAGGGCAAAGAACAAATAATGAGCACCAAGTGATCTGAACAACCGCGTTGGCCCTCCCGCTGCCCTGCCCATCTGCTTGGAATTTGTTTTCAAAACAAGTCCTATTTTCCCTACGCCTGCCCTGATCCAAGCTCCCATCTTGTCTTTTATGGATCCGGTGCTGTCACTCAAAATCATTTCGAGCAGAAAAGCCGAACTGAGAAACAAAGAAAACTTATTGTTTAACGTACACATTCCTTACCCCGATAAGTTCCTCTCAGCTGTGTTTTCCCTTCACTTATTCAGGTCAGAGCCTTTATTACAGGCACTCGGAAACAACGATGATTTCACATGACCGACTGTGCTAGAAATTCATCACAAGTCCTAGCTGTGTGTGACACGGAGATCCAAACAAGCGCACCCTGTTGGAGCACCCTCACCCCCCGAAATGCATTCCCTGACCTCCTCGTGCAGGGGAATGAGGTCACCGGGATAATGAGCTCTCCAAAGGGGGCTGCGAACAGCCCGAGCCGCCGCTTTTCTCCACGAACGCCAAGTAACGAAAGGAGAGGCACGGACTAAAAGGGCTTCAGCCCCACCCTGTGGCCGTGAGAAACTTCCCAAACCATTCCTCTGCCCCTGCTCTGGGACCAGGGACACCACTCTGGATTTTTAAGCTGAAGCACTGGAGAGCTCGGCATGGGCACTGCTGTCTTACAGCTTGAGCTGTTCCAGGCCACAGTGGCGTTTCCCTTGTGCCCTGTGCCTTCATAAACCGGGGCTTAATCGCTACTCTGAGATTATATGCACCAGCCATCACCATCCTCTTTGGGATTTGCAAATTTTGAACATTTCACTCACCATCTTCCATGCAACCAGCTGGCTGGGCTGAGCACCACGACCTCGTCTCTCTATGCAGTGATTTTTGGGAGTGATTGGGATGTAAAACTTTTCTTTTCTAACTTCTGCTCCTCCCTTTCGGTAGTAAGTTTTCATATTTCTCCAATGAGGCACTGCTTGCTGATATAACTCTTGCAAATAACTTTTAGAATTGGGGATGCTTTTAAGGAAGGTTCTTCTTGCCCAAGTTTTCAAGAAGGGAATGGGTCTCTAAAGGAAGTTGCAATTTTAATGACAGGAACCTCAAGAAATTCAAAGCCAGCTCCAGCTCTGTTGGTTGGCTGATAATTAAATAGTTCATGTCTGACCTAATTAATGCTCAAACACACATCAGCTGCTCCCAGGCTCTAAGGCACAAATTTGTGACAAGTGAGGTTCAGGCAAATATCATCTCTTGACCCACCACAAAACCCCCTCAGTCATGCAGAATACTTTGGGGTGGCACTGAAATGCCTCTTTGTGACTCTGGGGAGCAGGTTCTGGATTAGACAGACTTGAGTCCTGTGTGAAATGTTAGAGCCCTTTATTCTAATCTCTCATCACTGCTCTGGTCCTTCCTACCAGCCCCAGGTGCTCTTTCTCAACTTTTCAGAAGGTGTGTCACATTTTTACCTCTTCATAACCCCCATATCAGTATCTTTACTGTGGTTCTATTTACATTTCCAAGTGTTGAGCCTGTAGCATTTGTCTGTGAGTTTTGAGATTCTAAATAGATGCAGTGCCTCATTTTTAGCTAAATACTCAAAAACATATGCAAAAGCTGCAATATATTTTAACCAATGTGTGCTGCATGTAAGCAAAGCTGTGGGTTTTTCCCAGTCTGAAAAGCTTCCAAACCTATTCACTTCAAGCATTCCCTTGTGTGTTCTCTCTCACCTATGTAGAGAGGCCCATATTTATTTTCATTTTAATAATATTTTCACCACAAAACCGGTTTGATATGTTTAGCTATCAAACTGTATCGCATTCGTCAATTAAGGCTTGAACATTATACACAAACAACATTAAAAAAAAAGCATTCATCTTTCCTTCTCCCACGCAAAATCTAACTTGTAAAACCAGAATTTCACGGTGTTTTACAGCAGCTATTTAATTTTTCAGCTCATCTCAGATCAAACTAGTTTTATATGCAGTACCAACTTGTACAATGCATTGAGTAAAGCACTTCTATGGTTTAACTTGCAGGAGAAAGGGAAGTAGCCAATGCATGGAGGCTCCAGCAGACACCTACCACTGCCAGGCTGGGAAGTGGGAGGAAGGTGGAGAAAAGGTGGTTGCTTCTGCTACCAGAGGCAGTTCTGCCTCCATATGAATTCAGCAGCATTTGATCATCAAACCCCTCAAAATCTGACCCCTTGTTAGCACAAATGCAGTGCCAAGGGAGTTTGTGAACCATCTGCTTTGTGATAACCCTCCCTCCATCTGTACCCATCTCCTTACCTTTTGGGTGGTGCTGTTGGTAGTTTAGGAGATTCTTGTCAACTGAAAGTATTTCTGTAGTGCAGGAATTTTATTTTTATGGAAGGTAGGGTTCCCCCCCACCCTTCCCCCCTGGTTGTGTAGAGAAAACAAAACTTGCAAGAGACATGACTAGCAAATTTCTAAGAAAAAGGGTTCACCTTGCAACCAGAACACTTATTGTTTCAGTCTTCCCTTTGCTATATCATATAGCAGAGCCAGAAGATAAATATTTTGGGCTCTGCCATTTAGTCACTAGCACAAGCACCTTGTTTCTGGCCTCTCATTAAATTTTTGGCCCAATACAGCCTGATGACACACCTCCAAATATTGCCTTAGCACTCAGGGGAATTTTCAGGGAGAAAAAGCCATTTCAGAGCCACTCACCCTCCAAAAGATTACCACACCCACAGTTCATATTTTAATAAAGTTCTATCAGGTAGATTAAACCCAGGGTAGAAGCAAGCATCCAGCTGCCAAGCATGCCAACTGTTAGACCACAACAAATGAGAAAAAGAGCTCTGGCTTCTACCAAAATCATGAGCTGAGGGGCAGATATGCTTTGATATTTTTATGAAACATTAAGCTTCAAACATAATTACCACAGGCACTGAGATTGCACCTGAAGGCTGCACTGTTGGGGAGAATTGCTGTAGAAGTGGCCTGCAGGGCAGGAACGTGGCAGGTAAACACATGGAATGTCTGCACAGAGATAATGGGATACAGGGCAGCAGCAAGAGAGTAGCTTCAGGGGATGGAAGTGCTGCCACTGACACTTTCCACATGCCAGCAGAGATGATGGTGACTTGGTTGACATTGCATGAACAGTAGTCTTTGAAAACAGATACTCTGAAGCATCAAGCTGAACTGGGGAGCAGGAAACCCACGCTGTCCCTGCTAAAATCTTGTAATGCTGAAACCGTTTTGGTAGCAGAAAAAAAGAATTGAGGTACATTTACTCTGAGCAGTTCTACATCTACATTCTACCTTGAGATCTGAGATAAAAGGAGCAGGTATTTCAGTCTTTGCAAGATTTCCATCCCTATTTTGCAGATCCATGAGTTAAGGAAGAGACATAAGCATCCAAAATCTGGTGTGGCTACATGATCCTTATCTCCTGCCTGCATTACCTGGTGTCTGCAAAACACTGTGACTGAGGCTGTGTGCTGTGCCTTCTGAAATTACAGTGGGGAGGACAAGACAGTACTGAAAATCAGCCTTTTTTAATTAATTTCTGGACCACTGCACTATTCAGTGCCACTACACTTAGATGGGTATCAGGACAGTATCTAGCCCAGAGTGATTTCTTCTTCTTCAAGCATCTGGGGTAGACTGATCTATTTAAATTCCCTGCACTCCACCACTCAGCCTGACCTTTCCAATCAGCTCAAAAGCATTCAGAAGGTGTATGCAAATATAAAAGATGTAATTGTTAGAGCTCGTGTTTCAGGGAATGCAAATAAGAGCGGCATGGAAGGGGGCCAGGCCTGTTTGGGGTGTGATTTGCAGAAGCAATTGATGTGGAAGATCCCAGCATAATCAGGCACAGGAGAAATAATACACAGCCAGTTCTGAATAGCAGCCATTTCCAAGTTTTTGGCCGTCCAGTTTTTTCTCCCTGGGCTAAGTTTTAGGAGGTGTGCCAGGGATTAAGGGCCCTGGCTTGTACCACTTGCGTTGTGCCCTGGGCTGGGTTTCTGCCACCATAAACCAGAAGCAATGGGTTGGCTAAAGCTTTAATGTTTCAGAGAGAACGTTACCAAAACAGCTTCTCCAATAGTCCACTGAACCAAACACACAGGATTTTGCTCCCAACAGCCCCAGCTGTGTGTCCCAGGGATAGGGCAGGGATAGCACAGCATCCCTTTGGATTTGCTTACGTCATCTCACAAATCTGCACGCTGTGATGACTGTGATAAATTTGTGCTTTAAACCACTAATGCTTCAGTCAGAGCTGAGCTAGGGGGATTTTACAGCACTATTCCTGTCTGCCTCCAGCTCCACAGGGGGCTTGTCTGGCTCCAGACCCGGGAGAGAGGCACCAGCAGGAAACACAGGGAAGGGACATTTCTTACCTGATTTCTTACCTCCACAATTCACAGCATACAATCCAGACAATCCTGAGTTTTGCTTCTCTGTTGCTTTTCTGTTCCTGGCAAACTGGGTGCCCGAGAAGGGAGTGAATACACCAAATTCCATGGTGGAAGTCTCAGTCATGGTGCTGTAGCTCAGCATGAAGCCAAGGTAAGCCCCACGAAGCCTCTGCTGGGAACATGGTACTGAAATCCTCACATGCAGATAAACTTCCTTCATTTGGGGCTGGATCTGTCTTGCTTGCCTAGCTCACATTTTGGATGGAGCCACAAAGGCCACCCCTCAGATGATCCTGCCTTCTTGGAATAACACACTGAAATGTGCAATTAGCACCCTCCAATATGTTGCCTGAGATGGCACAAAAGCCAAGCCTCTTTTTTAGCCCTGTTTCCAGTGAGCAAAGCATCCAGCCCATGTGACAGTAGTTCATTCTCCTCAGGATTTCTGCTGATGGCACACATGGGAGAAATTAAAATCCCTGATATGTGTAACAAACTTCCATCCCTGCAAAGGAGATGCAGTTTGGGTGGTGCTTCCATGGCTCTGGTGTGGTTTGCACGGCTGCAATTTCTGTGCCTGATATCTGTCAGTCTGATAGGCCAGGTGGGATTCCCTCATGCATTTCTGCACAGTGAATCATTAATTACTACATCCAAACCCAGTCACAGTATCATTACTACTGTAGTTGTACTCCAGCTGTCTTTACTTTCAGTACTTTCCTTCCTTTTCCCCCACCTGAAACTTGTTCTTTTTATTCCAGCCCATTCAGTTAGTTTTCCAGGATTCTCTGGTCCTCACATGTTTGAAGATAGCTCCCAAATTTGCATACTCCACAGTCTTGTTAGCACATCCATGCTGTTTCTGCTGAGGTCAAAGTAAATAAATCAAGGTCTTGGAACTGCAGTTTATGACAATTTGCTGCCCTCCTTTCCAGAGAGGTTCTTACCTTCCAGTCTAGTAGCAATCTCCTGACCTCCACTTAAAGCAACAGCTTTCCATGTCTTATCCAGTACCTGCCCAAAGCTGAGGTAGCAAGATCTGCTGCAAATCCCTCATGGGGAGAGCCCCCAACTCCCAAACAGGAGATATTGCCCATGGCCACCCCTCAGTCACAGAAACATGAGGTTGTTTACTCACAGTCTCAGTGCTTGAACTTTTATTGGGCTGAGAATTTGCCATGGGAGCGTCGGTTCTATGGTGAAGAACCTTCAGAAATACAAATGTGGAGGCTACAGATACAAATATTGTCACCTCTTCAAGAATCAAGATGTGATTCCTTGAGAGCCCAGGTTCAGAGTGAACCACAGCAATCTGTGGCAGCTCCTTGACAGCCCAAGGGAGATCCTTCACCATGGTTCCTACCATGCTTCCCCTACACGAAGCCCTGCTGCTGAGATGGGCTGTCTTGCTCTCTGTGAGCACAGGCATTGAAGTGACCTTTAATTCTCATGGTTTTCCAGCTCATCCCCATGGATATGAGCAAAGCCTGTGATTATTGCTCCATGTCCACTCCTCATGTCAGGCTTTTATTGACATCAGCACATTATTGCACAGCCTTTCATCATTAGCTCACTTTTCCTAATAAATATCACTTCTGTAAGAGGAATATTGCATCCCAGCCCTGTGGGTAGGGAGGAGAGATTTGTTTAGCTGGGCAGCATCTGCTTTGTCCTGCTTTTTATGCTCCTAGTACTTCAGAGGGACACAAATTAGAGGACAGCATGTGTGGGAAGTCTCCGTGGACATTGTCACAGCAACAGATTTTGACGTGGTCTCAGAGAGGTCTGGAGTTAGCAGGGATGACCTAAGTCTTACAGGAAAGATGAGCATTCTACTGACAGCAATTCCAAGTGGATTGAATTGCAAATGTTACCCCTGAACCAGCTTGCTGATAAGGCTTGTAGCTCTCCCAGCATCTGCACAAGTGTATTTGCCCAAGATACTCCACATACTTGTTTTTCATGCTGATAAGGGAGCAGTGGTTAAGGAAACACTTGTAGCAATGATGGTTTGTGTCATGCCTGTGTAGGAATCATTTATCTAATTCATTCCAGACTCACTCCAGTAGAGGCCCCTCTGATAGCTGTGACCCTTAGAAGCCAAAAGGTGCAGCAGGAATGTGAGAAATGAGGAAAAACTGGGCACCAGTGCAGTGTGTACTCACTCACCACTCACACAGCCATTAAAGGGACTAAAATGAAATTAAAAACTTGCAGGTTCCCTGTGGAGCCCTGGCAATGAAAACGCCAATCCCCACATGGAGGAACTACAGGTAGGTTGAAACAACAATGCCAAAACTTCTGACTCACTGCATTTTCTCCTTTCCCACGGGGAAAGCAGCCAGCCTGCCACAAACTGGGCTGGGGCCAGCTTGAAGTTAAGCAGATTCCAGGTCGCTGGGCTCCTCCAGGTTCTCTGTCAGCTGATAAAAGCCACCACTCTGACAATCCCACCAGGATGGTCTCTTTATGATTGATGCACATCTCACCTTCAAATCCCTGATCAAAGTCAGCTGCAAATGTTGTACTGGAAGGTTTAAAAACTTAATTGTCACTATAAAATTTTCAAATTATTTGATTGCATCCTGCTTTGTGTCTGGGGGGATGGAGTCAGCAGTCAAAGTATGGGCACTGATGCTCCAAAGACTGTGGGACAATAACTCCCCTTTTACCTCATGCCAGGTAGTGCAATGAACGTATCTGGACTAAAATCTGCTTTTAATGTTTAAAGCCAGGGCCAGGCCAGCTTAGTATCTATTGCCCCAATCTGGAAGGGCATCTGTTGTTGAGGAGCATGAGAATGAGACCAGGCCTGCCCCAGTGAGAGAATAAATCTGCACCAGCACAGTCCTACACTTGGGCAAGCTGCAGGAAAGGTGTGAATCCAGGAAAGCTGCACAGAGCCAAATCACCTGCCCAAATCTTCACATCCAGAACCATCCAAACACTCGGATCCTAAAATCATCCTGAAATCAGATGCCTGTGTATTTTTGACCTAAGGACTAACCAAGCTGCTCCCCGAGGACAAATCTGCCAAAGCAGCTCATTCCTGACCCGCAGCATTGCAGCCATTCCTGCCTTGGGCTGAGGGCAGGGCAGCAGCTGTGCTCCCACCAGGGCTGGGTGACAGGACACCAACCCCGGCATGGGACCCAGCCAGCTCCTCTGGGGAGTGGAGTGCCTGCAATCTGCACTTGGGGGCCCAGCAGCTACTGGCTAATGAGGTCATTTTAGTAGCTTTGAAAGGCACTTGAAAAGCCACTCTTTGATCAAACTGGTTCTTTTCCCCCAGGATTTCTGACCTCTGGGATAAGCATTGCTGCTCCCTGTCAGCTCCCCAGGTGCCCCTGAGAACACCGAGCCTCTGTCCCTGGCCAGGGCAGGAGAAAGCCTGCAGCCAAGTGGCAGCAGTAACTGGGGATATGATGCCAGCTCTCCAGAGCACATCATCACAGAAAACACCCTCAGGAAAACCTCCCAGCAGCTGCCAGACAGCAGCACATGGGCAGAGCTCTCACAACACCTCGTGAGCCAGGAGTGAGCAGAGCATCCCTGTCGTGAGCTGCCACAGGCACCGAGGACACGGCTCCTCCAGCCTTTCCATCTTCCCCTTTAGGCACATGGCTGGTTCCAGCAGCACACTTGTCAAGTCAGCACTTGGGGCAGATGGACTTTCCATTTTAAGATCCCTGTTTTCTCAAAGCCACAGTCTGGAATCTGCCCATGAGAAGAGTGCTTCTTTAAAAAAAAAAAAAACAAAAAACAAACAACAAAACCAAACCCCAAAACAAAAACAAAAACCCCCAACACAAAACAAAACAAAACAAAACAAAACCCAAACAAAAAACCCCAACAAAAACCCATGACAAAAAAAACATAACTGCGGGAGCAACAATTTCTCTGCCATTCAGTCAATCCCAGAGGAGATGGTATTTTCTCCACTTTTTTAGCCTTACTGGTTGCTGCAGCAATGACTTTCTAAATGTTCCCCAGCAGAGCACAGATCCTGGCATGACAGGGAGCTGCCACTCAGTTTCCCAAAGAATGAGAGAAGTCTGAAAGGCTCTACTTAATCCCAATTATGACAGTCTCTGTCAGGACCAAGTTCTTCAGGCCTTCCTCATCCTAATAACAATCCAACAATGTAAGCCAAATTTTTGCAGTACCTCCTGGTACTGAGGAAAGGGAGGTCAGTCCTCCACCAATCCTTCCCACCAGAGAAGTCCTGAGTCGTGGAAAAAGTCCTTTGAAAGTGCTGAGGGAAGCAGTGCACACAGAAGTGTCACTCAGGAGCAAAGCTTTGAACTGAGGTACAGGCTGTGGATCCACACCTGAGATCCAGGGAAAAGGGACACCCTCTGGGTCAAGCCCAAGGGCAAGGCCCCATGTCCAAAGGGGACGTGTGCTCCCAGGCGCTTCAGCTAACTGGGAGGCCAAAGTAAATTTTCTGACTGGTGAGAACTGAAATCTACCCAGCATCTTCTCAAAGCCTTCAGAGAGCTGTTCTTTACTGGACATTCCTGGTTAGTGTCCCTGGTAAGGGCAGCTCCTCCTTTCAGAGGCGCTGCTGCCTCTGCAGCAGGATGCTCTGCACAGCTCTGGAGTGCTCAGGGTGTCACAGCCCCACTGCCTGACAGGGCAGGGCAATCCCTGTCCTTTAAGGAAGGAAGGGAAAATCCACACAACAGTAACAACTCACGGTGGAGTTTTGGGTGGGGTCCAGCATGGATGGTCCATGGCTGACCCTTGTGAGGGGAGGGAAGGGCTGGGTAACTGCACCCTGCTCAGCTCTAACTCCTCCTCCCTCACTGCAGGCAGAACTTGCTCCTTGCCAAGCAGAGCAGGAACTGCTCCCACTGTTTGCATCTTGCTGCCAACAGAAGCCTGGACAGCAGAGAAAAGGCAGTGAGAAATGTCACTCATCTCTGTGCAGGTCACGTTTCACTCTGAGTCAGATTCTGTCATCACTGTATCATCCTTCACTGGGGTCAGCACTGGATTTTTGTCCCTTGTGGTCTCCCTCCACTCGTGACAGAGCAGGCCTTTGGGTCCCATTGTAGTGTGAAAACTGGGAAAACTTGGAGGGTGCTAGGAACTTCCATCCTGAGTGCCCTGCTCCTGGCAGCCAGCATGGAATCTGCAACATTGGTAATAATTTCCTCCATTTCAGCCCAGGCTGCTTCGCTACTTCGCTGGGCTAAGAAGGGTCCTGAAAAGTGGGTTCAGGTGCACAGAACTCGTGTTTCCAGTCACATCAGCAGGATGGAGCTGAGTAAGGAGAAGGAATCCATGCTGGCTGCAGCAAGAACCGACAGGTAGCCAGGTTTCATGCCTACAACCAGGGTATTTGATCTACCCCTCACAGCAAAAAGCAGGAATTTAATACATCTCCTGGAGACATGAGGACATTTATTCTGTGGGACCAGGAGAAAGGTGAAGGACAGCAATGTGAGATGGGTCCTAGCAAGACCAAGGACTCTCCTCCTGACACTCATATCTCAGCATAAGCAAATTGCTATTCCATCTGCCAGTGGACCTAAGCAGCTGCTGCTGCAGCACACACCCTTGGAAATCAGTCAAGGTTGTACACTTGCATCCTTCGGGCAGAAGGACTCTTGGAGGGGAGCTTCTCCCAAGGAATTTCCCAAGTGCACTGCAAGAGTAACAGGACAGGTTCCAGAGCCCTGTGTGCTCTGTCCAGACTGGCTGGAAGTGGCAGAAGAATTTGCACGTTCACAAACAGTTTTACACAGTGGAGTAAAGTGGAATTCAAAGCCCTCTGCAGAATAGGACACCTGAGTTTGGGACAGAAAAGCCCAGACTTGCCCCAGTTGTCACTTACTATCCCAGTGCCACCTGCACTGCCATTTGTGCAGTGCTCCTCCTCCACCTCACCTCCCCAGCTCACCTTCCCTCGGCACAGCCTTCGCTTGTTTCCTCCTTCCCATCCCTCTCGCGTGGATTCTGCCCCGCTTCCCTTCCCCAAACCACGGCAGCAGACCGGACACCGCGATCGCTTTGCCCGCTGGCTCCGCATCCCATCCCGTCCCGTCCGTCTTCTCCCCGGCCCCTCCCTGCCTCCTGCGCTGGGCTGTGGAGCCGGGGGCTCTGCTGGGAAGGGGCCGGATGTGGGAATTGACGGCTGTCCCTCCTGCAGAGCCGCTGGCCGTGCCTGCTCCCGGCCCGGGCAGCCGTGGGTTCTGCAGGGACACGCAGGGACACAGCTCCGGGCACAGCTCCGGCAGCCCGGGCAGGGCAAGGCGGGACACGCAGGGGCCGGAGCTGAGCACACGGGGCAGGGCCAGCCCGGAGGCACCGCTCGTCTGCCCTGTGCATCCTGCAGCCTTCCAAACTATGGAGAAGGAATCATTCTGTCCAATGGAAATTAAGAGACTTTTCCAAAGCATCCCCTTGAGTGCGGATTTTACACTCAGTAAGTACACTGTGGAAGGTTTTCCCACTCACTATAGGCCAGATTTCGTACATATATGAAGAATAAATGTACGTATCTTGGAATCCAGCATTTGATGCGAACCTGTAAATGATATCCCTCTGCATGTCCGTGCCTCCAACTCCGCAGCTTTGGGCTGCTGGGTGAGAACGTGTAATCTGGGAATGGGCTGAACAGGAAAACCGGGCTGATCACATGGCACTCCGGTCTGGAGTGAGGGGAATAACCACGTTAATTAATACAAGGGAACTCTCTTTTCACCACTCGGTGAAAAACCCACGTGGCTGAAAGAAGCAGAGAGCAATTCTCCGTGTCGCCACAGCTTGTCGCTCCCTCACTCCACAACACCAGCTATTTCCCAGCTTCAGGAGGCAGGAATTGATCCTGAATTAATCCTGCTGCTCCCCTCGGCCCCCGAGCCCTTGGTTTGCTCAGGCTGCTCCCGAACATTTTGTCATAGTGGAAATTCCTTCCCCTCCAGCCTCTGCATTTACACAAACCCGAGCACAGGACGAGGAGGATTTTAAATCAGCAGAAGTTTACAGAGTCCAAACTCTTTAAAGTTAAAGTTTATTTGTATTCTTTGTAGGAATATCAATAAAAGTCCTCAAATGTATCTATATCTGTACATATTACAAGAACCTTCAAAAATTATTCACAGAACAAAAATAAATCTTCTTTAGAACAAACCCAGGCAATGAAATGCAGAAATGGATCTCAGAGACCAAACAGTCCAGTGCTACAAGCATAAAAATACGGCTTGAAAAACAAGTTTATTCCTTTTTAAAGGTGTACTTTGTTGAAATAAAAAATAAATTATTTAGAGCTATCATTGTCAAACAGTTCTGTGTAGTAACACTCTTATTAAGGCCCTTGAGACAGAAAATCTATTTTTGCA
>VZTR01020083.1:137990-172153 GCA_013400775.1 Chaetops frenatus | reverse complement strand
TATCATATTCCTTATCACACACCAGCCTCTGGGAAAGGTGAGTAATACAGTGAACTGCTAAAAACCACATTGAAAGCAATGGGTGGGGGAATCTTCACACACTGGGACCTTCCTTTAGCAAAGGCCACCTGGTTAGTTACCACTAGAGGTTCCACCAATTGAGTTGAGCTGGCCTTGCCCGATAAAAACCTTCATGGATCACAAAAAGGATATAGTCCTGGTGTGGTGCATANGGTTTAGGTTAGATATAAGGAAAAGAGCATAGTATTGAATGGGTATATCATATTCCTTATCACACACCAGCCTCTGGGAAAGGTGAGTAATACAGTGAACTGCTAAAAACCACATTGAAAGCAATGGGTGGGGGAATCTTCACACACTGGGACCTTCCTTTAGCAAAGGCCACCTGGTTAGTTACCACTAGAGGTTCCACCAATTGAGTTGAGCTGGCCTTGCCCGATAAAAACCTTCATGGATCACAAAAAGGATATAGTCCTGGTGTGGTGCATATTAGGAATGTGTTAGGGAAGACAGTTTGGATTAGTCCTGCCTCAAGCAAAGGCAAACCCATCTGTGGGACTGTTTTTTCTCAATGACCTTGGTGCACTTGGTTGCTAATGCAGATGGATGGGGAAACACCATGTGTACCTGAAGGGGATTTAATTTTTGAGTGAANCTTGCAACCACCTGACAGCACAGCAGCCCTCCTGCCCTGGAAGATATCTAGGACAGACAGAACCCATGGTGATGGACCCAAATGAACTCAACATCTCAGAGGGACCAATATTGACTATGGAAATTGTGCCTGTGTATATATATGTCTCTCTATGTATGTATATAGTTGGAAGGTGTAGGATCAAGGCATGATATTGATGGTATAGGATAAGGGCTGGATAATGTCTTGGTTACAGTCAGGACAGGGTTAATTATTTGCAGTAGCCAGGAGGGGCCATGGCTAAAATCCAGAAGTTATTCTATACTACCTCAAGTCATTGCCAGGGGCAGGAGTAAGGAAGTCTTTTCTGGGGAGAATGTGTTCCTTCCAGTCACGTAAATAGGGTGGAGAGAGTGGTCCTGTAACTCTNATGTGTACCTGAAGGGGATTTGATTTTTAGCTGAGAGCAAATGTAATGTTTCACTATATAATATTGGTTGCTGAATGACCCTGCTGCTGTGTGCCATAACTACCATGGACAGTGAGTATGAAATGCTCCAGATACACCAGTCATGACCTCGTGATTCAGCTTGCAACCACCTGACAGCACAGCAGCCCTCCTGCCCTGGAAGATATCTAGGACAGACAGAACCCATGGTGATGGACCCAAATGAACTCAACATCTCAGAGGGACCAATATTGACTATGGAAATTGTGCCTGTGTATATATATGTCTCTCTATGTATGTATATAGTTGGAAGGTGTAGGATCAAGGCATGATATTGATGGTATAGGATAAGGGCTGGATAATGTCTTGGTTACAGTCAGGACAGGGTTAATTATTTGCAGTAGCCAGGAGGGGCCATGGCTAAAATCCAGAAGTTATTCTATACTACCTCAAGTCATTGCCAGGGGCAGGAGTAAGGAAGTCTTTTCTGGGGAGAATGTGTTCCTTCCAGTCACGTAAATAGGGTGGAGAGAGTGGTCCTGTAACTCTGGTTCTAAGGCTGAGAAAGGTTGGGTAGGGTGCATTCTGAGCAATCACCTGTGAATTGTTTGCCTGTTTTTACGCTTTGTTATTATTATCGTTGCTGTTACTGTTCATTATCCTAACACATTGCTGTTTCCAGTAAATTGCTCTTATCTCAACCTGACTCCTTTACTTTTTGTGCCTTCAACTCTCCTCTCCATCCCACAATGGGAGAGAGGGGAGAGTGAGTGGCACATGCTTCGGAGAGTCTCAGTGGGAGCACTGAATTGGGGAATACCATTCCTAAACCATGTCACACCCATAAATAGAACTCTCTTTCTTTTGCTTCTTGGTAGTTTTATCAAAAAGTATCCTGCTGTCTGGATAACTGTCTGGGGAGTGAGAGAAATGAAAAAAAAAAAAAAAAAAAAAGTGTGTTTATCTGTGCACAGGCAAGACTACTGATTCCAAAGCTCTTCTGGTATGGACTGATGAAGGGTTGCCAAAGTCAGTGAAGCTGTGCCAAATTATATTAATTATATTGACTGTTAGTCAGCTCCTCTTTTAATTCATTCTGATGTTACACAACCGTTGAAAGATAAAGTAGAATATTATAAAAAGGCTGTAAATAACTGTATTATTCTCCTTCTGAAGGCTGCCTACAATATGTCCCCCGGTCTTAACTGCCAGAACTGTAGAAAATTGAGCAGCAGCTTCTAGATTCCTGCACAATTATGAAGAAGGTGCTTCAGTTCATTTATTTTAGGAAGTAGGTATTGTCCTTGGGGAATGTGATCAGATGAACCTTGCTCTCTCTTTTGCTTTGTATATTCTTCAGCCATGCAAGCACTGATCAACCTTGCAAGTGCCCTTTCGGATGTTGGCCTTCCTCCTTTGCAGATACAGAACAGAAAGAAAAGTCTTACTGTACCCTGAAGTCCTTGTGATCTCTAAATCTAAGTCTCTGCAGCCCTAGGGACATTTCAACAGTGTGATTCAAGTTCTATTCCACTTGCAAGCTAAAGATACAAAAATGTTGATGCTACTTTCTAATTTAAAGATAAATCAATAGAAATTAATCAAGCATCTTGGTTCTTTAATCAGAGCTGCTATATATGATAGAATATGGATGGCATAACATATATGTGACTCCCCCAATCACAGCAGAAGGATCAGCACAAGAAATTGGTAGCAGGATTTTCTGTCAGCTCTTTTTTTATTCTATTTTTTCTGGTGAAAATTGATCCCAGCAGACCGGATGAAGGGGAGCCATGAATGAGAGAGAGCATGCTCCAAAGGTCTATTAGTCCACTGTGCAGTACATTTTAAGTTGAAAGAGTTCAGAAACGATAAGAGAGGCCATACCTCTATGTACAGAAAATTAGTATCTTTGGACAGCCTTTTAACATTGAGGTGACAGGCTTCCTATGTTGATATGAACTCTTTAGGTCTTTGAAAAACACTGAATGAGTGTTAAGAACTGGGGACCAGAGTGTCATCCATGGAAAAACTGGAAGAAATTATGGATGTGTACAGAATATTTTTGAACTGCACTGCAAATGGTGAGCTAATAATAGGGTAGTCTAGTATTATACTGCCCCATTTAAACTTCCAAGATCTATGTGACTTGTTTTGACTAACTCTGCCTCATCACTTACTTACTGTTTTACCTCCCAAGGAGTGACTGATCACTCTTGATAAAAAAAAGTGTCTTCCCTTAAAGGAATGATACATGTCTCTGACACATGTAAAGAGAAACTCACAGCTAAATACATTCAGGAGTGAGTCAGGTATTTTAGATTCCTACAGTCCAGATGTTCACACTTTACCTAATCAGGCTACCAAACTTTTGCTGTAGGAAACCACTGACTTTCCAGAAAAATTGTTGCTGTTTTCATTATTTCAAACCTTGTGTGTCGCAGGACGTGTGTGTCAGTATTTTGCTACTGGATGACGGTATTGGAGGGAATTGTTTGTAATGGGCTAGGTCTGTAGGTCAGTTTAGCTCTTCTAGTGGCCAATATGCTTTGCTGCAATCTTCATTGGTTGCCCAATTTATTAATATTTTCTTCTACGATTTAAAAAGACAGTAAATCTTTGAATTGTGAGTCACCCTCTGAAAAGGAATACTTCGATAGCTGCTTCCAAGTTGAAAGCACTGTCCTGTATTACACACTTTCTGCTTGACAGTCTGAGTATGAATGCTTTAGTTTGTGTAGAGGGACAATTATGTGCCTGCAAAGGATAAACAGCTACATGGCCCAAATTTTGAACACTAAGGGAAATTATTTTGATATAGTTCTTCTCTTTCTTCTGCGTGTCAGCAGTAAGCATCAGCTTTCTGCAGCAACAGAACCACTGTCTCCTGAGTACACGGTCTGACCTGTTAAGGAAAGCTGTGCTTTACACAGACTTAAGTCTCACAAGAGAAGCAGAGATAAATCTAAGGTGGCTTTGTTTTTTCTTTAAGCAAGAATAATCGGTATTCTACAGTTTTTTATAAACCAGAAAAATCAGCAACCTGAATATTTTCCTGTAGGTACTGAAGTGATCTGTCAAGAAGAGTAGTGACTACACACTGAAAATAAAAATCAGATAAATTATATTAAATGGAAGCTCTTTCAAGAGTTTTCTAGTATCTAAGTGTAAGCCTTACTCATTTATACTCTAACCACAGTATGAAATGAAACCTCTTAGTTTTATTCCTATAAGCTGCTGTAACCACACTCTGCTTCCTACAATGTGTTCCAATTTAAACTCTAGACTCCCTATAACCGTAAGGTCTTGTTGGAAACATAATAAAGTGGGGCAATTTATCTGTCAATGATGACAATCACTACGCATAATTCAGCGTGAGACCTCTGTATTTCCACTTTACCATAAGGAAACAATAAATTCTCTCTGGGACCTCTTCATTATATGCATTAGCAAATGGTACTTGATTGGCAGCAATGCTGCTTCTGAACTGTACTTGTGTCATGGTCCCTTCAGTCTGCCAAGTCCAAACACTGGAAACGGAGAGGTGAAATGACAAACACATCAGAAATATTTCAGTGGGCATCCTGAACCTAATGAATTTGTGCTCCATCTAGCTGGGTGGAGAATGGGGATCTTGTGCCTTACATAAAAGTCAGGTAGTTTTCACAAAGAAGAACACTGCCTGCCATAGTATAAGGTCAGTCACAAAGAAAGCATCACTGCTGGGTTTCTAATCATGAATCTCTTGCTCACTAATAATACACAAAAGAACAGCAAACCTTTCTAAAACAACAAGCCCAGAGCTTTGCTGTAATACCTCTGCTACCATTTCTCCTCTGCACTCCTGAAGACACATATTGTGCTTTTGACAGAAAGAGTGAGTGCTTTTAAGTCACTCTTCTATATACTACCACAGGCTTGTTTCCAAGAACAGCATGTTAATAATAGATGCAGAATTCAACAAATTTAAAAATAGTGAAAAAAATTAATTATTAACTCAAGATCATCATTGCAGGCAGAAAACAGGTGACAGAGTGAGCATGAGCCACTCAATGTACTGTGGTGCTATTTTTGTTATTGTTCAACAGAACCTTCAAGCACATGGCAAAGCTTTTGGCACAGTCCTTCAAAGTCCTCCATGAAGGCATGAAATGGAGGGAAACTCCAATCAGTATGGCAGCTCTTTTCAGACTGATGACAAGAAAAAGATATTCATCCACAATGAGATACATTAGGGTCAGATCAAAAAACTCCCAAAGAATAGGGACCCCTTAGAATTTGGTACTCGGACATCTGTCTCTTGAGACACTTAAAGTGGGATTAGTAAACCCCAATGAGCTTAAATGTTTCTGCAGGGCAAGCCAGTGAGTTGCCTTTTGGATCTGGGTCTGTGAACTGCTAACACAAAAATGCTAGAGAAGAAACGACAGTATCTTAGGTGCCTGGGCAACATATCTAGGGAGGTTTTTAATTTTGAAAATTTGCCTAATTTCATTCTCAACAGCAACTAATAAAACTGAACTACTGACATCAGAATATTGGGGAAGTAGTGAACCATCTACTTTTATGCAATCATTAGATACACCAAATGTAAGCATTGGCTTCAAGTGATGTTTTTGCCCCTTTGCCCAAAGTACCTGACAGTCTTTTTCTGACAAAACTTTAATGAACATAGCTGTAAGTTCATTAAGGCTAAATGGAACACAGCTTTGCCATCCTAGCTGTATGAAACATACTGGGTGGGTTTTTGTTTATTTGTTTTGTTACAGCTCCAGGGCAAATAACCTGTTTGTAAGCCCATACCTAGCAGCCTCTGGGATGTTGTCACATCTGAGGCTTGTAGGCCCCAAAGAGCCACGCAGAACAAGAAATGTGCAATGCTTGAGCCACACAGAACTTCAGGGACATTTAGGTAATTAGGCAAATGTGTACTGGTGTACTAGGAGCAATGTATCAGAACACTTTCACAAGACGTGGTGAGAGGCCTCAATAAGAGCTCCCCTTATATCAACTGATAAAGCCTATCACTAGCCATGGTACAAAGGGAAAGAGTAGTATCAAATGAATCACAAGTACAGCTTCCTGCCACGCTAGTGAAATAATACATTCTTGTCAGAAGCCTTTCATCCAGACGTTTTAAAAGCAGTGAGAAAAAGCTGTAAGAAGAGAAGAGACCACTAGGAGAACAGTGGTGTTACTGTAACTTTTTATCACTGTCACACTACTCCACCATTATGTTGGGTATACTTTTCTGGCTTCCCCTTCCAAGGGCTGCCAATGAATTCAGAGAAGTGAAATATAAACTTTTATCATCTATGTCTTAGATCCAAAAAACCCCTCAAAATAACCAAAGCTAAGGACAAAGACTAGCTATCATTGTTAGTCATCTTCATAAAACATAAAAGTGTACAGCAAAAGGATTCTGGTTTCCCAAGCCATGAAATACAACCCTTTTTCACTGGTTTATTTTAATTGTTCCTGAAAACAGTACAAGATATAACTTCCTAATGAGGTAGACTAGCTGGTGAAATCTAAGTATCCAGTAAAAAAAACAAAGTACAATAAAAAGTTGTATGGTTTTTTTTTTTTTTTTTAATTTATTTTTGGTGGTGTTGTTGTTGGGGGCTTTTTTGCCATTTTTTATTCTGATATGTATCCAGACAAGACACGCCTACCTGAACGTGAAAGATTTCCAACTCTGTGCTGAGATGGAGAACTTAATTTGCTTTAAAAATTTAAATGAATGGTACAACAGAACAGCCACATTTATCAATGTTACATACTACAATACTGTCTGTTGCATTCTTAAAAATGAAAGTACAGTTGTGTTACAGATGCCAAAAACGGAACTGAGATTAAAAATATCTTAACGGTACTGTATGCTCAGGTCTGCCTATAATCACCTTTCTACCTAGTTTTCTCCTCCCCAGAAACGCTATTTATAGGGCAGGGAAAGTGCTTACAATCTACCCCTTCGCACAGATGTCATGCATAATGTAATTACTATGATTTTCTGCACCTCCAAAGTACAACCATCTCCCATAACTACACAGAGGAGGAAAATGACCCTAACTCAAATTACTGTACAAAAGACAGTCCTTACTAATATAGCTCTTATTACTTAAGATGACATTGAATAACTATGGATAGCATTAATATTTTCAATTCAGGTGGTTCTACACTCAATTATTAACCAACCCTACCTCATGTTCCCTTGGACACTAATTACTTCTGAACATGTGACTCAGGAAATCTGAGCAAAACTGTAATACTGGTCCCTCTGAGGACCACCTGCCTAGGTAATGGGGGAAACAATAAGCCAGGGATATATGCCATAAGTGCAGCCCACGTTAACATCTTACTCACTGTAGCTTTAGTTGTTAGAGCCAAGAAGCCAAAAGAAACAAAATTCTGCAGTATTTAGAAGTTTTAGCAAGCATTACTAAGCAAATCTGACATTCAAACTAAAGTGTTTTGCTTTGCAGAAAAATGCTGAAAAAACATGATTAAAAATCTCATGAATGTTGTTTTATCTGGTAAAAGCCATAAACATTAAAATAGGTAAGAAAAGCAATTCAAACAAGATGTTTTCAATATGTCTACATGAAACATTTTGTAACAAATTTCTCTCTCTACATCGTAGGTCTAAAGCTTTAATTGACAGGCAGTTAAGTCTGATGGGAAAATAACAGTCTTTTAAATACCTAGGAATGAAAAGCAAATTCAGTTAGCACAGTGTAAGATGCAAGTAATTATATAATGTCAATTCTGTTTTACACAGTTTGGTCTTTAAACAATATATCTAGGAGAAAATATGAATCTCCTTTCTTCAAGTGACTCATGCTCTTTTCCCAAAAAGTAGTCAGGGCTATTACATGTAACAGCAGGCTCTTTGCTTAAGGGTTTCTCAAATGTGGATGATGATAACAGTTAGTATGCAACAATGTACAATTCTTTCTTCCTCTCATCAAATCCAAATATCACTAACTATCACTGAGAGAACAAGTCTTAATTGGAAAACTTTTACAATTATCTCTCCTGCAGAAAGAATTTCTATTATCTATGAGAAAATGCCCCAACAAGGAAACATAAAAAATTGATTGAATTCTCAATAATACGTACTATGCAACTGTATATTTTCATTGATATATTCAATATTCTATTGAAATGCAACTATGTCACTGAAAAGAAACAAAAAACGGCGTTTTAGCTGCCTCGTGTCACAGTTCCTGACTTGTATCACTCCTTAATTTCCCACATCTGCTGTTTCTGCAGCATCACTTGTCCTTATGTACAGTGCTTTGGCTGGATGTCACCTAACAGACTCAACATCAGAGATGGCTTCTACAGAAAGGGCCAAGACAGGAAGCCAGAACTTCCTCTCTGCACCTTCCTGACAGGACACTGTAGTCAGGTGTGTGTCAGCCTCTTCCCCAGGCAACCACTGAAAGGACGAGAGGACAAGGTGCTCTATGGAAGACTCGGGCTGGACAACTGGAAGGATTTCTTTATGCAAAAGGTTGTTAAACATTAGAACAGACTCTCCTGGGAGTGGGTGGAGTCACCATCCCTGAAAATGTTCAAGAAATTACTGTGTGGCTCCTAGTGCCATGGTTTAATAGACAAGGTGGTGGTAATTTAAAGGCTGGACTCAATGACCTCAGGGGTCTTTCAAAACCTAAGTGATTCCGTAGCTCAGTGCCAGACAACAGCTAATTTTTCTAAGCAAGAAGGTCATGTGATACTGTAAGGATTCTAGGAAATATTACCTATTCATTTAACTTTGACTAATTTGCACTTATAAACTTTTACATTAGATCATCCCAGGTGTAAAAATTACTGAACAGCAAACACTCATCTCCATCCTGTGTAGGGAAGACAGATGATTCTGGTCTACAGTGGTACATTTGCTTGAGCAAACACGGACTATGTTCGAAGATATGGCATCCAAATACTTCGCATAAGCAGTGCACCTAAATATATTCTTGGTAGGATCACAGACTCTGAGATCATGGAACAATTATTTGAGAACAGCTATTATGAGCATTGCTGTCTTTCATTATAGGCCTCCATTCTTACTCCTAGCGTGGTACATGCATTTAAGTTACAATGTACTGTGTATTACAAAACATGATAACTTTTGACCACTCAACATCTCCAAAAAGGGATGGATTGCATGTTTCTCCAGTTTAGGCTGATGGTGAATTTGAATCTTTTCTTCTGTCATAAGCATCTGGAAAACAGTATTTGGGCTTCTTTTTCTTTTTCTTTCTCCTCTTTCTTACGATTTCAGAAGAAGTGAAATCAGCACTGTTTCTTGCTGCTCAGTCTCCTTTCCCAAAAAATGGGTTATCCCTGCTAGCTTCCCAATACTTTAACTACCCATCTTATGCACAAATCCTATATGCCAAATTCCTTCCTGCAAGTACTCATGGATTTTTATTCAGCCATTTTAATAACATAGTTCCCCCCTGATTCCCAGTACAAGTTGCACAATTGCATGAATTCTTTCTTTCATTTTCCTTTCTCCCCCACAGCCAGAAGAAACCAATGGGAGACTATCTCCATTTCCCTTGTTACTGCCACCTCTGGCTCCAGGTACCACGTGCAGTTTAGGAAGTGGATGGTAGGTTTTTGCTGCAAGGATCACCTGACAGCCTACCCACCACCGTGCCAATGACTCGTACACCTGCCCTGTGCACTGGTCTCTTGTTGCACCTACGCTGCGTCGCACGCTGGGACGTTTTCTGTACTTTTTTCAAATGTTTCAAGAAGTTCTGTAAGTTGCAATATGTATTTGTGCACAGCAAGTAACTGCAGCATCAGGACCCATATCTTGCCATGTGGAACTGGCACAGAAAGAATCCTTGGGAAGTATTTTCAAACGAAAATTACCCAGCCATAGCCAGTTGGAAGAAGAACAGCAGGCTACTGGAAGATGTCAGAATTGCAAAGTCATTAGCATCCACCCATGGTGCATTAGCAGTCAAAATATATGAGAGATGCTTGTAATAAAAACCCTCTATAACAGAATTGCTTCAGACTTCAAACACAATGTATTAATGAAAACCACATAAAATGTAATAAAGGCATAAATGTCACGTGTTGTGAAAGACAATTTTCACCAATGACCTGGAAAAGAGTACCTGTTACAGACTTAAAGGAAGAGTTAAATAGGTATTTTGAAGTAGCAATCATGTAACATTTGATAATTATGTTTTTGTTGATTGTAAGTACCTAAAAGGATTTCTTGTCCAAACCTAATACATTAGTTACAGCTTTTCTTCATAGAAACTTCAAAATAATGTAAATCAATCAACTGAGTAACCTTTTTAGAGCAGAACTACATTTATGTGGTATTTAAGAAGTAGTTACTGACATATTTGACAAAAACATCCTGACTCATGAGTAACTGTCATGTAATCACTCTAAGTATTTCAATTCTGTGCGTCTGGAGTTTCTGAAGCGTGTTGAGGGAATGCAAGACATGCATGTTTCTTCTGATAAAGACATTTGGACTGTAGAAAAGCAAACCTATTACAGACAGGAGAGTATTGAGGTCTAAAGAGTTTGAAGTTTAGACTACTTTCCCTGGTACCTAACCAAAACCATATTATTAGCAGTACTAGCCTTTCAAGAAAATGAACAAAACGTGATCTCTTCTACCTCAGGGTTCTTGTTTACTAGGTGTTTGTCTACTATATGAAACCCATTCTGTAACCATAAACAATTACTCCCCCTTAGGACAAAATGTTTATGGATCTGAAAGCAGAATCAGCAAGGAAATGGAGATGCTGACACTTCCTTTTACCCAAGAGATCAGTTAATGACTGTGGCAGGCTAAGTATTTCTTCTTGCCTAAGGGATTTGAAGGCACATCTCTTTCGTAAACTACTTAAAATGCCTCAGCAAAGTCTAAAATGGGATTTCTATCTCACTTAGAACTGAAGTGTATAAATTCTGGAGCTGAAAAAGCTTTCTTCTATTCCAGGGCATGGGAATTTTACAGTATATGAGAGGTTTCACATGACCAAAACCACTAGGCTCAGGAACAGTCATTTAGTTGTATTTTATGTAAGGAAATTTCACTTCCGAAGACGCAAGTACAGAATCTAGCCAGTCAGTGTGGGTACAGAGGAATCATCTGCCTGAGCCACTCCTACCTGCACTCCATATGCTAAAAGAGAAGATGTTGCAATCAGAGCTCAGACAATGCTTCAATTTTGAACATTTAGGGAAATAATTTTTATTTTTTGAAAATGACATTGCTCAGTTTAGCCATTTTGAGGTTAACAAAGAACCAGCTCATTCAGAGATCTTAGCAAATCAGTCCAAATTGTTACTGTTGTCATTAAACAGGGTGTTAGAGAAAGCTAATGGGACTCTGAGCTCTTTCTGTCATGAGTATTCAGAATAAAATTAAGAGGGATAAGGTACATGGAGAGTAGAAAGGTGGTAGTTAGTAGAGGAAGGACTAGTTTTTATTTTAGGGATGATGCTAACACACAAGAAGAAACATTTCTCCTGAGAAAATGTCTTTTTTCAGGCATACTTTTCTATTTAATCCTTCTGGATTACATTGCTATTAATCTCCACATGAAGCCATAGGTTCAGCTTTTTCTTTAACATTCGCTCCATTAACAGAGGCTTCTATGAACTTTCTGATTTACAGGTAAGCTTATCAGGTGCTATAGCCCTGTGTGAGCTCTATCTCTCCTTTGCTGGCCATGGCTCACCAGGAAGCTTAGCACAGCAAGTAGCAGGAACCTTGAGAAATCCTTCTGTGGGATTAGAGGAAAAATCTTATTTGTGGCTTCAAATCTATGGTACCTTCTGTGTACTGGTCCCGACCAGAAAGATAATTCCTTAGATCTGTTGCTGGTATTTCTATTTATTTTACCTCAGAGGATGACTTCAGAGAGACAACCAATTTGTGAACTATAAATGAACAGGAAACCATCAGAAATAGTGTAATGTTCCGAGCTGTGTCCCATCCCATTGAATGTAGGAGGGGGGACTAGTTGTAGGATGTTGGGAATATTTAGATATGGCACTTTATATAGGCATTAAAAGGGCTTTATGAAACTGTTGAAAAGCCCTCAAATCCTGCAATAAAATTTCCCTCTTTCTTTTTTAATTGCAAGAGGACTTCTGTTTCCATTTCTTCTAATTGTAGGTCCTGAAATCGCCGCACCTGAGAATCCAGCAGATTCTTTTTTATTCCATAAACAGTACATTAATCTAGAAAAATAACCTTTATTTCTGGCTCCACTGTCTTGTGGTTAGTTTTTGGTGACATAGAAAGTGCAAACTCCTTATGTTAGTGGCCATAACTATTTGAAATTTTACAGTCACAAAAACAAGCAGAACACAGTTAACCCCCTCTCACTTGGTTTGGAACTTACAAGTCCAGCAAAAGCATAAAGGCTTAAAACACTTCAAACTAAACATTCCTTTTGGATTAAAGTTACTATAAATTTTAATACATGAATTTCAGTCAGAAGTTTTCATTACAGAAGCTCAAAAACAACAGTATTATAAACAACCCAAAAAATAGCTATGAAGAATTTATTACAAGAAAGAGAAATGAAAATTCAGAACACAAATAGGCACTCTCAAGACCGTAAGAAGTTTACCTAGCTTCATACATTACCTAGATCTGTGCTATTCTCTTTTTATCTACAGGGAACCAAAGGGAAATTTTCTCTAGATTTAGCCTGAGTAAACCAGAGTAAACCTTGATACAGTTAATCTTGATACAACTATGAAATAATTTATTTCACATTTTTAAGCTGTATTTTAAAAATGTGCTGTCTGTTTCAGGAGCAAATTGATCTTTCTAAAACACACTGTTTAGAAGTAGCAAATCCCAGAATAATGTCTGTTTTCCTAAAATAGATCCCGCCCCCGTAACACTGATTAACACTGCTGAAATGCAACGGTGATTATTTTCATCACTAGTGGCTGATGTCAGTCCATGAGTGGGCTTTTTTGCAGTTTTACTGTGTTGTCCCTTTACCTTGAGAAAGATTCGAAACCTGTTTTAGTTCTTGAATCACACATCAAGCCCAAGCTTCATTTGAGCAATACAGCCCTGGTAATAGTTTACACAGTGTCACTTCAGGCAATACAAGTGAAATCTGGCCAGAAAGCCAATTAGATATAAATGATGTGCAAGGCTGGACAGTTCTTGGGACAGGCAAGTTTTTCATGACTGTCTCCTCTTCTCTGGTTTCTAAAGTTTAAGATCTAAAAGCTGTTTCAGAGTGCACTTACACGCGTAAGGACGTAATAATAGGTCTACTTTAAGCCTATGACAATATTAGCAAGTGTCAGCATGTGTGTAAGTTCAAATACTTAACAAGACGTCTCTTATTTGCCTAAAAATTTCTGAGAACCATATTTCTGTGGCTGTGTGCTTCAAATATTGCGTATCCAAAGGAGCTATTTCTTCAAAAGAAATGATAATGAGAAGCTACCAGCATACATGCAATTCACAAAGTCACAGAATCACAGGACTGTTAGGGTTGGAAGGGACCTCTGGAGATCATCTAGTTCAATCCCTCTGCCAAGGAAGGGTCACCTAGAACAGGTTACACAGGAAGATGTCCAGGTGGGCTTTGAATGTCTCCAGAGGGAAACTCTGTGACCTCCCTGGGCAGCTGTTCCAGTGCTCTGCCATGCTCAGTGTAGCCAGTCCCTTCTCATGCTGAGATGAAATTTCTTGTGTTTTAATCTATGGGCATTGCTCTGTGTCCTGTTACTGGGCAACACTGAAAAGAGCCTGTCACAAAGCTCTTGATACCTGCCTTGGAGATATTTACATGCATTAATGAGAGCTCCTCTTAGTCTTCTCTTCTGATGAAAACTCAACATGGTTTGTGCTTCTGGACTGCATCAAAAGCCAACAGATTGAAGGATGTGCTTTTCCCCCTCTGCTCTGCATTTGTGAGACCCCACTTGGAGTGCTGCATACAATTCTGGTGTCTGCAATGTAAGAAGGACATGGAACTGTTGGAGCAAGTCCAGAGAAGGGCCATGAGGTTGGCAGGAGAACTGAAGCACCTCTCCTACAAAGACAGGCTGAGAAAATTAGGGCTGTTCAGCCTGGAGAAGAAAAAGTTGCATGGAGACCTCATAGCAACGTCCCAGTATCTGAAGCGGGGGCCTACAAGGAAGCTGGAGAGGCACTCTTTCCAGGAATTGTAGTGATAGGACAAGGAATAATGGGTACAAACTGAAGGAAGGGAAGAAACTTTTCACTGTGAATATGATGAGATCCTGGAACAGGTTACCCAGGGAGGTTGTGGGTGCCCAACCCTGTCAGTGCTCAAAACCAGGTTGGACAAGGCCTTGAGCAACCTGTTCCAGTAGGAGGTGTCCCTGCCCATGGCAGAGGAAATTGGGACTAGTTAATCTTTCCCACACCTTCACATTCTGAGATTCTGTGATTCTCTATGCAAAACAGGCCCAGCTGCTGCAGTCCATCCTCATAGGAGAGGCACTCTAGACCTCGCATCATCTTTGTAGCCCTCCACCAGACCCTGTCCAATAGCTCCTTGTCTCCTCATCTCCCTAGCTACTGAGGAGCCCAGAACTAGACTCCAGATGTGGACTAGTCCATATGTGGCCTCACTTGGGCTGAGGGGGAGGATCACCTCCCTCAACCTGCTGCCACACTCTTCCCAATGCACCCCAGGATACCATTGGCCCTGCTGGCTCATATCAACTTGTCATCCAAGCCAACTTGTCATCCACCAAAACTCCCGGGTCTTCCTCTGCAGAGCTGCTCTCTAATAAGCCAGCCCCTGACCTGTGCTAGTCCTTGGGGTTATTGCTCCCCAGGTGCAGCACTTGCCCTTGTTTAANGGAAGGGAAGAAACTTTTCACTGTGAATATGATGAGATCCTGGAACAGGTTACCCAGGGAGGTTGTGGGTGCCCAACCCTGTCAGTGCTCAAAACCAGGTTGGACAAGGCCTTGAGCAACCTGTTCCAGTAGGAGGTGTCCCTGCCCATGGCAGAGGAAATTGGGACTAGTTAATCTTTCCCACACCTTCACATTCTGAGATTCTGTGATTCTCTATGCAAAACAGGCCCAGCTGCTGCAGTCCATCCTCATAGGAGAGGCACTCTAGACCTCGCATCATCTTTGTAGCCCTCCACCAGACCCTGTCCAATAGCTCCTTGTCTCCTCATCTCCCTAGCTACTGAGGAGCCCAGAACTAGACTCCAGATGTGGACTAGTCCATATGTGGCCTCACTTGGGCTGAGGGGGAGGATCACCTCCCTCAACCTGCTGCCACACTCTTCCCAATGCACCCCAGGATACCATTGGCCCTGCTGGCTCATATCAACTTGTCATCCAAGCCAACTTGTCATCCACCAAAACTCCCGGGTCTTCCTCTGCAGAGCTGCTCTCTAATAAGCCAGCCCCTGACCTGTGCTAGTCCTTGGGGTTATTGCTCCCCAGGTGCAGCACTTGCCCTTGTTTAACCTCACTTGCCCCTGTCTAATCTTGTGAGGTTTCTCTCCAGGCAATTTTCCAGCTTATCGAGGTCCTGCTGAATAGCAGCACAGCCTTCAGGTGTATCTGCCACTCTTCCTGCTTTTTATCATCAGACCGTATGAATTTTTCATCCATTGGGGAGATCCAAATACAAAATTCACTGCTCCAAGATATAATGCTGGTTTGTGAGTATCCAAAGTTCTCTGGACCCATAAATGAACAAATGCCATATATTCACATCTGTAAGTGGTTTATCATTCTTGACATACATAGATGGGCAACTTCAAAGAGGTAATTCAACTAGTGTCCAATGTAGGTAACTTACATAAATTAGACACATTACACATGGAAAATTTCAGCTTCTGATGTACCTTTATTCGGCATCAAAAGGTACACCTTATGTCTCTCTGGACATCCGAAGTGTAAAATTCTCAATTAGACAGAACATCAGGCTTACACACTGTAATTTCTGAGTACAGAACTCATGAAAAAACACAAGTGATGAAGCTGAAGCAAGTTATTATATAGTTTGAAGGTTGCAGCGTCACACTAAAATAATGTACTTCTACCTATTTACTTTGCTAAAATTTATCAGCCTTGTATGATAGGATGAACTGAAATAACAGTTTCATGAGTGCATGAGCAGACAACAAAGAATAATTATATTCATGGGATAATCTTACATCTCTATGTACCTGAACACTTTTGGTTTTTTTTCAAGCATTTTGAAACAAGCACCTAGCACATTTGGACTGTAACTTGCGTTGTGGTTTTGAAATGGTATTCTCCCATTTAGTAAACCCTCTAAAACCATGTGCTGCTCCCCTTTCCCCCACACCCCAAGTGCACCAGAGCAGGGAATTGGAGGCACAAAAGGTAAGGACTATGGGCTGACATAAGAACAATTTACTGGAAACAGCAATAAGTTAAGAAAACAAACAGCAGCTGCAACAACATGCATGACAGAAGGCACAGGTGTCCCCCCACCCAACAATAGGTGATACTGGAC
This sequence comes from Chaetops frenatus, assembly GCA_013400775.1. Classification (NCBI taxonomy): domain Eukaryota; kingdom Metazoa; phylum Chordata; class Aves; order Passeriformes; family Picathartidae; genus Chaetops; species Chaetops frenatus. Next base: position 155,533 of record VZTR01020083.1, on the reverse strand, counting down.
AGCTCTCTACCATGTTTATTCATCTGGAAGAAGTCCCTTCTACTTGGGAGACAGTCCCTTTCCCCAGCCCCTGGAAATGTTGTGAAGTGGTTCAGAATAACCTTTATGTCCAAGCCATGCCCCCTCCTGGCTACTGCAAAAAACAATCCTGTCCTGGCCAGAACCAGGAGAACTTTTCATTGATATTGTTATGGGATGAGGCAAATTTATCCCCCAACATGGTATACTGTGTGACAAAAATATGTATCCCATGCCAAGAAATAGCTATGACCCAGCTAATTCACTTTTTTCTTTAAGCAAAGATTGCGACTTAAGCTTGCTGGGGAGCAGTGACCAAGACAGAAATAGGAGGAACCACACTGTGTAAATGTTCCAGCTGTTTTTCTTAGACAAAACAACAGAGCAAAGGGAAATACTAGTAGTAATTGCAACAATTGCCCTGGAGTGGTCTGCTCAACACCAGAGTACTTAGATGGAGTGTAAATGAACAGCATTTTCACAAGGAATATATGCTCAATGTCTACCATGGCAACCTGGAGTTGAACTAATATGGAAAATTGACCCTGAGGGAACAACAAGTTCACCGAGATACTCTTCATTTATCTGAGACAGCATTGTGTGACTGGGATTACATGAAGCTGGCAAGTGAAGGTTTTACAAATATGCAGGTATAGCTACCAATAAGATGTACCTAGCATGAATGTTTTCTGCAATATCATGCAGAGTCACTTACTTAACTGATCCTGCGTGGCTTATTTCAGTCTCCCCCCTTAAAGACAGACTTTAAAAATAACCTATCTTCCCAAAGAACCAGTGACTAGTGACAAAACTTGATTTGCAGGGAATATGGATAAAACAATAAGTTATCCAACCTGAATATGATACCTCAGTAGAACCCACATGAGTAGGTACATTTTGTCTTTCCCTCTCTAGTAGTCAAAAATAATCTTCTTTATTTTGCTTTCCCATTTTGTTGCAAAAATGGCAAAAGCAACAATGGTACTCTTCATGATAAAAACCAACCCAAACGAAGCAAAAAAATCCCACAGTATTGTTATAGCAGTAATACTAAGGGCAAAGATTCCAAAATATTCATCAGCAGAACCTGACCCAAAGGGAAGTAGATTGATCTGAAAGAGCAAAAGGGAAAAATTGTAATTAAAATCATCACTGCATAAAATCAGCTTGTCAGGGAGAGATTGAAAAGTTCATGGTAATGATGACCTGGAAATGGACCACAGTTTATTGATTTTGTCTTTAAGAAAACACAGAAATTTAGTTTTCTGTGATTTTGTCTCAAATCTTATTTTGAGTGAAACAGATATTTCATAGAGAAGTATTCCTGTGAAATGAAGCTTAAGCGTTTTAAAGAGTAATCTAATAGATGAGGAAGAAATGCTACAAAATCCACAGCAGGGTATAAATACAATGAAGAACAATCTTTTAAAAAAAATTATGACCATAAGTCACACAAAAATGACCTAAAAAGACCCTACCATTTAAAAAACATAATATCCATGGTCTGTGAGATGTCAGTCCTAAGGAAATGAGTTGTAACTACCAGAGATATTCTTTGAGTGAAACAGAAAAGATCAAGAAAAGATTCAAGAGAAGGCTCAAACAATTTACTCTAGTAAACAATTTACTCTAGTTTGATATAATCTACAAACATATTTATGCTCTTTATTCCAAAAGACTTCTGAGAAAAATGGGACCTTTTCAAAAATTGCAAGTTGCTTTTAAAATGCTATTTAGGAACAAATGCAGCTATTTATATTCAATGCTATCTTAACAATAAAATTCTGTCCCATTTGCTTCTCAAAGAGCTAGAGGAGACATATTTCTGTAGCAAGCAGACAAAAATATGTATTTCAATATAGATATTGAAACATTGCATTATAGTATGTATGTATGGCATGAGAATTATGTACTACCAGTGCCTGCCAAAGAAGGTTGTCCGGAGCAGCTGTGGATGTGTGTGGATGATCCCTGGAAGTGTCCAATGCCAAGCTGGACAGGGTGCTGAGACTCCTGGTCTGGTGGAAGGTGTCCCTTGGTAGTGGAGGGTTGGAACCAGATGATCTTTATGGTCCCTTCCAGCCCAAAGCACTCTGTGATTCTAAGTGATGAATTCACTTGAGACACAATGCAGTCATTTGTCATAGTCAGCATGAGTTTATAAGGGAAAAGTCCTGCTCAATCAATTTAATTTCCTTTCAGGTTTAAAATTCAGAGTCAAAGTTGTGCTCTGATTTTATTGTTTAAGTGTGTTAAAAATGTATGGATATCTTTAAAAGTACATAGCAAAGAAAAATCCAGTCCACTGAAAACAGCACATGGAAATACGTTAATTGCCCATGGTATTTATTTATTCCAGTGCAAAACCAAAGGGGCAATTGGAGCCAAGCACAGGTCACAAGTGAGCCTGGCCAGGCAACCTTGTGCATTTTAAAATTTTCTTCCGAATGTCAGTACTCCAGGGAGAGAAATATAGCAAATGTGAATAAAATGATAATGACATCAAAATATATTCTTGAGTAGCTTTATACTTTGACAATTTCAGATAACCTTACAGGACTGCACTGATCAAATGTTCTCTGTTAAATTAAAAATACAATCTTCATTTATGTTCAGTCTTTGATAATGTCTGCTCTCTCATTGCTGTAGTCACATTCAAGGTGATCTTTATGAGATCCTTTCATACAGCATATTGATGCCATTCCCTACAATGTTTTAGGCAACCTTAAGCACTAGTCAAGAATAAACACAAATCATAGACACATCAAGGCCTTTGAGAAAGTAATTTTCTTTTTTCTCCACTCTGCATGGCATACCTGCCTACAGCATTTTTCTGTTATGAACTTGGCTCTCAGCTACGATATTCATTCATGGATAAATGTCATCCCCATATATTTTAAGTAACATTTTCTCCTTTAGATTTTCTTCCAATGAAAATAATCACTGCTTCTTCACAGGACGCGAATATATTCTTTATAACTAAAGTGTGAAACTGAAGCTGGTTTTAATCATTGTGTCAATGAAATTCTGCTTAGCAATGACAGAGATCTTGTTTCCCCAGTGCAGTAACTGATTATTGCCTTCAAACTGCATAGCAAAGGTGCAGTTCTGATTGTGTAAATATAAGTGTTAGCAAGAGGCCCATACTGTAGGTCACTGTTTTTAAGCGAGGCCCAATTTAAGAGACCTGAACTTTGCTGCAACAACTAAAATAGCTTATTGAAGAATTTTAACTGATTGGCTTAATCTGCACAACAGTGGATACATGAATCACTTGGAGAGCAAAATGCAACCATCTTTACTGTCTATTGTTCAGCTATTTCATGAGAAGAATTTGGTTCTGCAAAATGTTAATGGTTAAACGTTAAAGCTGCCTTATCCTCCCTTCCACCCATAAACCTGTGCCACAGTAAGAAGCAATCTGCAGATACTCTACTATTTAGCATGCTTTCCTTTGCTGGGTAGCTCCTGCCACCCTTAATCTGCCATTCACAACAACCCTTAGAAGCATTGGCTACACTTGCCAGCGTCCACATACAAAACTTCTTGAAGTTCAGCTTTTCCCTGCAAAAGCTCACTAAAGATAGCATTGTCAAGCTCCACATTCACTTTTTCTCTCAACAATTACCATTCTAGATGCACTCAGTTTAAAGTAAAAGAAGTGAGTTTGTTTCACTTTTAGCTTTGTAAACACGACACCCATGGTGTCCCAACGAGTCCTTTTTGTATTGCTTATTATCACCTGGACAGTGCCTTTAAAACAGGAGATTGAGAGCCCTGGTGAGATTATCTATTACAGTCATATCATGTGTCCCTCATTCACCTTGCTGCTTCCAGCCCTTGGCATGAAATTCTCAAAACTTACGTAGGTGACACACAAAGATCAAGAAACCATCCTTCAGTTACTGGAATTTGCCATACAATATCTACCTCTCACATTTTTCTTGATAGCAACTGCAGGCTTGACCAACAGTGCAGTTTTTAACAAAAGAATTTTAAGTTTCAGTTGCAGAATGTGACAGGCTTTTCACTCAGGCAGGTGAAATGTGGCTGGAACTATGCAAGCAATTCTGCCCTTATCTCTGGGAAGAATTTTTTTTTCCTTTAAAAATCATAGCTGTAGCATTTGCTAGCAAAATGTCTTGCATTTGAACAGTGACAAAAATAAACTCTGGAATTCTAAAATTCAGAAACTGCAGTGAAAACGAGAATAGCCTTTTCTACATCTCCTCAGTCCTCACTAGATGGTTGCTTTTTTACCAGTTTGTCCCTAGATCTACGATGAGCAGAGACCCCATTAAAGCTCACAGTGCATAGCAGAAGACTCCAGCTTGGTGGGCATAATCTGATTTTTTGTAAGAAATACATCACAATGAGTACTTAAAGCACGAAAAAATAGAAATTGGATTTTTTTTTTTCATGCAGTGTTATGTCCTGTGGAGAATTTAAAAAATACAAGATGTTCGTAGACTCAGCTTTTTAAACACAGATCATTTTTCATTTACTTCCTTCTGAAACGAGGCCAAATCACATATCTAAAAAAAAAAGAAAAAAGTTATCTTACACTCATCACAGAAAAAGAGCTAATTAAATGTTAAAAGCAGAAGTCATTCAACTAGATGGTAGTGCCAGCTGTACAAGGACACATGCATCTTTACTTCTTTTAACCAGTAAGATGCACTGTAAAAGATTTTAAGATATTACAAAATCTGCAAGCCATGACAACTAACCGTAGACTTGCTGGGGTGTATGAGTAGCTATCAGAAGTCATGAGTTGTATATTGAACCCCAAACGATGCAGAAGGCATCCTCAATGATAAAAGTGTTGGATTTCCACTGTACCCATGTTGCCTCCCTTACGCAAGGTACATTTGTACATATAAACATGTAAATTCACACTGATTTGTCTGTATATCCCTGTGACCACAAATTCAGTTCTAGCAACCAATGATTACTGGTCAATAATCCAATGAGTATTTCTTAGCATAGTTGTCACTTATGCTACCATGCATGCAGAATGAATATGTAAGATGAAATTATGTGGCAGGCTTGATTCTTTAAACTTACATATTAGGTATACTCTTCTATCAGACTCATTACACATATACTGGCCAAGTTCTGAGAAGTTTTTATTAAAATATCATGAAAAGGAGGTCTGTTTCTATTAAACCAAATGAAAGGATGCAAATAGTAGGATGCAAATAGCAGGATGCAAAAGGATCTTTATCTGCCTGATCTATAGTCCCTCAGCTACCCATTTCACTTTCTGAACAACATTTTCACATGTAAAACAGATCACCTGTTTATTTTAGAAATTCACTGAGGTACTATTGGGTGGTAAGAACAAAATTAAATATCCAAACATTGAACCAACTTTATTTTGAACTGACATAGTAACCGCTTTCAACAATTTATTAAATTATTTGCTTTGAGGGCTTACTACATAAAAATAGCTACACAAACAAAAGTTACCCAAAGAAGAAAAAAAGTAGGGGAAAAGGTTGATAACGATGTAGTATATGATGGATTCTTGGTGATATTTCAATCCATCCAATACTGCTCAACAGTACTTCTCACTCGTATCATTCAGCAGATTCAGCCTCTGCATTTCATAAAGAACAGAGGTCGATACAGCTCACTTTGGAACAGCTCTTACCACGTGTTCAGTATCTTAATAAAAAGATTCAAGAACAACTCTGTCGCGGGGCGGACGGACAGCAGAATGCCGCAACCTTCCTGAAGCACCTCCAAGAGGAGGGCGCTCCACCAGGCACACAGCACACGCCTCGCTCGCACGCAGCAGATGACTGTCAGAGCCACCGAGGCAGGAAGGGTCTCTGTGTGCATATCCAGCGCTAGTTTATTTCACCTGCACACTGAAGGGCTCCAGGGACAAAGACAAGGGAAAGTGGAGGGTCCAGGGTTACATATGGGTGGAGCCAGGCTGCAAGGGCCAATCAACTGAGGGTGTGGGCGGGGGAAGGGGTTACAGTGGCCAATAGGGAACAGTCAAGGTAAACTGACAGGGGTACACACCAACAGGAGCACAAGATATAAAGAACTTGCTAGAAATTAAACATATATGGTTAACAGGGGAAGTGGAACTGGGGTAGATTGACAGGTTGTCATAGGATTCNTATCTTAATAAAAAGATTCAAGAACAACTCTGTCGCGGGGCGGACGGACAGCAGAATGCCGCAACCTTCCTGAAGCACCTCCAAGAGGAGGGCGCTCCACCAGGCACACAGCACACGCCTCGCTCGCACGCAGCAGATGACTGTCAGAGCCACCGAGGCAGGAAGGGTCTCTGTGTGCATATCCAGCGCTAGTTTATTTCACCTGCACACTGAAGGGCTCCAGGGACAAAGACAAGGGAAAGTGGAGGGTCCAGGGTTACATATGGGTGGAGCCAGGCTGCAAGGGCCAATCAACTGAGGGTGTGGGCGGGGGAAGGGGTTACAGTGGCCAATAGGGAACAGTCAAGGTAAACTGACAGGGGTACACACCAACAGGAGCACAAGATATAAAGAACTTGCTAGAAATTAAACATATATGGTTAACAGGGGAAGTGGAACTGGGGTAGATTGACAGGTTGTCATAGGATTCCCATGGGAGAAGCTAAAGCCTAGGGGGCATCCTTCCAGGGTATCCTATCAGACCCACAGGCCTACACACACAACTCAGTGAACTATACATTTAATTTTAAAAAGAGTTCACAACATCCAGGGCTTCCTGCCAGTCTGCAGAAAAAATAAACCCAGACCCACTCTCTAAGACAGTGAGAACTTTGAGGATTCATAGTATTTGTACAATTAATAATTTATAGCTGATAAATTTTAATAACTCCCAGAGACACGATGGCACTGAACACTCACCAGAGGGTAGGCTCAGTCATGCCTACAGTAGTAGACAAATGAGGTCAAGCTGCCATTCCACATTTCATTACATTTGACTTCCTCAACTCTTAGATTCGGGTTTAACGCACCTTAAGATGCTGCTTACCTTGCTTTTTTTCTTAGCTGAGGAATAACACTCCGAAGTTGAAAAGGCTAGTAAATATGAATTTGAGAGTCATGTTCACCTAAACATCTCTTTCCTATCACTGATCTCCTGTACAGAAAGGAGAGGACTCTCTTCATTCACCCCTAGCTCTAGGAGCACTCCCAATCTCATTTGGCAATTTTTTTGCTAAGAGTCCAGGAATCTTGTGTATCAGGTTTTCAAGATCCAGAAGTGGCACTGGAGTCATAAGTGGTCTTCCCGATGTCAAATAAACAAGTGGATATAAAAACTGCAGAATGGGCACCACATCTCTCTTGTCATTCCAGTATTTATTTGGAATACGGAATAACATCTGGAGCGTCCACAGCACATGGCAGAGCTTGGTAAGCGAGAGGAAAGATCTTATCTGGACCACCCCACAGGCCTAGCACAACTGTCATGCAATACGGAGCCTAAGAGATCTGCTGTTGTATCTTTCCTCCAACAACCAGGTGTAATTTATCTACCTATTTTTACTATACCTCAGTAGACTGCTTCAGCTCCAACTGCCTGTAGAGAGCCTGCTGCCCTATCTTCCCTCTAGACCCCATGCTATATTGGTATCCAGGTGTGCAACCTCAGTGGGAAGTGGGACGTATCCCCTCCCTATTTGCAGTCTTGTGCGGATTCAACCATAAAAAAGCAAATTTCAAGCGCCTGTCATCAGCAGTACTAATAAAACAAGTCTATTGACCAATGAATTTTAAATACTTCCACAGCTCCCCACTCACAGTGTTCATATAACAAAGCCTTTATATAGAGATGCAACCTTTCTTCTGTTAGAAGAGTAGGTCACGCAGCTAACAAAGCCAGATTAACATCTGAAAATACTTAACAGTGAAGTCAACTACTTAAAATTTCATTTCGGAATATGGACCAAGCCTGAATTAGTGATTTTCCTCAGGGACTGGTCATAATAAAGAAAAAATTCAAAAGTGTTTTCACTTGAGCAAGTAACTACACTCAGATAGTTTATCAATTCTACCTCGTTATGAACAAACCTGTTACTTTGAATTTATTTCAGGATAGGTGTCTACTTGTTACTAGCATTTTAGGTAAAGAAAAGCAAAGCATGTAAGGAAAAAGGATTACATGGCTTGTATGAAAGCCCAGTTCCACTTTAGTTCTGGGTAAGGAAAGAAAAATTGCTTTATTACTGGTATTCACATTGCTACTACTACTTAAGATCAGTTTAACTACTATTACTGACTTAAACCTTTAACGTAAGAGGATTTAACAGTGAGAAAAATTCTCTCTAATTCTCTTACCTCTATAAATGGCTCCAAGGTGCTTACCAAAGGAGGAGGTTCAATCTCTTAACCATGGGTATGCTTGCAATCACAATAATTTCTCCACCTTCTTTCTGCCTTCTCTCATATTATTACAGCTTTAGACTCACTCAAAGTCTTTCTATGGCAATTAAAAGTCTCTGGGACCATCCACTTTTTACATACTTGTCACTGTTCTAAACAGAGTGGCTAAAAAGGCTCATGATTCATGATAGAATTAATTTATTCTCTGGACCTCTTATATCCATTGGGGCAGTGATGTAGTTAGATCTGCAAACAAAAAGCCAAAACACGGAATACTTTGCCACTTGAAAGGTTATGTCATTTTAAGTGTTAATTATCAACCAGATGTATTTTACTCCTTCAGGAACACCGTGGGACTTTACTTGTGTAGCAGCCCTTTCACAGATGGACAGCTCTACCGTATGCAGAGCATAATCCCAGGCTACAATGCACCTTTCCACAAAGTCTAAAGAAAAACCCTGAAATATTCATTACATGAAAGCAAAATGCAGAACTTGGGTTTCTATGTTCAAGGATGGTGGGATTGCCATGATTTAACTGTTTTCAGTACAGTAATTTCACATACCACAAACAATTATCTCTATGGAACAGACAATGTTTGAAAGATCATATTAAGTTTCAAAAATTGTTGCAACAGGAAGGCAAATACTCCCTTCTCCTTCAAAACTGTGTGTTTTGCCATCTTGTAGAAGGTACAGGAAACAAACAAATGTTAAAACTTAAAAATAATTAGAGAAATTGTGTGAGGACAGTAAAAAGATTTATATTTTCAATTAAAAAAATACTATTTATACCTCCTCTAGCTCTTACATTGCACTTTCAGGGACAGATTTTTGTCTGTTGTAGTCATATAAATTGAGTTCAACTCCTTTGTTTTTGGATTAAATTATTTCAGGTTTACCAGCATAAGCAAGATCAGAGGCTGATGAAGTGGCTTGCCCAAAGGCAATCATGAATACAAAACACCAGAGAAGGAATCAAATCTCTACAGGCCCAGTCTCCTCTTACATTAGTTATCATTAATGGAAAGTGCAGAATATAATCTGATTCACCGATGAAGAAAAACACTGTACTTTTTAAGTGCTCCTGACTCAACATTTGGACCACAGTGAACCACCTCATGGTCTGATAGTGTCATCATTCATGTTACAAAATGTGTACAGCACACAAGAAGAAGGTTCAAGATAGCTGAAGACAGGAAATACCAGAAACAATTTTCCTCTCTGGTGTGCACGCATTATGACACAGCTGTGAATTACAAGACTCAATTATTATTCTCCACAGAACTCTACCTCAAATAATACACAGGGGGAGTGGTGTTCATTATAAAACAATGAGTCAATAGCTTGTTTTCTGCTAGTTGTTCAATGTTTGGCCTGGAGTCTTATTTACTATACCTACTATACTATACTGCTCTAAAAAGAGAATTCTTGATTTTCTCATTAGGTTTTTTTTTTTTTTTTTAATATTCACTGGTATTCTAATATTGAAAATTATGAATTTACTTATTTTTACAGTATATTAATCAGATAAGCATATGCGAATTTTATAAAGCAGCAGCTGAGGGAGATTGAAATAAAAGAAGTAAACTTCTTCAGAAGCTTCTTTAATTAGATAGTTTACCTTCTAAGATGCTGATTTGTCAGCTGTTGATGAAAACAATTTTGATGAAACCTAAAGGATGAGGTAATTTGAAGACGTTTGCCATTTCCTGACCTTCAAAGGCTACAGAAAAGCTCGCTACCAGGTAAGAATGACACTCAGCTACAACAAAAGAAGTAAATGTTTCAAGTCTCTCACAGACCTCAGGCAGGCAACACCAACTGCTGACCAAAAATTCCAAGCAACTAGCCCTCTACTAGCCATGAAGCAGTTGTCTCTACAGCAAAATACACTGCCCTTGGGATGAACCTCCATGATAATGATGGCCATGTGTGTCTGTGAATCAGGGAACTCCTGCTGAACCATCAGTGTTTTGTATACAGAGTATCTCAAGTGGGAAGGGACCATCAAGCCCAACAGCCTGCTTCTGGAAGGACTATTATGAAATTAAACCAGACAGCTAGGAGTTGTTCAGAGGCTCCATGAACTCTGTGCCCTGCTCCAGTGACTGACCATGGCCTCAGTGAAGAACCTTTTATTCACATCCCATCTGAACTTCCCCTGACTCAGTTTCATTCCTTCGCCTTGTGTCCTGTTGCTGATCTCCAGAGAGGGAAGACCAGTGCCTGACTTTTACCTGCCCTAAGAAGATGTAGACGGTGATGGGGTCACCCCTCAGGTTTCTCTTCTCCAAGGGGAACAAAAAAAGTGACCTCAGCCGCTCCTTGTGTCTGGCCTTGGAAGCCTCTCACTGTCTCAGTCACTCTTGCCTGGACAAGGAGTCTGAAGTCCTTCTAGGATACAGTACTTAAGCAGACAGTACTTAAGGGAAGGCTGCAGTGTAGTTTGCTCTAAAAGAGGATGCTAAGGGTTAAAGGGCATTTCTCCCTCCTGCCCCTATTATGTTAATATGTCTGATGATTGGGACAACTTGATGCACAGCACAGTTCTTACAAAGCAAGTCAGGACATGGTGAATTGCAGCATGGGGGCATGAATGCCCTGATCAGATCCAACTTAGAAGAAATGTCAGCTGATAAGACTGAAATTGTAAATTGATGGATTTGGTTGCGGATTTACTTTGGAACCCCTTCTAAGCTGACATAAACAATGTGTTATATGCACTTGCTAACAGGACAGGCATATCTACACTCAGAGGCAAAACAGCAAATTTGAAGAGCTTGGTTACTGGGGTTAGCAGTAACACAGTTTAGTTTTGGTCATGACTTCAGGTTGGACAATATGATGTGCTATTCTGAATCCTTCATTCTCTAAGTGAAATTCTTTGCTAAAATTTTCCAGGAGCACTTAGGGATAAGGAAGTGAGTTTTGGGTAAAACATTGGTCCAAATTATTCAAATTTCACAAAGCTACCATCACCAGTTGAAACTGGAATCCTATGATACCAGGATACAACACGTATTTTATACATACACATTAATGTAAAGTGTGTTTGTGCAAACAAATGGGAGGTGTCATATCCAAAAGGAATACAAATATTTTAAAACATCAAATTATCACTATAAGTTAATATTGATATGTTGGTAAACGACTGTAAGGAAACAATTCAGTTTCAATGACACATATATAATTTACTGGAGAATCACTGTTGCACTTGTCAGTAGACCCTAAAGGGGAAATTATTATTGTCACTGTTATTATTATTCTGCAATTTAAATGGTGCCCACCTCATTCACGTATTATTTGGTAGATTTTAACATGCTCTTCCCCCAAAAGTCCTCACCACACAGAGAAGTTTACAAAGTGACCAGTGAATGAAACACAGGCTGAAGAGGCAGCTGAGGCAGACAGCACAGTTTCCACCTTGTCCTGGTGAGTGCTTCAGGAGGAAAGCTGCTGTGTCTGTTTAAAGGCTCACTGGACAGAGGCCAGCCCCAGCAGAGGATGAGTGCTGCAGCTGGGCCAAGGCTCCTGGCCCCCGTGGCTCCTCAGCCTGCAGGCTGCCCCAGTACCCTCTCCCTGCTCTGTGGCCAGCTCTGCACCCACTGCTGGACAGGGCACAGGGGCAGCTGCCAGCTGCACGCTCCTGGCATGTGCAGCACCCATCAGCTCAGCATGAGGGGCACTGCTGCTGGGTCTGGGGGCTCACAGGAGTGCTGCCCATCACAGCACTTTGTTCAGCATGTTGTCTGCTGCTGCTGCAGTTTCCGCTGCTGCTCGCTACGCTGCAGAGTGGTTTCATAAACCACTTCAAGTGCGCTTGAGGACAAGAAAGCTTGTATTTTCCCTCCTGTCACCCCCATTCCAGCAATACACAAGACATTTGTTCAGGGATTCATTAGCAAAGAACTCTTTAACATAAATCTAGAGAAGAAAATCCAGCACTGGTTCCTTAAGCTATTGCTCCATTAACATTGGGAGTAACTAGTCTGCAGGATGGAGATTGCAAAATGCTTTGTCCTTTCCACTTTGCTAGGCATTATAACTCATTAACAAGCCCTTGCTAATTGAATTTGATTTAGTGTCAACAATCACACAGAAGCACACCACTAAAATTTCAGCCCTGCTTGCTGTGATCATTAAGTCCCATTGTCAAACAGAAGCTCTGCCTTTGTGGTGAAGGTTGTCAGATCAGACTCACAGGGGCTCTGCATTACAGTTGCTATGTGAAACACAAAAAGCGACAAAGCTACCACCTAAAATGTAAGATTAATAGAAAAATTCATTAGTTAAAATTGCATGAGTAAATGCTGCTCTTGGCTGCTTCTTCAATTTCTGATCTCAGTTATCCTCTTCAAAACACAAAACCCTGTAGACCAACAGAGATTTGAAAGAATGAGTGTGCTACGGAAATTACTGGATTTTTTTTCTCCATATAAATATCCTTTCAAGTAAATAAAACAAAAATATGGAAGAAAAAGGTAGATTCAAAGTATGTCATGCATAAATACAGATTTTTTATTATACTGAGATTTAGGGTAGGTTTGTTTTTGTTTTTTTGGNTTTGTGTGTTTTTTTTTTTTTTTTTTTTTTTTTGGCTCTTTGTCCAAATCAAATACATAAGCAGCAAAAAAATTTTTCAAATACTCTATCTAGGGGCTTTTGGTAAACAATAATACCATTACTAGTCATAAAATGAAACAAAAGAAAACTAAATCCTAAGAACAAATATTGTTTAGATTTTGACCCTTAATGAAACTTGAAGGAAAATATTCAAAGTCTGAAGGTTCTATTCAGATTTATAAAGAATCATTCATGGGACTGACCATCCAAGCTGACTTTCCACTCTGGCCCATCACTGGCCAAGGAAACACACTCTTCCTTTTTAATGAGTATTTAATCACTAATAATAAAGCAGAGTTTTCTTCTCTCTCCTAAGGGAGAACCTCATGAACCACCAGAGCTCATGATGCTCCATGGCATCTTTTTATTTTAGTATTTTACTTGCAGGCACAAAACCCCTCACCAATGTGTGTGCATGGGGCTTCTCTACCTCAGCAGCAGTGTCATTAAATCTCAAAGATCCCAGGGAAGTGACATAAATACTGAAATACTAGAAAACTATGAAGTTGTACTCTTGCAGTTGGGGGACACCTGTCTTATTGGCACCAGGCAATACCGTGAATATATTTAAATCTCCTCTGGAATTTCACCTGAAAACTAAAAAAACCCCAAAACAAACAAAATAAGCAATCAATCAAAAAATCCCACACAAACAATTAAAAACAAACAATCAAAAGACTCCCCAAATCCACAGTGAAAATACTGAGATCTGATGACTTACCACTTTATGCTGATCCTACTCCTTGTCATTTTACACAGCTAAGTTCCTGTTCTACAGAAATTCAGTCATTATATCCTCAATTATAGAATGTAAAATTCTATAATTGTAAAATTCTAAATTGTATTACAGAATTGCACTCCATTTTTATTCCTATTATGGCCATGTCTGTTTTCCCTACAGTAGATCTCAAACATTCTCCAGATTAATAAAGCTTCTCAATTTTGCTCTATGTCAGTACATATCTAATAATCATGCCATAGTCATTAATGGAAACAGAAATGTTCAATAAGATCAGCAAAAAAACTGATGCCTGAGGAATTCCCCTAAAAAAACTATTCTATACAGTCCATTACGATATGTCCCTACCAGCAATGTATCAGTTACTTTCTCTTACATGGAACCCCAAAGAAAATTTTGAGATTAAATAAACCCAATTTCATATTCTAGATGAGTCCACCTTCTCCACTGGTAACTGCCTGTTTGTTGTCTACTTGTGTTTTGAATGATACTTATCAAACACTTAAAATTAACTGAAAAAATCCCAAATGATTGCAGGGAAACATTTCTGTCACAAGAATACACTCTCAGAAGTTATGGAGTTCTGTAAAGAGGTGGAGGCAAGCCAGTTCTCCTCACAGATGTACTCTGCCAAACCCACATGTACAACTTGGCCTTAAGCTGATCTCTTGTGGAGCTCTAACCCAGCACTGTTCTGTGCAGCCTGGACATAGCCTAAAAATCTCAACTGTGAAAAGATAACCAAGTGATTTTTGCAAGTTTCCCTTCTAACATCACTGTTCATTGGTGTCATACACTGAATACTTCTCAACTGTGTAGAATTACACAGTTACAGCCTCACATTCTCAGAAGCTTTGGTCATAAGAATAGTGCAGTAAACTATTGAGGAATATTTTGATGTTCAGAGGACAGTCCATTCAAAAGCTGTATTGCATAAGTGTGTCTACAAATACTGCTGGTCCAACATAGTATATGTACATGCTTCATCTTGCAGAAAATATAGCAAAACAACACCTGAACAATCTGCATGCTCTTCTGTCTTGCAACTCAAAATCTTTCAGATTAGCTCAATTTTTTTTCCCATTTGTTGATGCCAAAATGCTCTTGAGTGGTTTTTTTTTTCTAAAATGCAGAACCCATCCCCCTCTACCCCCACACATCCTAGGAACTTGCTAGTCTTCTTCTTCTTCAGTCTAAAACACATCCTGATGATCCTGCAGTCTGTCCTTTCCAGATAGGCAATGAGTACAGTAACTTGTCTGTTGGATAGTTCTTTGTCTCATCTATCAGATTCCAAATTTCTTTCTTNATTCCAAATTTCTTTCTTCCCTGCTGGGCTGGAAATGATCCAGCTTTGATAAGAGGCAATACAGATTGCTTTCACTCAGGCTGGTCATCTCCCTCCTCTTTTCATGAATTCTATGGACCCTTATTCTGTGTCTATGAGAACATCCTTCCCTATCAGAGCTTTCACAACAAATTGCTGCCACTTCTCCAGAACGGGCTTGCAGGAATTTAACAACCAGCCCTCTCTCTGTGTTCCCTTTTCCCTCTGATCTGCCTTGATGTGTCCACAAAAGTGTGCCCTTGCTACCTAAGGTCAGAATAACGTGACTGATCACTTGCTATCTTCCATCCCTATCCTACCTTGTGTATAGAGAGACTCAAGATGCTTCTGAATTTTTTCTCTTTTCCACATCCAAATCTCTGGGTGGGAGAAGAACTCAGAAACCTGTTTAAGCATTTGCTCCCCAAATTGCGTGTGGGCTGATGCCTCACTTCATTCTTGCCACCGTCTAGACTATTCTGTGAAAAAATCTAGTCCTTATGTAAAAGAAACAGACCAGACGTCTCAGTTGTCTAGTATCCATTTTTAAACTGAGCAACTTTGTGTCATTCCAGTTAGCAACAACTACATGAAGTATAAAAAGATGTCCATTTTTAAGCTGCCAAAATCCAACTACTTACATAAGACATGACTAGTTATCAAGAGGAAACCAAACTTCAACAGTGCAGTTTTGCTGTTTTAAGATTCTCCCCATTGTCTGCCCAGAGGAGCTAATTGCCAACTGCCTGACTGGCAGTGCAGGGATACAAAGACTCAGGTTAAGATCAACAGAGTCATCAGAAAAAAGGCTGCTGTTGGTCCTTATTTTGGTTTGATATTTTCTGATGTTTCTAAGATATTTACACCTAATGATTGAATTATCTTTACACTGGGGGATTACAGCTGCTGGTACGACACTACAGCTTGTAAGCAGAAAGTACATTCCATTACATTTACAGATAAAAAATAGTACACAGCCCAGATTTTTTCCCTAGAAATGGCTTTCAAAGAACTGTGAGGGAAAATAAAGGTCCTTTCCTTCTGTTCCTCCTAAACATGCATACCTTGATATTCTCTGCAGGTCCAGAAATGATCACAGGTGATTCTGAGCTGAAAGGGGCCCACAAGGACCAAGTCCAACTCTTAGTGAATGGCCCATATGGGGATTGAACCCACAACCCTGATGGTACGAGCACCATGCTCTAACTGAGCTAAGTTCTCCCTATTTTCAGAAGGAACATGATGAAAACACCATAATGGCACTATTTAATATACCTCTCCTGATGTGAAAAGATTTTGCATTAAATGTTTACTGCACCAACACCTTTCTCATAAGTAAAGAAGATCAGGCATTTATACATACATTTTAGTTACTGTCTCAGTAAGACCTTGGTATTTCAGCATGACAAAAACTTAAGACAAAGTCAGAAGTGAAGTAAGTATTATACTCTTACCATTGAAAAGTATGTTTTTAAGATAATTCCTATAAAGCCCTATGTCATGTCAGTAAATAAAACAGCAATTCTTAACAAAGAGTAAGTAATTTTGGATTTGCAATTTTTGGTCATGGTTTTCATGTTCAAGAAATGTGTTAATGAACCGTACTGTATGGTCTAAGTATCATACAAAACAATGAAGATGTACTTTTGCATTCAANAGGAGCTAATTGCCAACTGCCTGACTGGCAGTGCAGGGATACAAAGACTCAGGTTAAGATCAACAGAGTCATCAGAAAAAAGGCTGCTGTTGGTCCTTATTTTGGTTTGATATTTTCTGATGTTTCTAAGATATTTACACCTAATGATTGAATTATCTTTACACTGGGGGATTACAGCTGCTGGTACGACACTACAGCTTGTAAGCAGAAAGTACATTCCATTACATTTACAGATAAAAAATAGTACACAGCCCAGATTTTTTCCCTAGAAATGGCTTTCAAAGAACTGTGAGGGAAAATAAAGGTCCTTTCCTTCTGTTCCTCCTAAACATGCATACCTTGATATTCTCTGCAGGTCCAGAAATGATCACAGGTGATTCTGAGCTGAAAGGGGCCCACAAGGACCAAGTCCAACTCTTAGTGAATGGCCCATATGGGGATTGAACCCACAACCCTGATGGTACGAGCACCATGCTCTAACTGAGCTAAGTTCTCCCTATTTTCAGAAGGAACATGATGAAAACACCATAATGGCACTATTTAATATACCTCTCCTGATGTGAAAAGATTTTGCATTAAATGTTTACTGCACCAACACCTTTCTCATAAGTAAAGAAGATCAGGCATTTATACATACATTTTAGTTACTGTCTCAGTAAGACCTTGGTATTTCAGCATGACAAAAACTTAAGACAAAGTCAGAAGTGAAGTAAGTATTATACTCTTACCATTGAAAAGTATGTTTTTAAGATAATTCCTATAAAGCCCTATGTCATGTCAGTAAATAAAACAGCAATTCTTAACAAAGAGTAAGTAATTTTGG
>VZTR01020083.1:117474-127666 GCA_013400775.1 Chaetops frenatus | reverse complement strand
AAATGAATTAAATCTCAGGTAGCAGCATGTTTTGTCCTCACATTTACTAAGGATTGCTCAAGAGGAAGGATTCAAAATTGTGCCACCTAGGTGAAGCTGTGAATACTAACCTGAACATCCAGAGAAAGAAGACAAACAGCAGAAGAAAAATTAAATGTTTGTATGCATACAGGACACAACAAAACACAGAAAACCATACAGAATATAGTCTAACCCAGAAAGTCTTTTATGCTACAAGTATAATCAGTGAGCTTGATGGAGAGAATGTATGGACTGTTCTTAAGAATACATATGATTTTCAAAAGAAATGCTGCTAAGTTTTACAATTTTGCATGAAATTCTCTCATATAAATGACTAGTAGATTGAAGCTGGTAACTGATATATCACTGTACTGTCAAAGTATCACACGGCCAAAACGGCACTTGGAGGTCTTAATATACCTCCTAAAATGGTGCAATTTAAAACGTTAATAGCAAGGTTTTAGTAGTTTGCATTGTTCATGCTTACTCTAGGCATGACCATATTTTACGCATCTAGCATAAAAGTTAGCTTAGGTTGTTTACAGAAGAAGTTTACTTCCAGCCCCCAAACAAAATGATAGTATTTGTTTGAATGTATTTATGCTGAAGTTGAACCACACTCTAAATCCCAGTTTCAAAAATATCTACACAAAAATACACAGCAGATGATGTGGGAAGCTGAATGCAGATTTTGACTAAAAGTTTATGCCAAATCCTTATTCTCTCTCTCATCTGGCTAGAACAATACTTGACCTTTTGATGAACACTTGGATGTATGGACTGTCTTCATGACAAGCATTTACTGGTGCAGAAGGAAAATTTTTAAAGAGGTAGCCATACACCTGCAAATGACATTGTACTCACACCTTTTCATAGTACATCATTTCCTCTGGTCACATCCTTGTGCCTGCACTGCACGTAACAATAAAAAAGGACTTAATCTTTTAAAGCCGCAATTCATTTGAATTACAGCAAATTGTTTAAAAATAAGTTATGCAGGCAGCAATTAAACTGCATCACACTTAGAAAAGTATGATATGTCATGTAGGATCAGAGAAGAGAGTCCAACATGCTTGATATCCTCCTATCCTATCCTACAGGACAGTCCTAATTCTTTAGAGCAATGTAAAAGCACCCAGAATTTCACAGATCCCAGTCTTGGCTACAGAGCTGGTAGAATCACAGAAGCATTCAAGTCAAAAGGGAGCTCTGGAGTCATCTTCTCTGACCTCCTGCTTTAACAGCAAACTGAAGAATGCCTTCCTGACTCACAGCATCACTGAGTTGATAAAAGAACATGGAACTTTTCTGATGGCCTCCTGTAAAGCATACATACGAGCTATGGATATTCTGGACACAAAATGGCCCACTATCAGGTAGTGCTATCTTAATATGGGTTGAGGCCGACCTCTCCTATCTATGAATGAGGGACAGCTTGTCTTCATCATCATATACCAGCTCCTGATATAATGTACTTAAAGGTTCTACAGATCAGTTAATTGGTTGGGTATGGCTGTGTGAATTTTATTATTTAATCTCGGAGAGCATTTCAGCTCTACATGATTCCCTGAAGTTGTGGTCCTGCTACTTTCTCCCCAAATTATTGTAGCTTACCTGCAAGACAGAAAGGAGCTAAAGAGATGTCCTATCTCATTAAAGGTAATCAAAATTTAATTTAACAAGTGCATGACTGCAGAAGAATAAAGACAGAAGACATGATTCCCTTTTTAACTTATGCCAGTATAAACTGATTTCCTTAATGCAGAAAAAGAAATTTTGGATAATTTCCTAATTTATGTTTACAGGACCACATATACAAATCAGACTTTCAGTTGCATCCATTTCCAAATCCACTTCCATCTGTGGCTTCAGTGGAATCAGGATGAAAGTAAAAAGAAGAATGTAGCACCTTGACTTCTCCTCTCCTTCCCCAAAACTAACCATAAGCATTTCTAAGCACATTAGTTTTATATTACCAAATATTCATTGACTTAGTCAAATGAAAGAGAACAGAAGATATTCTCCGAAGTAAAGCTTTCTGTTCTCTGAAAAAGCTTAACAAGAAACGGATACTTTAGCAAGGGATCAAGGACAAGAGGCGTTTCACACTGAATGGAAAAAGAAATCTTTTATAAACAGTTTACATTCTGCCTAGCACATATCCAGTGACTGTTTGATTGTGTACCTGCTATTAGAGAGGGCAGTCATTAGTTTTAACTAACTCTCTGTAGAATGNACTTGATTTCTTTTTTTTTTTTTTTTACTTAGGGATTTATATTACCAAATATTCATTGACTTAGTCAAATGAAAGAGAACAGAAGATATTCTCCGAAGTAAAGCTTTCTGTTCTCTGAAAAAGCTTAACAAGAAACGGATACTTTAGCAAGGGATCAAGGACAAGAGGCGTTTCACACTGAATGGAAAAAGAAATCTTTTATAAACAGTTTACATTCTGCCTAGCACATATCCAGTGACTGTTTGATTGTGTACCTGCTATTAGAGAGGGCAGTCATTAGTTTTAACTAACTCTCTGTAGAATGTTCTCACAGATTTGAACAATGAATTAGAAGATCAGAAGCAACAGGAACACTGCCTCTTTCCCCCAAATTTCATGCTCTTCATGACTCAGATCTTGCCCAGGCATCTCATCATCATCTGGAAAGGTGGTTTTTTGGACAGTTCTGGAGCAACTGCTCAAGTTTTAGATCCTGACCAGAAACCTACTGTGGACTCCTAGCATTTCTTATTGTACCTGGCTCGGCTGACCCTGGATCCGAGACAGAACCGGTGTTCTTCTTCCCTGTACTCAGGTTGGGTGGCTGTGAGTCACAAACACCTCTGTGCTTCTCAGTCTTTGTACTGCCTTCAGTGCAACAGCGAGCACTGTGGCAGCCTTTTCCCTCTCCCTAAAGTAAAGAATATTTAGAAATTGCAAAGGTAATTACAAGAAGCTGCAAAAATCCCAGTGAATCAAAAAGCCCATAGTGTGAAATGTAGGAACTTAAAATACCTTAGAATATCCTTCAGCAGCTAAAGGTGAAGTGGTTAAAGAAGGAGTTTTAACCACTTGAACACCTAAAGATAAGAACACTCTGAACACATGCTTACCTTTGGAAACTAAGGAGTTACTTGAAGAAGAATTATCTCATGGATTATCTCCATCTTTTGGAAGGAGACACCTGCAGACTAAGAAAATGCAATTTTGTTTACCTTACTGTTGTGATATGAAAGAACAAGATGTACTTTTGACTCAGTTTTATGATTCTGAATGTTGCTTTTGTTGAATTGTGTCTACTTTGCCCCACAAAATTGAGAAGAGCAGGGCATGTGAGTATCTTCCTTACAAAGCTACACAGTATTAACATACAACTGTTTTTTCAAGTCTTTCATTGCAACATGCCTATAGGAAGGGCAAGTAAAACTGATCTTGGACAGGGAAGCTTGCTGAGTAACAAGCAGTTAAGATGAAAATGGAGGTCCTGAGAACCTGTAAAGCATAACTGACAAACACCTTGCCACCCTAGTTAAAAAAAAAAAGTTTTCAAAGTCATGTACTAAAACTGTTATAGAGGGAAGAGAAATCGTAGACAGCTTGCATTCTGAAACTCTACCATTTAAATTTTACTGCCTTCAGAGTTATCCCTTATAAGCTGCCTCTTGGAACCACCGGCATGTGGACATTTTGAACATTGCCATATCACTTCAGAAGTTACAGTGCTGCAAAGGTTAAATTTTTCTCACAGCAGAAACATCAGCAATAATTCCTGAGTTTATGTGCTATTTCACACCAATTAGAAAGATCATTTTGTTTCTATCAAGGCTCCAGCATACCTAAGTATGCTGAGGAACTAGGTATTTCCACCTGTTATGTTCACTAAAAGTATGAAAGCTTAGAGGCTTTACCCTCTCTGGAAGAAAGTTAGCCACTCCAAGTGTACGTTCTCCTTCCCCAGTCCATCACTACAACCAATGCCACTTCAGGCCTAGCAAACCAGGAATCCAGAACAATACACCCTGCATAATTAATACACTGGATGGTTTCAAAGTTGCTATTATTCTGAACACCTGAATTTTCTAAAACCAAAGGTCTGCCTGGTTTCCATGCCAGTCTCAGTGACCAAGACTGTGATGTGCTCTTTTATGAGTCACTCACTGCACAGGCTGCCACAGCAGAGTGCCATTTTCTGAAATCCTGCATGCTGGCACTTCAGAAAGCAGCAACTACCTCTTGAGCAGATAGAGTTGGTTTCATGTCCCACTTGGAGTCTGTGATCTCCACCAACAATGAAACAGTGTTTTCAGACACTGGATGATACTCCAGGAAACTAACTAAGCCCATTTTTACAAACTGTAAAAACAACCCCAAAAAACTTCAGATTAGCCCATCAAGTGCAGTTTAAAGACTGACATCTCCAGATTGCTGGGTGATCGGTAAATTCATGTTCAAAGGCCTTCAGCTGCACTAAATATTACTTTTAAAGAGAGTTTTAAATTAAAAGTTTAAGGCTAGGGCTGAATAGTGATCCATTAAAAAAGTCTGAATACCACTTAGGTACAGTGATCAGAGGAAGTCTGAGAACTATCATGTCATTAACACAATTTACTTGATAGTCCCATGCTGCAATGCCATGGGAAGATCTCCATTAGATTCACATTACATGACAGAAAACAGAGCAAATGTAACATGGAAGTTAAACTGGTAAGTTTTATAACCTTCTTTATTAATTTATCTTTCTGTGCATCTCCCCTCAGATTTCTGATTTGACAACTGATTTATTTTAACTAACATTTTCAGATGAGACCATAAAACTGACACAACTAGTTTTCAGTATTTTCAATAGGCTCACATTAGAGAGAATAACACATTTTGTTTGTGCCCCATAGCTTTTGTCAAAATTAAAAGTGCTTGAAAATCCACTTAATCCTTATACTTACTTATTTTAACTGAAGTTTTATACATTTCATCTCCATATCCCTATTTCTATGGTCACTAAATGGCTTTATTCAACATTAAAACATACACAATTTGTCCGTTCTTCAGCAGCTCCTTGAAATATTTTGTTTCTAGAGCATCTGGTCAACTGCTTCTAAATGAGAGCCACTGACTTTAACCGGGACGCATTTTCTGGCATGTCCAAACACTTTAATAATTCAAATTCTAAAGGCAAGCAACGTAACCCATAAAGCTACTTTAAAAGAAGCCCTTATCCTTGTCACTAGCTTCTAACTAAGCTGTGTATTTCCATGTCAAAGACAGGTGATGATGTTTATCATATCCATACTATTCTTCTCATGACTATCTATCAATTCACATACCTAAATCTTTATCTCAAGACTGTTGTTTTCAGCTTTGTATATTAAAGTTCATATAATAAGGAAGAATTCAGTTTTTCATCAGTCCTGAGATGAGAGAACAAAAATATGTTACAGAAAAAATAAGTAAGCATCACAGAAAATGGATATTGAAAGGTTTGTTTTCATTACTTCCTTGTTTTGCTTCTTTTTCTATTTATTGGGAGATATAGAAGTATATGACATCTTTTTGAGAAAGAATGTTTTGGGGGAATTAAATGGGTTAGGTAAAAAGTATTGGAATGGAAAACGATGCTTTTTTCATGTAAAAAAATGTAACGTTTTACCTTGTGCTNGATACACTGTCACAACTTTTGTGTGACTGACTGGTTACAGAGGTTGCTGATCTATATGGAGAAGCGAGAATTTGTCACTGTGCATAAGCAGAGAGATCAGTCAGATATAGTGATAGATCTGTTCTTTGCCTAGCTTTGTATGCTCCTATATTATGGTGGCTCAGGGGCTGCCAAATCAAATTATGAGCCTAGTTTTGTGATTGAAAAAACAAGAAAAAGAGATAGGGGTGTCCTAACACAAACACTTTCGGTAGAAAAAACCTCTTAGAATCTCTGTAGTGCTGTGCTTTATCTTCTAGGGCAGTCACAGTGATCCTGGAGTTATTTCATGATCTCCTCCTGCTCCTGCAGTTCACTCACTACACAGCCCACCACAGAACCATGTGGAAGCAGGTATCTACCTCTCCTGGGGCTGCCAGTAATGAAGATATTTTGTACAGCTAAATGTGTCACTACCAAAACACACAAAACAGTGGCGTAACACTGCAAAAGAGAACCTGGAGATGAAGAGCCTTCATGCTGTGTTTGAAGTAGTGAACAACAGTCTCCTTGATCTTTTTAAGGCTTGCTGTAAAGCTGCAGAGCCATTGCTACAAAAAAGCAAGCCCTGAGCGGGCCACTCAGACAAAACCACCCCTGTCTACAAGCACTTGTTAGTGGGGCGTTCAACCTGCAATCACATTTTTGGATGACACTCACTTTTTAAGTGCAAGCATTGCCATATACCAACATAACTCGGTGGACTGATATAGTTTATGCCTATCCCAATAGGGAGTTCAGGTAATGGTAAGAATGAAAGAAAATCCTTCTTGTCTCTTCAAATCCACCCTTGCCCGAGGAGATGCTGTGATGTCTCTGCTAAGGACGAGGGTTACAGCTTACAGAAAACCACATGTAGCATCCACTCCAAGTCAAAAATAAAAACACACGGGAGTGGAAGAAGGGATAACAGCACAAAGAGGGATATGCTGGGTGCCTGCATATTTAATGGTCTATTCCTGGCCTGTATCCTCCTATGTGTTCTCTCTTTTGCAACTGGCCCTGTGACTCTATCCACTGCAATCTCTCCAACATGTACTTTGTCAGAACTCTTGACCAAAGGCCAATTAGACCCAAAAGCTAAAAAGAAAACTTAACTATTTTAACAAAAAAAAGCACAACAAAATCACAATTATCTTGCAGGAAGAGGTATTTCAATAGAAATGTTGTGGCAATAATATGGATAAGTGAGGTGTCAGGCACACAAGATTTACAGATGTCTATCCCAGTCCTTCTCTGTGCTTCTTCAAGAAGACACACCTGAGACCACTGGCCTAATGTAGGCCAATGTCTGACCCTCTTCAGGGCTTTTAGACAATGTTGTCTATGTCTTTCTGTGCAACTTGACTGCTGGTCTTCTTTAACTAAAAATATAGGAACATCTTTAGAAAGACAGCATCCACTCTGTCAAGTGTATTTAATCATACTGCTTAAAGGCTGCTTTTTTTGCTGATGGACAGAACACTGCATTCAGAATATCATGTTCCTTACCCACTTACAAAGGACTAGCTAGTAGAATGTATTTTACCTTTTTTTTCCCACTATGTAACAGTAGCTGTATTAATTTTCATTGCTATGGATTAATGTAACTTGTATGTAGCAGTTTGCAACGATGGGACAAAGAACTACTGTTCCTCAACAGTATTTCCAGACTTTGACTTGTGGCTTGATCTTGGGCAAGGCATTTTCCACATCATCCACATGGACAACTGTGCTAGGGCTCCAGGAGCAAATTCAGCCCGGCTGGGATGCCTCCCACTCCCTGAATGTCCCTGCTAGTCTTCAGAGGAGAGACCTTGCTGCAGACATCGCGCACAAACTTGGCTATTGGTTTGCTGGAGGGTTTGTACTGGGAGACCGGGGAGTGGGCCAGTCCCTCACCACCGTGCTACAGCTGAAACACAACTTGACTCCCTCCCACAGGCTGAAATAACCAGCTGCTTGGTCAGCACTGCCTTCCCACACCTAAAGCACAACAGAGTTACAAACACTGTAAAAAAGGCTCACAAGAGCCTTTTTTATTTGGGGTTCCACTGGAGGAAAAGAGAACACTGTTTTGTAATAAAATTAGCACAACCCCCCAAACAAACAATAAATAGAGCTCTCCTAGTCCTCCAACAAATCCTGAAAAAAAATATTGCACATTTTCAGTTCCTCTGAAAGCAGCAGCAGCAGCAGCACCAACAAACAGTAAACTTGTGAACAGTTATTGTTATGTGTTGTGCTGTTCCTTACAGAACTGTTTGTTTGTCGCTAGTGTCTATTTAATCACGCCTGTTATGCTGGGTTTTAAAGCTTAGTAAATACTTTACAAATCCACTCTGGTTTTAGAGAGGCTTGTTCTTTGTGAAAGCTCAAATGACTGGATTCATCAAGGGCAAACCCCATACACAGTGCAGGCCTAATCTTTCTGTGTACTGCAGTATGATAAAAACCAAGGTGGCAGGAAAATGAGTACATCAAGGAGACCGAGTTACCCTGTTGGTGCTGTTGTAGCTCTTTCTTACTTTTCTTTCATACAGAACTGAACACTGTGCTTGACACGTAAAATAGCTGTCACAGAAACTTATTCTTCCTGAATATTACAACCGACATGCAGTGCCACGTTTAACCAGAGCTTATTGAGTCAACACACAAGAACAGGTTCAGCAAAAGGATTTGTGTATATGCATATGAACCCTAAGGGAACATGATGCAGTTTTCTATAAACACTGCACATGTATGATCACACAACTTTAAAAAAACCCACTATGGTCAAATCTATAGTATTTTTGATTGATGAAAAACTTCCATTATTTTGGTTTTGATACAACAGAATGAATCACTAATTAACAGTTCAAACAGAGAGAAAGGTGAGGGAACATGGCCAAAACGTGACCTGAGATGTGGCTATATAAACACATGTACCTCTCTGTACAGGCATACATATTTGAATACGTATTCTATATCTTATTTCTAACTGTATATATGTAGATAGATAAACATAAACAGATAATTTCAAGTAGGCCATTCCAGGACGATGGCAGATTTTTCTTCAACCTATAATTTAGCAGTCATTACGTGTTAGCAATAGACAATATTCCCACTTCCCTTTTTAGCATTTGCACTAATTAACACCAGTAGATGCATTGTTATCTACTGCACTGTATGACTTTTTTTAGGACTGCATAAAGGATTGGGAGAGCTGCCTAAAGAAAAGTACCCTTGACAGAATGCACAGCCTAGAATCTGGTTTCAGCACACTAGATCAGTTTACTTTCAGCTAGAGAAACAACATGTCAGGTTGGCTAAGAAAGATCACAGGGATTTCTTTATGTAGTGCCAGCTTTAGAAAAGTTTAAGAGTTACCAAAAATCTCTAAACCCATGAACTACAACATGAGCTGAGCCAGTATTCTTAAGGTAGACTATTTCCACAGAAATTTTACACAAATGGCTCACTCTATCCACGTGACTTACAGACTGAGTCTCAAGGCCTGTGTGTATGAGGTGAGTGGGAGATCCTCAGACCACTGAAAAAAACTGCTGCTTTTCAAGGTCAAACGGTGTAATTAACTTCTGATGTGAAAAGTGTAATTTCTAACAGTTCTGTTTTCTGCAGAAATAGCAGAGAGCCATAGATAATCAGGCCATTCCATAAATTGTAAAATCTGTTTAAAAAAGTACCCAAACCAAACACAGAAAAAACCTCTCTATTTCAAAATAATTCACATCATGCACACTTGGCGAGATTTCTCTTCAAAATGCTGGCAGGATTGACACCTTACTATAAGCAAAGTACTACTATATTGAAATATTATAATTAAAAGTACTATTACACTGCAATATTACATATCTACACAAAATCTCTCTCCATATATATATTTATTCATATACCTGGGTGCCTGGCCTAATTTCCAAATGGCCCAGAATCCTCCACTGAAAATGTTTAATTTGATTAAATAAAAGAGTATCTGAAAGCAGGAACATTTGGGCCTGACCTTACAGTTTTTACTCTTTGAAGATTAGTAATCCAATCTGCATTCAAGAAGTCTGCCATATTCCACATGGTGAGAAAGAAAACTCCTAAAACCCCAAAGCAGGTACTGAAAGCAACTAGTGCAACCACCAGGCAGTTCAGTTTGATTAGTTGTCATCAGCTTGGTAAAATAATTAGAAAAAATGCCAGTGTGCTGCTTGTCAGTTTACAGCTTTAAAGAGGTGTTAGCTCATACTGATAGACAGAACTGCTCTTTCCCAGTACAGCAAGTGCAAGAGTACACTATGGCAAACCCATAAATATTAATATGTATCATCAGGTTTACCACTTAGGAGTGTCACCTTGTGATTAATAGGCTGAGAGCCTGTGAGCTGTAAAGCAAAGCTGAGCTGAACAAGATGTGCTTGCGGGCTGAAATATAATTCCTATTGTACATTTCAGCACATTGGCAATTAAAAAAAATAAAATGAAAAAATTAATAACTATTAATCATCACGTACAGAGTG
>VZTR01020083.1:83910-99653 GCA_013400775.1 Chaetops frenatus | reverse complement strand
ACACAACCCATGGTCGCCTTCGTGGGCACAAGTTTGTTAAGCAGTGCATTTACTAGTGACACCTCTTCAGACAAGGAACACGAAGCAAGTCAAAATCAGATGATAAATAAAGTATAAATATGACTTTATTAGTAATATACGTTTTTAAATGCCTGTTTTTGAGCTGACTCAAATCAGCTTTCCCTATGTTGTTGACAGACCTATGTTTTATTTATCAAATACACTTTGACAGAAACGTTAATGTAAGGTATGAACCTGCAGGACAACTGGATCAGCCATAAAAGCACCAACAAAACCTCAAGTTAAATCAACTAATGAGTGATTTAATTAATCTAATATTAAGCAAGAATATTTAGCACTGCATCTGTCTGTAACTCTGAACATCAAAGCAGTACTTCTGTGTTGATAGCTGAATGCTACATTACTCCAAAGCAAACTTCCCCCACATCTCAATTTTTCACATTCTAGTTCTGAAATAGCCACAAGGCACATTTGTAGTGTGGTAAAATTGAGAGCTGATGTCAATACTCAGTGGGTAAAGGGTCCTGCTGGGTAAGATTCATGGGCGTACATGAACACACAATACAACTTCAATCATGATGAAAACATACTTGCAAACTACAGGAAAAATTTATGCAAAAACATCATGCTAGCCCTAAATCCAGAGGGTAAAGAGGAACTTTGGAAAATTATGTGCCAAATGAAGGCAAAACCATTCTGAACTCTCAAACACAGAGAGGTTGCTCAAATAAAGGAATAAGAAGTGTCATACTCTGAAGTTTTGAGACTCCTGAGAATGAAATTTTGTAGTGTTCAAAGAATTAGATTCAATACATACTTTACGACTTAATAAAAAAAATCATGTTTTCAGAAGCAAGGTTATTCTGATACACTTGTCTTTAATGGTTTTCTCCTTGTTATTTAAGAATAATAAAGGCACTGCTCCCTTACAATACACATTTATACCATCTCATTATCACAGCTGGATAATGAAACAATATACATCTCTAAAGTTCAGCCTTCCTTTAGCAGAAAGACTAAGTCAGGAGGATTTCTTTTAAAGGATTTACAGAAGCAACTACAATACCAATATTTGCGGTGCAAACTTGCATCTTTGTTCTGCTCTCTCTTGCCCATTCTCTTTTTGAATTTGCTATAAAAGCTAAATTAGGTCTCAGGGGCACTGCACTACTAAACAAAGATCTCTTCTAGCCCATCGTGATGGAAGTAAATGTACTCAGGAGGGAGATGGACTGAGAGGCTAAAGTGTCTTCATTGCCAAATTCTCTCAATTTTTACACAGAACTCTTTACCCCACTTCACAATATCACTCACACAGTGTCATACTCTTGCCTCTCCTGCTTCTTCTAGTCTTATCTCTCATTCAGAAATGGAGCCATGTGAATGTACTGAACTGGAGTAAATTTTTTTTTTTTTGCAGACTTTGCTAAGCGATTTCAACATTTACATGATTCTTTTTATATATAAGCTGAAACTAACTCTTTTCTGATACTTATTGTTTTCAGCACTGGGACAGCTATTTGAAGAGGATATATCCACAGTCCAATCTCAGACCTCTTATGATTAATTAACAACCAGTTCTGCTCTCCCTGTGTTTTCCTGACTGCTACTGTTAATAATAACTAAGTTCTAATACTTCCTTAACTTTAGCTTCATTACCACATGATTTTAAATTGCAGACATGCTTGTAATACACTTCACTATAAAGGATCACAGCTTTCACTGTGTGGGAAAATAAAAACAAAACAAAACCCAAACAAAACCTGAACTGTAAAATCAATTCCCTCCTCAGTTATGAAAGTAAACAAATAATTTAAAATTTTAAAGTATCAAAAATACTGCAAAAGCAAAAAGTCAAGACCATTGCATTGAAATGACAAGTCTAATACACTCCCTCATATGTGGCACTTGAAATTTGGCATTGCAGATTTTAATAAACACAGACTAGTGGATATTGCTTCTATTGGACATTCAGTGAAACTTGTTCATGCGTATTTAAAAGAAGAAATAAAAATAAAAAGCAAAGTAATTTTTCATCTCATGGAAAAAAAATAATGTTTCAGAATGACTGATTTAATCCTGGATTCCACATAATATTAAAGAAAAACTTAATTTTTCAGCACAGTTTTCTATCTCTGAAACCTTAGAAGTTTGTGATACGTCTGAATATGTTTAAATACTTTTGACAGAAAAGTCCTGGTAAACTAAAAATGTCCTAAGATTACTTATGAGATGTATGTAACAGAAAAGACTCTCATGTTTCTGTATTAGTTGGAAAAGCTTATTGTAATACACAGGATTCTCTTTATTTTTTTGCAAAATTTGAGCACTCCTGTCATTCCTGCTGTTCCCATTCTGCATGCCTGGTTAGTTCTTCAGAATTTTCACAAAATTTGAGAACTTTGTAAGAGCAGAGTCAAATTCAGCATCTAACCACAAGAAATAAATTGAGGTATTTTATGTATTTGTTACATAATGCTATCTTACTTCAGAAGCAAACCTCTCCTACCAAGTACAACAATTTAAAATTAATGGTAGACACAGAGACTGTATAAAGATTACACACGACGGTTCAACACCAGGTCAGTAGTGACTGAGCAAAATAAAAATGCCATGGCACTTGGTGGCCTGCATGAAGTAAGCTGGTGGTGTCAATCCAGTCCTCAATGGACTTTGTTCATCAGAAAGGAAAAACAAACCCCACCACACAGCACTAATTGGCACCCCTGTTGTCACTGTCAGCGGCCAGGCCAAGGTTACAACAGCCACAGGAAAAGGGTCTTTCAAGGTCATTCTTGAGGCACAATAGGGAAGCAGCTCCAGTGCCATGGGCAGTTCAGCTCCCCCGACCTCCACTAGGTCTGCACCAAACAATATCAGCCTGACAAGGACTTTGCACATCAGCCACTCCACCCCTGCAAATGCCTGCATGTCAAAAACCCCTGCAGGAACAGATCCTAAACCTTGGCAGGGTACAGAAGAGGTATCAGTCTGGCACCTTTTTCAATTAAAGAATATAACAGTGTGAAGGCACTTAAGAGCAAAACACCTAGGAATGTTTCAATTTAACTGATTGACAAAATTTCATTCACAAAAGGCTTCTGCTTATTTTCCTTAATGCACAAGATGCTGACTGAACCTGCCAACAGAAAGGGAACTATCATCTGTCACATAGGTAGAAACCATCACACAAAACAAGGTAAATTAAGTAACATAACTCAGTATGCTTTCATGGTTCTCTTGTATATGAATTGTTGCTAAATGCCACTACAGAATGTATTAATGAGTGTGTGTAGCTATGGATTACTCTGGTATGGAGACTCTTCTTCAATCTGCCTTTCTAATAACTCTAATGAACAGTGTGGAAGGATCATGTTCCAAGTTCACCCTTATCACCTCAATAGTTCAACACCTCTTCTTCCACTGAATCTGCCAGTATGCCTGTTACAGAAGCAGGTCACAAAATTACCAACCACGAAGACCAGAAGAATACAAAATGTGCTGAGAAGCAGTCAGCAATTAGAGAGCAGTGGAGATATGATGCAACACAAAAAATCTAAAATGTTAACTGAAATAAAACCCCAAACCAATAAACATACATGGTAACAACTGGTTACCTCTAAGAAAATAAATGTGATATACAAACAGGATTGGAACATGGCATTTTATTTTCACTTTTCAATCTTCATTATAAACTACAAAAATACAGAGCTATTTAAGGAAAGTTTGTATATTTGGATGTGCATCCTACTGTAAATGTTTTGTTGAATTCACATCACGGGGAAATAACATTACCTAATTTTTAAGGGACTGTTCAACAATTCTACACATAAATGTATCAAAATATGAAACATTTCTATACACACATCTAAAACCTAAAGCCTTTTCAGTTAACTTCCTGAGAGGCATGTAAAATATTAATTGTTTAGTGCTCCTTAAAATATCAACAGTCAGGCTCTAAGCACACACAAAAACAGCCTTAATCCTTAAGTGAAATGTAACTCCTAAACAACTCATATTATTCCTGACAGTAAACTAAGATTTCATCTTTTGTCTTGGTTCCACAGTGAAACATGTATCAAAAATGCTATTTTGGACATGATAAAAGAATCACAATATACATTTAATAGCATTCGTTTCCTGAAATTATTTTATCCTGCTGCTCATTTGTGCTCAAAAGATAATGCAGGTTAAGACTGGCTCAAAATCGGATGCATTCCTAGACATTTCAGTAATAGCATAAAGGCTCTGAGAAATATACCCTCCTCTAGCTCAACTGATCCTGAGAAAGGATGAAATAGATGTTAACGGATGACAGCTTGGCTCTCTGCCTGTTTTATGCTTAGGACTTACAGAAAATTCCAGGAGGGATGTGAGAAACCAAGAGATTTCATATAAATGTACCTCCTCGACTTTCAGTGTAGTTTTCTGAAAATTGAAATCTTTTCCTTTCTGGTCATGGAGAGTTCTGCAATTGTTTGGTTCTGTAATAAGCTCTGTGGGGCTGCTACAGAAAGTTAGTCAAGGGTATATACTTAAAAATCACCCTGATCTTGGAGAAATGGAGAGCATTGTAAGAGCATTTTTCCATTTCTCTTTTTCTTCTAAGTATGGAGAGAAGACCTAAAGATGTTTTTTCTGTCTTATAAAAAAATATTATGCTGCAGAGAAGACATTATTCCATTACTGCCATGCATTTCCACCATCTCCAAAAGCTAAAATCTACATAACAAATCAGAGTTGCTTTTTTTTAAAACAACAAAAAACCAAATGAAGCACCCCAAAAGCACCAAAACCACACAAAATAATCAAAACCACCAAACAACCCCCCCACCAAATAACAACAACAACAAAAAAACCCTAACAAAAAAACCCCCGCACCCCACCCCAAAAAACTCACACAAACAAACAAACAAAAAAACTGAACAAAGAAATGGAAGGATATTGGCATATTCTTTCACCAGACAGGAGAAAGAGCAGGTGCTGGCAAGCAAGAAGCAATAGGGAAGCAGAGATTCAACTCTTAAGCACCTCATCTATTTCCAAGGCTACAAGCATACATTAGTAATAGAGGTACCTCATGGAGATGTAACCCGTCCAAGATTTAACAAACTTTCTTCCTAGCAAACCAAAAGAAACAAAAGGTTGAAAAGAACAAAATAACTTTCTGTAATACACAGGGATGTATGGTTTAGGGAACCAATTACACGTTCTCTAACAAGTGAATGAATTTCAGTGTCAAGTACCTTTCTGAGTGTTCAGCTTTTCAACAAAAGTGACTGAAAAAAATTCAGAGAAGAAAGAGGAACAGAAAAAATAATAGAAAGATAGGGATAAAACCAGACCTAATTTGATTTGATCCAGAGTTTAAAAAAATCAGCTTCGGATGTATTTTGCAAATGACATTTCATTTTCACAAATAACTAACTTGGCTGAAGTGCAGTGAATGCCAAGCTTGTACAGACAGCTTATGTAACTGTGTATGTGATGCCCCAACTTGCAGCATTCCTGAGTAGCAGAGCTCTGGATATACACAGTGAAAAGATGGAAGTGGATGTCTAATGTTAGCATTTAGCTGAATACCAAATAGTTTTAAGTACCTCCACAACAAATTTACATTCAACACCAAGTAACAGAAAGTAGCACAGTGAATACATTCATACAGTATTATTTGTTCTTGTCTTTATTTTTCTTCTCTTTTTCTGTTACACTTCTCTTTCTTTATTAATTTTCAACAGTAAGCCCACTGCAGTTAACTCTACCTGCAATGAGTGGAAATTGAAAAGTCCAGCACTTTGTAGTACAGGACTGTTCACATGAAAACCTCTTCCATCTCCTCACTCTTCTGTTTTATATTGTTCTTTTCCTTTACAATTCCACTTACTTCTTGAACATAACTCTATTTCAAAACAGTACCCTTTCTATTCAGTTTTTTGCTTATTCAAATTTACCATCCTTTTTTCTGCCCCATTTTCTCTTGCTCCTGATTAAATTCCCTCTTGAAAGCATACATTTCTCTCCTTCAGTTTTATGATGCAGCTGGTATAATCTTTTTCTCCTCAATTCTGTGGAAGCCTGAAAATAGCTTGCTGCAAAAGGTCTTCTTTAGTGTTCTGTTTTCATGGCACTTCCACTACAGTTTGTAGGAATTGCTGATTTAGAACACATCTTGCCCAATCATATTTTCAAAAATAAATATTCAAATTTTGGTAAACGCAAATCAATGATAAATTAAGAAAGTGACTTTTGCATAGGCACCTGAATTAGAATAGCACAAGTTCTCTCCCCTCTTAACCACTGAACTCAAAACTGATTAGCTCTCCCAATTTTTAAAAATCAGTGGGCTGTAAACAACCAATGAGAACATATTGTACCATGATTTTACATAAGATGTTCCAGCAAAGTCTATAGGGAATTCTGTTTCAAAATTAAAGATACACACCTCTGCAGACAGATATCACTCAGTTAATGTGATTTACTGTAGTATACATTTTTTTGAAATAATATCACATATAAACAGTTTCTCCAAAAAAAAAAATCTTTGTGTGATTATTGTTGCTTCTCTAAAAGTTACAGTGGATACTGCATGCAATATCTTTCTTTCTGTTCTTTTAATAATATATTACTTATTAATTAAATTATGCCAAAATTATGGAGATTACTAGATACTTTTGAAGCTTCATCTTCCATACTTTAACAGGTGCTACAGCACTAGTAATGCCTTTTTTCTCAACCAGGTCATAGTAAGGAACTTCTTCTCCTAAGCACGTAGAATTGCTTTACAAATTGTAGTGGAACATGATGTTGACATTCTTTAAGCCATGGAATAATTTGTAGTGTAAATTATTCTCAATGGACATTAATCAACCATATTTTGCCTCCACTGACACTGGTTTTTTAATCTTCCTCCTTATTCCATGTAATCATGTGAGAGATTAATATAAGCCGAATTTGCCAAAATTGGCTACGGCTACAAGGAAACTAGTATTCAAAATAAAATACATAGATTTTTGAATGAGAAGATTCTGTAGAAGTGTTGCTAATTCTTTACTTTTTCCAATGCAATGTTAATTTTAAGTGCTAATGTCCCAGTATTCCAGTAGGTATATCTTAAAAAAAAAAGCTTTCTGGTGCAGTACTGTGGACATATGACCTATAGTATAATATTTATTATAGGTTTCCATAAATTAAACAAAACAGAGTAACAAAGCATTAAACAAAGTATTTCTTGTATCACCTTTCCATTGCCATACGTGTTTCTATAGAAAGAGTGATGTGCATCATTAGAAGGAGAAGTCTGGCTTGCTGACAGACACTTCTAATGACCAGTACTTGTACAGTACTTATAAAATGCTCTGAAAGAAAACAGTAGCAGGTTTAATATACCTTCTTCAACAAACTAAATTAATTTCTCCTTGGTCGTCAGTGGAACTCCTTCCGAAAGAAAAGTTTCTCTTCCTCACGAAGATGAAATCATCGCATGGCACCGTGCCTTATTAAAATGTCTTCTCTAATGCCATTACTTCTCTGTGCCACTAGACTGTGCTGCATTTGTTTATATTTGTGCTGCCACTGCACTTGAGTATCTGGCCTCAGTTCTTGTGCATGGTCTCTCCTTACTTTCAGTTCATTCCAATTAATTACCAAATACAGTTCATTGTACAAATATTGTACAAAATCCCCCAAATAAAGTGCACTGGAGTAGGCACAGCTTTTCACAGCCAGTTGCTGCTTCATTCTTCTTCCAGACAGACAAATTTGAAGAAAAACAACAGAGCACCTGTTTCACTAGTCAGGCAGGACCTGAAATATAATATTTATTGTCATTTTTCCATCTTATTTAGAAAAGCAAAATCAGTGCTGCGCTGCTGACATGCACACACGATCAAGGAAAAATGTGCTTGCAGGGAAGTCTTAGGATTTCCTAAATGCACTTCTGCAGCAGGCTCTCAAATCAAAAAGCTGACTGGCAGAAATTTACCCTCATCTAATAAAACGAGACATTATTTTCCAAGAAGGAAAAAGAAGACAACAGACATCAACGTCTCTAAACAGCACTTTCAATAAAAATATGGTCCTTAATTTCGTTAAACTCAGTTTTATACAGTTCACATCTAGCAAAATCACTAAATCACTTTGTCCTTCTCCAAAAGATCCTTATTTCCAATAAATCTTTTGGAAAATTATCTGCTCCATAGTTCTCAGTCTTCTACTTAGCAGATACATGCCATCAACTTGTGGACTGAGTCTATAGCTTCCAACTATCTCTGAAACAAGTGTAAACTTTTAATGTGCAATGCACACTAAATAATCTAACCTGCAAACTATTCAAGTGAATAGAGCCTATCACTCTTTATCTCCTGTTGTAGTGGGAATAGTAATTTAAGACTTGCTTATTTATAAGCAGCTTTGTCTTTACTTTTCACATTTGAAGTTTATTTTAGGATAACCATAATTTCACCTGAGACCAACAAAACATAATATGCTACCCTCTTGACAGCTCATTATTTTGACAGTAGACTGAAATGCAATTTAATTTCTTTTTGCCTTGTTTTGATCTAACTGTTTTTCCCCCATGAATGTCTTCATTCAAAAAAACAACAAAAACCCCACAAGACAAAGAGAGGAAACAAAACCAAAAAACCACCAATGATTGGAACTTGTAACAAATGAATTGCTTGTAAGAGTAAAGACATTTTTCCTCTAAAGGATTGCTTCAGAAAGGGGAAAAAAATTAAATGCAATGGGAATGCATGTGTTGTTTAGAAGTGTTACTCTGAAGGATAGCCTCACTTATGAACACTATGGATTAATGAAGCAGAAATATGACTCTTAAAAAGAATAATTTTGTTATGGAAGGGGTTTGCTTGTTCAGGAAACCTAAGTGACCATGGCAAACTAAAACAAATCAGTTAATTGTGAAATCACCTCAAGAACATCTGTAAGTAGACAGACTGCTTTACAGACTGACTTTGTAAAGATCATTGAAATTGCCCTTAAAATTATATTGCTTTTTAGCCATACTAAAATATTTATTACTCTATGCAGCATATTAATGTATAAATATATTACAAATTCATGTATCTTCCTTATCTTTACTTAAAGATTGACTTGGCTACTATTTACTAGCAACAACACAGCAATGAGCATAAGCATAACCATTAAACAAAGTAGTTTACTGGTAACTGGCAGAAGAACAATGTTTTTGAATACTTTTTATGTGTCAGCCTAAGCAGAGAAAACATGTAGCATATTTACAAACATTTACTCCCAGCAAATATTTACGTAGCAAACAGCTGTATTCAAGCACTGAAGAGCAGCAGACAGTAAGGAGTGGAAGGTGATTTTATTGAAATTTCAGAGCAGGACGACTTTTTAAAATTTGGCATGCTTCTTATGATGCTGATTCCCTGTGGCCTCTATAATCATTCATGCTGCTTACAATCTCAAATCATTGGGTTTCCAAGGGACACAGAATAAGCAGTCTTGAATTCAGCTTGCCTTATTTCTGTGAATACTCCCATAAAATCTAACTGAACTACTCACATATACAAGGCCAATGACAAGTCTTTATACATGAGTTTGTCTATCAAGCAAACATAATTACTTGATGTTTACTCTTTAATAACTATGTGGTTTTAAATGGCCATGATCCAGAAAAACATAAGATTTTTTAAAATGACTGCATTTTTGTGCAGCAGTAAAAGTGTAGATCCTCCATAAAAATTGTGTACATGCATTTTAATTGGCAATTCATCAAAATAATTCACAATTAACAGCAAAGTAACAACATTTATGTCAAACTAAATTAGCGTATATACTTGTAGCAGAGGCAGAAACAGCTGTTATTATGTTTGCATAAACTTCCAGCAGAATGTGTCTGGCAAAGTTAAGCACGAACATTTCTGCTTTATAAAATATAGTTCCAAGACTGCAAAAATGCAGAGGACCAAATGTCTCATTAACAAGACCACTCAAGTGAGTAAGCATTGTTCAGTCAAACAAGGACCAGGCGATCACAGCTGTACTGTATTCTCAATCTTGTGCATAAATTAGAGTTTTTAATATGCTCATGAAACCAGTATTAGAAACAAACAGGGAAATGGCACAATCCAAAAGGCACCTTCTGTCTGCCACCCCCAGTGACACTGTGTGATGTCTTATTCTCCAAGCTGCACTGCAGACTTTGCCAGACTGCATACAGAATCGGAAGAAAAAACAACACAGAACTTTTTTAAACACAGAGCACAAAGAACAACATTTTGACATCTACAGCTAGTCTGTGAAAGTCATTATGGAAAGCCCCAACTGTGCTAAATGTACAAAGCTGTTAAAATTGCTCTTTAAAGAAACTGATTTTAAATTCAAATGTATCAGTTTTTTAAAATTTACACTTTGATTTAAGTTGATATAACAGGTTTATTACTAAACTCAACAGCAAGTGATCTAAGACAGCATCTCAGAACTGTAAAACAATGTATATCCACTAACACACTACTGTTATCTCATGATTGTAGATCAATGCTCAGACTTTCTTATCTTTTGATTTCTTTCTAATTATTTACACTTTGTCCTATGGAACAACTATTTTATTTAGCCCAATTTACCATAAATGTAACACCTGTATTTCCCTCATTAAAAGCAAAATGGACAAGGTCATGGGTTGAAAGGGCAGGGTATGGACTACAAAAGGGCTAGTTAACATAAGCCATTACACTGTTGTACTGATAAAGCTCATTTCTATTCATCAGATGATTAGTTCAATCAATATTTACTCCTGTGTGCACCTTCAGCTACAAAGCATACATTCCTCAATTTCACAGCACGGACCTTAATTTCTGGGAATTTACTGCACTGCTTGGGAGGCAGGAATTTCTTGGATAACTTGGGAATCTTTCAGCCCTTTGAATTGTTTTCCTGTATCAGGTAGCCAGTGTGCACACTATGGCAGACCCTGGGTCCTGGAACTGTTTAATGACACTCAGAACAGCTGAAAGTATACCTTAACCATACATTTCTGAGGAGGGAAATGTCACTAAGATATACAGCAATACCTTCCACAGCACCCTAAAGACTTTCCACGAATTATCACAGGGACATTTTAAACAGTAATTATGACTTCCAGAACTCTTGTCTACTCAGAGCATATCTTTTTTTTTTCCTGATAGACTTACTCCTCAAATGCCAAAAATATTTTTTAACCATATAACACAATTTAAATGACCTCTACTACTGTACTGTCAAACTAGAAAAATCATACCAATTTACTGCTTGTCACTGGATTTGTAAAAGAGCAACAGTGGAAGTCAGATATTTTCCACATCACAAAAGAGAAATTATTTCCAGCCAATGCGTGTGGTATTTTCATAGTTTTTGAATTATCTGTCACCATACTTCCATCTATGAAAAACAAATGTAAGTTAAAAAAAATTATATGATGAAAAAAATTTTGTATAATATCTATAAGATATTCAATCATATAGTTATCTATTGATGAAATTTCATTATGTACTTTCCTCTGACCCCCAGTACTGTAGCATATTGCAATTAAAGATAAATGGAAGATACTGTATGGAATGTAAGTACTATCCAATGCGAAGTAAAAGTATTGTTGAGGTAGAAATGGGCTCTCATGCTCTCCCTTTTACTTTTATTCATTCTAGAGAGGTGTCACTGTTTATTGACTATACACCTTGGTATTTTTTATTATGTGACACGATTTATTACTGACTCATAATTTTCAAAGCATTTACTGACATTTAATAAATTTTACCTGCAAACTCCTAACACCAAAAACTTGTGCTTTATCACATACCAAGGAGTCCCAATGAAGTCAAATAACATTAATCAGTTAAGGAGTTGCTAGATGCACTACACAGGCCAAATTGGTTTTACAACGGTGGGGTAAGGTCCTAAGTCCTTTCTTTAAATAGTCATGTGTTCATTGATGTATTTTAGAATATTAATGTTACATATTAAAAATAGAGACATTTTTACTTTTGCTGAAATAAGCTGCAAAATAATTTTACTTTAAAGTTAATGGGTCTATAAAAATTCCCTGCACTCATTTATGCAATTAAGGAGGACTTCCAAGTTACCCAGTCTATTTGTATATGTTACGTAATAAGCTCACTTACAAATACTGCAGATAGAATTTGTTTGATGACACTTTTCTAATTTCTCACAAATATTTCAGTCATGCTAAGAAAATGGAGTAACTACATATCATATAACATGTCCTTTTGCTCAGTCCTGACACCAACAAGAAAAAACTACATAGAAAACTCACTTAAATAACTTGGCTTCAGGGGTTTGTGGTGCTCCTTTTCTTCAAAACATAACAGAAAAAGCTTTTAGTAAGATTTTGAACTACAAGGTTAAATATTCCTTCTGTAATAAGTGGAATACCTGGGTACTAATGCCACTTTCACAACTCAAATAGTTATGATCACAAACTTGACTTTTGTGTGTGTATAAGTAGCACGTTCCCAGAGGAAAAGTAGCTGTTTTGACACTGGTTTTTTGCCACAGCCAACCTTCCACGCTTGCGTAGACAGCTGCATTATACGCAGAATTGACTAACTTGTAATAGCTTTAAACTTCAGAAATCATTTTAGTAAGAATTAAACTATGAGGAAAAATATAACTGTTCTTTTTCAGTAGAATAGTAGCACAATCATTTTAATGCATTTTCTGTTCTCTTTTTCTAAAAAATATACTGAAGTACACATTTTACATTCTTAACTCCCTCACAGGATATTGCCAGGAGTGGGACAGATGGAAGGAAGACTGTGATGAGCGTTCATTGTAAATTTCTTTTATACCCATGTTTGCTTCTATAAAATACTGATATAAAAGTCATCAACTTCAAAAAATTCCATTTCCCATTCAGAGGGAAATATCTGGACCTACCATAAAAACAAGAGCACCAAAACAACAAATGCTCAGTCTCCTGTACATTTTTCTGCTGTAATTCAGTACTGCTATATAAGCTTAATGGGATTGATATCAAGATTTGAAGTGCAGAAAATTATTATTTTGGGAACAATATGACAAATAACTGTAACACTGTCACAACAGATGAAATTCTTAGCTTGGCTTCCACTGGGTGGGACCACTGACAGTCTGTGGGACTGCCCAGTGCTTTGGGATTCAGCAGGCAGTAACACAGGTTGGGTATCATCAGGCACTTTTTGGCCTCCATCTGCACTGTGGAGCAGTAATGAACCACAGTAGCCCGAGCACACCCCAAGCATGTTGTGCTAACTGCATCAACTTCAGCTTGGAAGGATCACAGCTCAGCTGGGAAAGTTTGGGGGAACGGCTCACATGTTCAAGTCTAAAAGCTTCCTCCTTCAAACCAACTGCAAATACAGTTGAAAACAACCAGACCTTCACAAGAAGGCTTACAGCTCTCTAAAACCACGAATTCATGGGAGCTCACAATCTGTAAATTGTGACACTCATTTATTTCCACTTGGAAAGCCACAAAGAGAGATGCTCAATTAATGTGTAACATTCTTTTTTAATTGAGGCGGTGTGAAGCACTGCTCTTTCCTCAACACACACCTGTTGTAAAACTTCACTTCACTAACCTCTTGCACATGAGGTTCAAACAAGGATGAAAGTTGCCTGCTTCTTGTTTTTCTCCTCAACCCATCT
This sequence comes from Chaetops frenatus, assembly GCA_013400775.1. NCBI lineage: Eukaryota > Metazoa > Chordata > Aves > Passeriformes > Picathartidae > Chaetops > Chaetops frenatus. Next base: position 85,970 of record VZTR01020083.1, on the reverse strand, counting down.
CAGCCCTTTTTCCCCCACCTGTAAATTCCCTATTGAGTAAGCACAAACACAATGGAAATATTGATTTGCATTCTAGGGGCAGAGCTGCACCTCTCCACAGCAGCTGACAGCAGAGCTAAAGGGATGGCAGAGATGTCTAGGGAGATGGGGCAGATCCCGAAAGAGATGCTGCCAGATGTGCAGCAAGATCTGCCTCTCTCTCCCTGCCCAGTGCAGCCAGGCCACCCTGGGCCTTGTTTTAAAGGAAAGTATCTGAGGAGAGGGAGGACATTTCACTTCACCTTGCACGGGCCACCCCCAGGCAGGGCAGGAGAGGTGTGGAAGCTATGGCTTTCGTGGATGAACTGCCCACGAAAAGGGGAGATGGGGCTCCTGACCAGGGGTCACTGGATGGGCACGTTTTGAAAAACAAACCCTAAGACAATGAACGGCTTTACTCAAATTGGAGGCGCTCTGGCGCTCAGAAAAAAACCCAGAACGACAAAACCCAAACAAAAAACACAACAAAACCAAAACACACCAAAACTCACACTCAAACAAACAGAAAAGCCCCAACCCAACCAGCAAAGCTGCAACAGGGGCCACTTTACAGAATTTTCTACAGAGTGTTTTCCCTCTGTTTCCTGTTGCTGCTAAGAAAAACAAACACTGTTTAGCAAGTTCTTGCCAGATGCCCCACTGCCAACACCCTAACAAAGAACGCTGGGGGAAAAGAAGGTCTTTTTAAGTTGATCTGTGCAAATGTCATAGTTCCAATTCCTTAAAAGTGAATTACACACGTGTGATTTGTTAGTACTGTTAACACATGATGTTACAGGAGCTGACATGGAACAAGCTGAAATTCTGGCTAGAAGTTCTTTCTAGTGTATGTGTCCCCCCTCCTTAAATGGAAGATCCAAGAAATCGGCGTGCAGTGTCGCTGTCAACCCCGAGCGCGTCCCCCTCCCCATAAGGCTTTCTCCTCCGTTCCAATACCGTGGTAGAGAGTACTTTTTGTCCCTTTCACCAAGCCATGGATGAGGCAAGCAACCGCTCTGACAAACTAGGTGATTAAGGGCAGCGTGGAAGACGGGGGGCGGAGGAGTTGTGTAAGCCCCGCGGACGCCCAAGGCTGGCAGGGCTTGCTCTTGCCCCGGTGCCGGTGTTCGCTTGGCCCGGAGATGGGGCCCAGGGGAGACACGGAAACAACGCATTCCCATGTCCTCCGCAGCCCTCCACACCCACTTGGGTGCCCGGCATGCCAGCACGCAGCCTCTCTCCAGCCCCACCGAACAAGCAGCTCTCCATGCCTGAGGGTCCCTGCGGTGACGATACTCTCTGTTCTCCTGCGGGACCCTCACCGGCTGGGGCTACAAGCCCCGGAGGAGTCTCTCATCACCCTCCACGACAGGGCTGCGCAGCCAGCACGGGCTCGGGGGCCCCGAAGAGACCTGCGGGCACGGGGAAGAGGTTTTCCGGGCAGCGCAACCCTTCCCGCCCAATGAGCAACCCACGGGGAATAGGGACCTCCAGGCGACGTGCTGGTTGGGCAACAAAGTCCAGATAACTTTTGGGGAGCAAAAGCGGAGCGCCTCTCCGTGCTGGCAGCGACCCGGGACCAGGTGGCAGCGGGTTCCGCCGTACGGGACACCTGCCGCGCCCCGCGGGCAGCTGCAGGTGAGGACTTCAGGGCACTGACACTGCCAAACACCTGAGCCTCCCTTCTGCCCGCCCGCCACGGGCCAGGGCGGCGCCGGGCTTCCCAGGACAGGTACGCGAGGGGTGTCCGCCCTCCATCTGCCGCGGCAGCTTCCTCGGTCTGGGTCGCGGCCCCCGCGGGTGCAGGAATCCCACCGTCAGTTTCCAAGCCGGCGGGCGGGCAANGGCAAGACCCAGCAACTTTCTCCCCCGGACCCTCTCCCCTGGTACGAAACCTCTCCTCCAGCCCGTTCCCCAGCGGCTTTCCCAAACGAGAGCCGCCCCACGGCCCGCTTACCTCGCATGGTGTTGGTTCCCCGCTCCGCGCAGTCATGAAGCTAGGAGCCCAGGAACCGCACCGCACAAATCCCGTCTCACCACCC
>VZTR01020083.1:68313-83645 GCA_013400775.1 Chaetops frenatus | reverse complement strand
GAGCGCCGACTCCGCGGGGCCCCGCAGCTCCTCTCCTGCGCGCCCTGCCAGCGCCGCCGGGATCCTGCCCGGCAGCCGGGGCTGGGCGTGGTGGTGCGGGGATGGGAGCGGCGTGCAGAGCTCTGGAGCTTGTGGAGAAAGGCGGCGGGCGCGGAGAGCCACCCCGCGTGGCGTTGGTACTGAGGAGGCGGTGTCGCCGGGGAGAAAGGCGAAAGCGCTCGGTCACCACGGTGTGACCGTCATCGGGAAACTGCATTTTCCGACGGGAATGGGAAAGTTTGGTGGTGAGTCATTTTCTCATTAAAGAGTGAATCTGGACGTCGAAAGCAATTTGTTTTCCGGTGTAAGGATAGCAGCAGAAGGTTCTGCGGGAGCCGGTGTGTTCTGCGGCCAGCAGAATTTTCACCACTCACAACTCTCCCTATGATTAACTGATTGACAAACTAATGTTTGTCCCCGAAAGAAACAAAACCCAAACCCCCAAACAAACAAGCAATACCCCCAAACAAACAAAATTTAAAAAGGCAACAAAACCCACCCAAACAAACAGAAAAACTACGGGATCTTTTCAATTACTGTTTTGTTGTGGTTTTTTTCCTGTATGATAGATCATGGAACACAACCGGGTCTCCGTAAGACATCTTAAAAACAAGTCCCTGATATCAAGGTTTACAGTTCCTAGCTCCAAGCCTAGAATGAAAAAGAAAGCCTCTGATTTAACTAAATTCGTACAATGTCATTATATCGGCCTCATAAATCAAAATGGGATATATATTTGATAGTCTTAAATTAAATGTGGACCTGCCAAAATAGATTTATTTGTTACTACATGAATTATCAGACTACGTTCTATTAGGTCTGTTTTGCAAGAGATCATAGGTATGATCTTTCTCTTTTGCTGTCCTAAGATTTATAGTAGGAAAGATACAAAGTGAAGTGTCCACCGTTAGTGCAAACTGGCAAAGCTTTATTCTTGGGGAACTAGGTTACAGGTTTAGAGGAAACAGTTCTTGTAGTTAACCTCTTTCAAAACACCTGTTTGAATTGAAACTGAGAAAGACATGAAAGAATCAACTCTGCCAGTATCGCGTGTCTGAATTTACCTGACCATGGTGAATTTCAACTGCATTCATTGTGGTGAAGTTAAAAAATTTTAAAAAAAATAAAATTCTTAATTCCTAAGATACTAGATGGGATTTCTATTCTTGACCATTGTATTTATGCAATTTATATACTGCATGCAAAGTTGTTAATACTCATGTGGGATATATTCTTAGGATGTTATCCAGAAACTTTTACCAATTACTTGGCTTTTAGTCTACTTATATCAGCATACCTTTCACTAACAGTTATGTGCTCTCCATCTTTTCACTTCACAAGACCTGGAATTTACAGTGGCATGTTTTCATTTTAATTGGGATTTTAGCAGATGTGGTTGGTGGCAGTTGGGCTTGCCTCCAGGATTCTCTTGTATGGATTTTCCCAGAAACCATCTCTCCAACCTGTTCCTCATGTTCGAAAGTTTCTGAGGTAATAGCAATAAAACAACTCTTACACATAACTTTGTTAAGCACATTAGGAAGTCTATCTCATAATAGGTATCATTTACCTAGTATCTAATATGGAATTTAGTAAGTAGTGCTCATGGCTTTTACAAAAGCAACTAGGAGAGAGAGCAGAGATTCCATTTACTTGTATTGGAAGCAGAATTTTTTTTTTTTTTCCGTTTGGAGGTTCACCTAGCAGTAGGAACAAAAGACAGGTGAATTTCAAGAGGAGGCACGCACTCTTTTTTCATATTATCAAGGCGTTTTATTCTTGGTTATGCCAATATAATTTTTAGATTAAATTGTTTTCAAGCTGCATCTTAATACTAATCAAAACTTTATTAGGTAAATAACAGGCTATCTACTTGCTATGCTGTGCATTCAAAACAACTCACACTATTATAGTGGGTTCTGGTTCACCTTTATGTGGGATTTTTGTGATGCTTTTGACAACAGAGAAAAAATATCTCATTATTCTTTCTTGGCTTGATTTTGATGAAAACCTTTTTTTTTTTTTCTTTCCCCACAGAACCCACATAATTTAGCCCCTGGAATTCATTTACATTTCTCACTACCATATAGAGTGGAAATTTTTATTTATCTATTTTCAGAAGCCCTGATAGACTTTTAGTTTATTCATCTTTCTTGTTCCCATATAGTCTATGTACAATGATGTCTGAGATAACTTCCTCACCAGCTAGAGCGAGTTGTTAAATTTGACTTTTTTTAATATTTAGGATGAAATATTGTCTGCCAAGTACCAGTAATGGTAGTGAAAGAATTAGACGTGTTATAAACATGTGTGAACTTCAGTGAGAGCCAGAAAAATTGTAAATACTTTATTTAAAAACACAGGGCTGCTTGAAACTGTTGTATGTTGAAGCAGGTAAACAACACACAAGAAAGCCACATGATCTAAGTCATACAGAAATTGATAGAATATTTAAGAACTGAACACATATCTTCAATAGTTAAGTAAACTGAGTAGTACAATTTAGCCCACTGTTCTTGTAAGATGTTTGATATCCTAGGTTTCAAAGACAGCCTTTTCAGGCTTTTCTCTTTTCAGATGAGTGCTTCAGAGAAGAAGTTTAGCAAACACCAGACAAATAGAATTAAAATACAACAAATAATTTGTTTTGCTTCAAAATTTAAATATTTATGGCTAAAGGACTACATTATTGCTATTATAGTTTCACTGCAAAATAACTGTGAGAAATTGCTTTTCAAAATATTCACTTAAATTAGCACCTTTCCAAGGCTCTTTGGGTCACAATCTACTAAGACAGTATTTAAGGCCACATACTTTTATCATTTTAATAATTTGCAATATGTTCACCAGAGCTGTAGCAAGTTATGCCTAATTTAGTTGCTTCATTATAAAGTACTGAATGAATATTCAAAACAAACTGTATCAGGCAAGTCCCATTTCATTAACCTGGATAGCAATGGCTAATTTCTGTTGGCAGGAAAGGAAGCCAGACACATCCCATAGTCAAAATTTATTGATTAGATTCAATAGGAGTAGCATTAGTCACAATTTTCTTCATCTTCATCTGTCTCCAGCTTCCTTGCCAGACATTCCTAACTTCATGTAAGTAATAAGAAATATTTTCTAATTTTTCTTTTTATGACTTTTGCACAAAGTTATTGACAGACTCAGGAATATGAGCTTCTCTCATAGGTTCTTCACTTTGGGTTAACTTTCTAAAATCCTCCCTCCTATCTCGTTATGCTGCCTGCAATCTGAAAACATGCACATGTACGGTATTGTCTTTGTCTCCTATAAAGACTTATAAGCATTATGCAATTCTGAACAGTTTCCACAGAATATTATTTAATTCAAAACTCTGCATTTGCTTCGAAACTAGTAAAATTATTTTAAAAGCAGCCCTAGAAAATCCTGACTCGATCAGAAACAACTTTTAGCAATTGAAAAATTCTTTAATTATGCCAATTTAGTTTTAGAAGCTCAGAATGTAATGTATTATGCATGACAGGATAACCAGAAACTAGAAAAAAAAATAATGAAAAACCATGCTTGTCTTTTTCCTTTGTCTTGTGAAATGAAAAGCAATCCCTATCCACAAATAAGGAATCTCAACTGCTGTAAATACTTCATGACATCTATTTCATCCTGTATGTTCTTCCCTGCCTTAATGGCAGAAACTGTATTGTGACTTCCCCTGCTTTACATGCAGTGTCAATCACTGGATCATGGTATAAAATGCCCCAATTAAATATATCTTGGAACAGGAATGGATACTAGCTGAGATACTAGATACCATCACCACCTCACCCCCCAACAAAATGTTCAGCACTTGAAAAACCTGCCTGTAAAGGATATAACCTGGAACACTAAAGATTTGAAATTATACTTTGGATTCTAAAACCCAGACGAGGAAGGAGCTGAATTTGACAGTAGTACCCTATGCCCAAGTAACCTGGAGTTTGCCCTGGAGAAACTACAGCATATTCAAATACTGATGAGAGAGGAGGCAGCAGTGCAAGACTGTCTTCCTGCAGCAGAAAGCCTGCCAAGAGGCAGTGACCCTCCAAGATTTGTGTCCACATTCTCCATCATTGGAAGGTCCCAGGGTTCCTAAGCTGTTTTGAGGCAATCCAAGACCAAGCATGGGCTTCAATGAAGGCGATAGAAAGATGTGAGTTGGAAGGAATGTGTGGGCAAAGTAAGGTGCTCTAGGAAAGAAGCGTGAGGCAGAAGACCTGTCTTCAGATCAGTGCTTCAAATCTTCCTGGCAGCCTCTGAGGCTCTAGGCACTGTAGCTTGGGAACAAGACTCTGAGTATCTTCAAATGTATATTGCTCTCATGAATTAGTTTAAAGTTTAAATGCGAAGATGTATTAGAAGGAAAAAATGTTCCCTTTAAATGGATACTGACCCTCCAGTTAAACATTCATTTGGCCTCATGGAAACAGTCTGATTTTTCAAATTTTAATACTATTTCACTGGGAAAATGCAAACCCAGAATACAGTTATTTTATTCATCATCAGGAAATTAATTAATTTTCTGGTGGAATCTCAGTATTGCTATTTTTACTTATGCATTACAGTTTTACATTTTAAAATCAAAGAAGTTCAAAACCTTTTTCCTAAATTCTTTTTCATTGTATGCAAAATAGATCACTATTATTTTTGAGCTAATATCTATTTAGAAAATCGTAGTATTTAGTATATCACAGCTGTTTACACAGTTTTTAAAAATTGATCCTTTGCTATTAGTAGCATGTAAAAGCAGATGCATGTTAGTAATTCTCTTCTAAAACAGGTAAAATAAAGGCAAAGAGAAATATTGTGTATTTGTTTTAACACAGAGTATCGCTGGAACTGGAATCTTGGATATCATGGATAACAGGAAAATGAAACAGAAAAATTTAGAGGGTCTAACATTTTGGGCTTTATAGGAACTATGAAGCATATTGACTGAGTAGTCCATAACCTCCTCTTGATCATTCAGTTATTTGTTCAGTTTGTTCAGTTATTATGTCACAATAAATTAGTAATACCTGCAGAACAAGGATAGGCTGGTGTTAAAAAGCTAATTTGGACTAAGCACTTTTAAAATCACTGTATTCTGTAGTTTTGAACTGAAAAATATGTATTCAAATTTTCACTCAACTGAGAAATATTTAGGTTTCAATATTTTGCCCTTCTTTCAGCTTTTGGGGCATTCATATCTGGTGTTCTGTTTCAGACTTATGTCCTGTGCACATCAAGTCTACTGCTACACACAACAGCTCTAGCTGTAGCTCATAGCAACGACTGCAGTTAAGGATGCCTAAGGGCCAAAGTGCCTTTTCAATTTCTTCTAACCTTTTTAACCTTCCTTCCTTCCTTCCTTCCTTCCTTCCTTCCTTCCTTCCTTCCTTCCTTCCNCAGAACCTGCAAGATGTTAGAGATCAGCTTAGCCTGGCATCTATCCACTACATGCGGTCCCACTACCAAGAAGCTATTGATATCTACAAACGCATTCTGCTGGATAATCGGTGTGCATCTATAAACCCTATTAGAGCACCTATGTTATTGGTGGTATTTAAATTCCAAATAGCTGCTTGGTTTCTGAAAGTAGACATTTTCCACAACTCTTATGTCCCTTTTCCATCACAGAATGTGCACCTACTCCATGACAGCATTCCTGAGATAAATACAGTTTTTCTTTTTTCCCCCTGCTATGTTTGTAAAGAATAACTTTGCAAAATCAATGTAAAAACCATAGGGAATAACTGCTACCTATTTGCATTGTAGATGCTCCAAATGCTTTGAGAATTGTTTACATCAGTTACCTCTTATTTTTATGGTGAGGAAAATAAAATTGCTTTCAGCATAGCTGGCTTTTAAATTGATATCCCAAAATACATTTATTTTCAGGTAGTTGGAAAAAATATGCTTAAACACAAACAATAAGGCCAGGAATATTCAAAGTGCCTATTGTTGGCCTAGTTTTTGAAAGAGATGAGAATAGGATCAGGTCTTTGAAAATACAGATACCAAAAAGCAGATTTATTTAATGTTAAAGTATATTTTTAAAGCAAATCAAACAGCTTAGCAATTGCTTACCTCTATTTTTGGCATGATACATTTACATGCCAATGCAAAGCAAACAAGATAGTTACCTCAGATAACAAAAACAATCTCCAAAAGCAGAAATTACTGTCCATGCTCCCCTTTCACTTAAAAGAGCTCTTTCTCTTATAAAACTATTAGCACCACTTTAATTTATGCAGGTAATTTTTCCATCCAGTTCATAGGCCAATCCCAAGAGGGAAAAAATGGCCCCAGCTCTATCCCTTATACAAGGCAGGCAGATTTAGCTAGTCTTGATCTGAGAAAGCAGTAATGCAAATGATTAGGATTAAACATGTGGTTATTTGCTTTTTTTTGAATTAGAATCTGTGTCAGAATGTTTATTTAGCTACAATTCTGATATTAAGAAAATCTTCTTGTGTTGGCTGACCTAATACAGAAAGTGGCATTGTTTTAAATGTTCCTTTTGTTTTATACATATATGGTTAAATACATTGAATGTATAAATATTTGTAAGACAGACATAAATTAGCTAATAAGCATTTTGTGTTTTATTTCCAAAATTATTTTTGTGATGCCTATTATGTTAAGATATAACTACGACTGAGACCAAGAGAAGACTTCTAGATAGAGTGATTCAAAAACTCTGAACTATCCATATTTGTGAACAGATGCACACGGACAAGTTCTCATAAGATATATTTGAAACTGATGAATGCTGGTATAAATTGAGTTCTTGGCACATACACAACGCCATGCTATTGTTATTGTGTGTCACTACAGCATAAAAGTAGAAAACAATTCAACTATTAAAGAAGTTTCAACTATTAAAGGTACTGGTACCTCCAGCCGTAGCCAGCTCATGGGTTAATAAATGCACAGGTTGGACAGAAATAAGCAAGACCAAGGAGCTAATATCTGACAAACGGCAAATGTTCTCCACCGGCATCTTCGGTTTAAACCCCAGGAACAGGAAAATGTGAGAGCCCGCTAGGACACAATGTAGCATAAAGATGCAAGCCGGTTTTAAATGAAGTATTTTGGGTACTGGCAACAGTCAAGCTGTGATAGCAGAAAGCTTACTCTGTGCAAGAAGTTTATTCTGCTGCATGGGCATGTTTAGCAGCCTGTTCTGCACTTCATGCTATTGTGAGGTGGCTGCTATGCAATATTTTGCAAAATACCTGCCATGCAAAATGTATCCAATAGAGCAGAGGCACCTGGCAAAAAACACTTAACTGGGCTTGAACTACCACTGCACAAGAATATATATAATACAGGTTAAACATGTAATAAGGTATATTGCACATTATAAAACTATAAATGCACAGTTTATTCTAATAACTTTTGCCTATTCATTATACCGCTTTCCCCTTACTCAGAACTTCCCTGTGTAAAATGTGGCTGGTCTTGAGATGCAAGCTGTCTTTGCTAAGAGAGAAAACATTGAAATGGCTTGAAAGAAGTGAGGCATTTCTGAAGGAACACTATTTACAGTGCAACATTTGTGCAAATGAAGAGTAAATCTCCAAGCACCTACAGGTATTGCAGGATTCTCAGATGAAATGAACAACTCCAAGACTGCTGCTGCTAATAAGACACAGTGAAAAACCAGCAAATGTCTCTCTCTTTGCTTTTAATGCCAGTGACAACAAGAAGATCCTGGGTCCCCCAGGCCCATGGTAGGTTGCCACTGCATTGCAGGGAGATAGCTGATGTGTCAGAATGCATTAACTTTCTTGGCAGGTGGGCAAGGAACAACTGTACAAAGAGGTATTAGGTGATTAAGGAGTATGAAAACATGATAGGAAGTTCAATTCACAGACAGAATGTAGAAACATTGGGAAAATGTTCATGTAACAACAGCAGGGACACAATTTTCAATGCAGTAAAAATTAAGAAATAAAGGATAGGTTAAAACCTCTGTATTCACAAATTAGGGATTATAAGCAAAGATTAGAATTACATAGGGAAATAGAAAAGTACAAAAATAATTGCCTTGCTAACCACAACAAATATAAATTAATGTAATGTTTAGTCTCCTGTTATCTTTCCAAATGTCTACCAATTCCTAAATGCTCCCATTTCATTTACGCAAAATAAACGATTTACCTTATGTGGGATAGAGAATCATACTGCTGTATATTATGTGCAGTATTTCAGCATTTTTATTCATATCACTTATTTACAAGAACAACAATAGAGAAAAATGAGGAATTAAGTACTAACAGACACAGGAACAGAAATTAAAAATAAATGCAATTAAGAAATATCCTTAAAAGCACTGTATGATACCTTGGTGCCTTACTTGGTACTGCATTACATCATGCTTTGTATAATGTGTTTTCTGTAACTCTGCCCAGGACACTGCACACATTACTGTGATAAGACCAGAGAGAGGGAATACTGAGGGGTTAGGAGGCTGCATAATGATTCTTGTAAATCTTTCAGGTTTTAGAAGAACTTGCACATGTTACACAAGTTCTTTCTGCTCTGTGTGATGATGGTAGTCTGACGAGACTGAAAATGCTTGGAATCCACAGAAGTAGGGATTTTTTTGAAGGCTGATAAGTGCTAGTTTTGGGAAAAGATCTTAAAACTTTTTCTGTCAGCTCTTGAAGAAGTCTATAAGCTGTTGAAATTTTTATTTATTTGCCAATAAAACCTACAGTGCTTGCCATTTTTGGAGAATAAATATTGTCTTAGATCATTGTATGATAAAGTATGATAATTCCTATACATCTAAAGGCTCAATAGAATGCACAAGTACTATGCTTGCATGACTTTGTATATGTCAAAATAACTTTTAAAAGCTTTATCTTTAGGAGAAAAGGTGTTATGTTAGAAAATTTTAGTAGTGTATTGTCAACATCAGTTATGTAATTGTTATACATTGCAGACATTTTTAGACTGTCATATTCAATGTTTATTTTAGATTGGGAAGACACTAAAACAAGAGAGTCCACCATCAAGAAATAAAAGAAAATAATGTCAAGCACTTCTAAACCTCTTCAAAATTACAGAAAATATCAGAATGAAGAAAACAATATTCAAATGACAACTGTGGAAAAAATATTCAAATGACAATCATGTCAGGTTGTTCCTTGCAAGTTCTTGAAGTCGTAGTAGGTTTATGTTTCTTTTTCTTCCATTCAAAACAAACAAGCAAACAGACAAATATAAAAAAAATCCACACCAAAACCAAAACCAACCAAACAAAAATACACACCAAAATTCCAACATTAAAAACCTAATTTCATGGCTTCCCTGGTGTTATGAGCTATGCTGTTGAAAAAGACATCTTCTTTAAAGAAGCAGCAGCCAGTTTTCCAAATATAGAGAATCAAACACCAAACAAAGAAACAATCAAATCACTCCTCTGTGTACATCCCCCTGGCCAGCCAGATTGCATGTCACATTTGGAACAGTTTCTATGCCAAATCAAGCTTTTCATTCCCAAATATACTGGTGCAGATAAAGCCAAGGGTCAGATTTCAGTTTCAGTCTTCAACTGCTTTGTTTCAGAGCAAGATCAGAAGTCAACATTGATAAATACTGTTTTGTCCATGGACATTACCCTCTTGCTCCACTAAATCTCTTCTCAATCTGTTAGGTCTTCCTGCAGCATTTTAGAGCTACTCATTCATGTCTTTGTCTTGCGTGTGAAACTTCATCTCTGTTAGTTGATGCCTGACTTATAAACTTACCCTGCACAAGGATCAGTTTTATTTCCCTTCAACTCCCTACATTATTTATGTAAACCACCAGAGGAGTACCTAAGTGCTGGCAGCAGATAATGGGATGTTCAGCTCTAGCTGTCCTACATCTCATTACCTCCAGCCTGGCTAGGAAGGAATGAGCTAGTCAAAACCAGTCAAAGCCCAGTCCTATCTGGAAATAGCAGAGAGAATTATTTCTTATGGGCAGTCCTGCCACAGTGTTCTGAAAGTGAACATTGGTCTGTGTGCAGTGTATGGCTGTTCTTGGGTTCTTGCTGGTGCTAAATTTGGGCCAAAATGTATCAGTTAAAATAGTAGCCAATACAGTATTTAGGTCTAGGAAATTCCTTCCAGTTCTGCCAGAAGAGTGGCTTCCTGTGACTCACCTAGAGCCTAAAACAGAGCTGGATGTGAAGCCACTGATGATTATGGAACTCCAGCTTAGCCAGCTGTGATATTTCCTTAGTGGCACAGTTACACACACAGAGGGGCCTTCCACTGGTTTGATGTGGAATTTTTAATCTGATTCAATGGCTCTTTCCTTATATTTGTAGGTGGTCCCAGATACTGAAGAGACTGCTTAAACCTGTGAAATGATGCATGTGTTCTTCTACACAGCAGGACTTTGTATGATAATCATAAATAAGTGGGAGATGAAAACTATGGACTGGCCTTAAACTTGAAATTAATTTCTCTAACAATGAGGACCATAAAAAATTTTGTTTCCTGTGAAAACTGCATTTTCTGAATTTTCAAATTTTCAGTCCTTGTAGATATATTATATTAACACCACTTCTCCTTCCACTTTCACTTCCCCATCTCTTTATACTTTAAAGTACATTGTTTTGGTTAAATATTTCTGCCAGCTATCTCATTCTACAGGATCTGAAAAATACAGTTTTCTAAATACATAGTAAATACTGTGAAATTGGGTACTTAAGGAAGTGTAATATTCTTTATACCTGCTATAGAAATATAATTTTGAGTTAGTAGGCTCTGTTTGCAGAGTCAGATTGTGATGTCACTGAGAAATATCTGCATATGGCAGCGGCTCTTTGACAGAATGAAAGGAAATGACGGAATAACAGGAAAGGAAAGGATGAGAGGAAATAAGAGAATGAAATGAAAGCTCTATGTGATATGGTCAAGTCATGTAGGCACTGGCAAAGCTAAACACTCAGTTACATGCGTAGTAAACCTGTATTGGTACTTGGCAGAGAAAACTGGGAATTACCAATATTGGAGAAGAGTGTAATTTTTGTTATTCTAGTGAGATTTGAGAGTTTATGCAGTTGTCATCCCAGATTTTCTTCTGATGGCACTTTAAATTAAGATCCCAGAGAAACAAATATTAATTGGTGAAACTGAGAATTATTAATTAAAATGCAGTATCATAGGAAAAAAGCTGTAAAAGACATAAACTGATAAGGGAAGGGAATTACAATGCCTAGAGGAAAGAATATTGTGTGCAAGTTAGAAATAAGGCCTCTCTTGTCCTTGGTACTTGCACTTTATGAAACTGTTGCTTGTGTAATTTTTCTATAACTCTTCTGGAGCACCCATACATTATATTGCCTTGTAAGTGTGATCAAAGGAAAATTAGGGAACAGAAGATATAGGGATTTGGTGTACTTGGTAAGGTTTATTTTACTTATTAAACCTGAATTTAAGTAATGCCATGTACTGGTTATATTGAACTGCATACCCTACNATAAAAAAAAAAAAAAAAAAAAAAAAGAATACTGAAAACAAAAACGGTAATATGAAGAAATTTTGAATTTGCTGGTTTTAATTTTAAATTTTTTTTTTAAAGGAAGGAAACCTGATCCTATAATCAACTTTTGAATATAATATAGATCCTAAGGCCACATGATATTGCCTTAAACATTAACAAAATCTATTTATTAAAGTAAGAACACAAATAAAAAAATTACTGGCTCAGCCACATTTGACTAGTTGACAGCAAAAATAAGGTGAAAGACATAAAAATTTTTCTCTTCAAGAATTTTTCTCTTCAAAAAAGAATGGAAGCAGCATTCAATAGATGTGATGAAAAAATGTGCAGAAAAACATATTTATGAAGTATACAGAAAGAAAGGATCATTACGTTTACTTATAATGAAATCCACAGGTTTTCCATAGGGACATGTTTGAATTAAGGCATAATTTTTAGACAAAGCAAGACTGGTTTGAAATTTACCAGCAGTGAACAATTTACTTTGTCCTTTTCTAAAGCAGTGCTAGCAAGTGGTAGCAAGTAGTAGGTTTTGCTTATCTTGTTAGAAACCTAAGCTATTATCTCCAAACTAAACCCATGAAGTGTGAAGTTATTGGGCTTTATCTTTAAAACTTAGCCTTCTCATTGCTGTCTTTCTTCCTTAGTGTGAGCTGCTGAGCATCTGGCTCTACAAAACAGGTTGTAGAGCTGGAAGTGGTCTGAAGCATGGAAGACAGCCCTGAAGTCCCCACTTCAGGGTTCGCCCCAGGTCCTGGTTGCAGCAGCTCTTTTGGTTCACAGACCCACAGCAAGTGTAGCCCCTGCCAAGCCCACAAAGCCACGTTCTGTTCTTGGTTCTGTTCTGATACCATTCTAAATAGGTGCTGGCCCTATTTGAGCCAGCACCTATTTAGAATGGTATCATATATGAGCACTGGTGGCTCATCCTGGTGTTAAAGTCTTCAGATACAGAAATTAATGTTTATTCAAACAACTTCCGACTCATGTAATATCACTGTCCCCGCTGAAGTTAGGGGAAGACTTGACTAAGAGAAGACTTTGGAACTTTGTAAATATTCAGTTTGAGTATAATTTGCTACCAAATTGAAGCTTGTTTAGTGCTGAAGTAGGAGCAACTGTGCTGAATTTATTGGAACTGATCTTGTTACAAACTCCCTCATAGTTTTATTTAAAGCTCTGCACGTTTCAGAGAGGAATTTGGAATAATAAATGTTTCAACCAGGCTGTGTAAAAAGTATTAGTAGGTATTTCCATTTACCCTAGCATCAATTTGGGAGAATCAGCTTTTACTCTCATATATACTTGATGCAAGACTGCTAGGAAACATGCTGAGATTTTTTTCCGGTTTTTGCTTTCCATATCTGAAAATAGGAGGTGATGGCAGTGTTTCTGTACTCTCAGTAAGTAAATATTTCACCTTAACTGTATTCTGAAATTTAGATATGTGCCAATTCATTATTTAGGCATAATAAAAAAATTAAAAATTCATCTTTATTAAAAAGTTATGGGGTTTCACATAATTTCCTAGAGTGAAGCCAAGGACAGATAACGCTTGACCAAACTGGCTGTCAGCTTCATTAATGACTAATTTCCTCAAGATTATTGCTATTAGAAACGAAATTCAGTGATTTAGAACAGAAATTATGTAATTTCAGTTGCTCTACCCACCTTTAAATTAGCTGTGGCATGATTTGAGGCATATTTGGGAGAGCAGCTGTTTTCAATTTAGACTTTCAGTCTTTATCTTTAGCCTAACTACCTTGGACTAAGTATTTTCAGTAAAAATCCTAAACTAGTAAATTGACAGCATATAATTCAACAAAATATCTAAACATTTAAATTAGGCAGGGAGGACACTAAGATCTGAAATGATGTATACCCCAGCTTCATTTTGGGTAGACCTGATGGCAATTAAAATTCATCTCCAACCTACCCAGGGGTATTTTCCCTGCATCTGTTAGGAACTTTTCTCTCCATGCTTTTCTTTCACCACTACTACAAAAGAGAAATGCAGTCAAATGGAAACTAGTGTAAACTCCATGCAAACAATTCATACAGCTTCAGTATTGCTCTATTTTACTGAAGCAGTGCAAAGGATTGTACTACCAACACAATGCTTGTGAAATAGCAGTAGATTTTGAATAAAGAGCTCTGCATTCCACTGGCAGCTGAGGAGATCAAACAGAAAATATGCCAGCAGTATAGACCAATGCATTATCACCCCCTCCCTCTTGCTGCATAACTGTGCTTCATAATGTGCCATAACATTGGCAAGCACAGCTCAGAGCTTTTTAAGAACACAAGGAAGCTCATGAATAATGGTTGAATCAGGAAAGTGATAATTAAATGAGACAACTGAATGCCGGTGGAGTCCCCAGTGGAAAATACTGTTCAGTGAAGATCATCTTCATTTTCCTGGGTTTAGTGGTACAACACTAAACATATTTTTCAAACCAACATTGTAATGAAAATATTAAAGTTACCAAAACCATATGAGGTATTTTCTTGGATATAAGCTCTGTTTTAAAATGAAATGTATATGATGTGTTTCAAAGAGAAAAAAAAAATAAAAAAATCTTTCACTCTTGATTCAGTGAGATAAAATATTTTGCTGGTTTATTGAACTAGCTGACATTATTAAATTTATATTATAAAATGTGGCAACCAATAATGGGTAAATTGTAAGCATCTTGGCTTAAATATTTGTTTCATGTTTCTCCTTGTATTGGAGGTATAGTTAGCTTTGTTCCACCTCCAGTTTCACCTGCTTCGTGGCCTTAGAGCAAACATGGTTAGCTGCTCTTTGTCAGTGGCCAGTCTTAATCTTTTACACAATAAGCATCTCTAGTGTCTGCCTGCCCTGTCACTAGACCATGCTCCTCCTGAGCTTGTGCTGCAAGGAGAGGTTGCTGTGCTCCTGGCAGGCAGTGGGTCTGAGAGCCAGGAGCTGCAAGCCGTACGCGCAGATCCTTTTCGGTTTTGTACTTGCCAGGTAGGTGCTCTCCCATAGCTAACCCCTCCCAACAGAAGGGGGAAGTGAGCCTTGTTATGGAACACAAAATTGCTTTTTGTAAAAGACACTAAAAGTCAAACTGATTCGATGGCTTGACATTCATGTGGGCATGGTGGCAAAATCTGACGGTAATGCAACAGTTTTTGTGACTTATAGTGTATGTAATATACATTCATTCATCCATTTTTATTTGAAATAAAGTCTTGTTCTTTTATCACCTGACTTGTCATTATTAAAAAAAAAATTCCAAAATGAACTGACAATGGATCTCAAATTTGCATTTCAAACAAATTCAGAGCTTTTTTTTTAATCAGCAGTTTTTATATTTTTTCTTGAAAGAATATTTTAGCATCTGAGCTGCCTGAATTACAAGATCTAGGAAAAATTATTTGGAATATGTTTGTTTTTTTGTTAAAACACTGTACAGACTACTAGCATTTATTATATTTATGTGATTCTTTTCAGTAAAATTTCAGTTTTGCTCTTTGTTATGCTGGTAAATGCAATGGAAGTACGAAGAATCCCTATACTACAGGGGACAAAACCTCAAAAGTTTTATCACACCTTAATCAAGGTGGCAGGAAAGAGATTTCTCTCACTTTTGGGAGGTGGATGTAAAAGCAGTGAAGATTATTTATTCACGGATCATTGTAAGTCACAGAACCTTAATCCATTGTAATCAAGATTCTGGGTTATGAACTAATAATATGAAATTTCTTTCTTTTTTTTTTTTTTTTTCCACGCCAGGGAAATTAGGGGTGATTTCTTT
>VZTR01020083.1:22663-62845 GCA_013400775.1 Chaetops frenatus | reverse complement strand
TTGGGGAAAGCCTGTGAAACACGGACTTCCATGGGTTAGTATAGGTTCAGGTTCAGGTGAGAACACTCAGGGGAGTTTTACTCTGTCTGTTCCAACACTGGGTCATGCACAGGCCTGTGGTGGAAGGCCCCAGAAATCTGTCAGGGATGGTCTTACATGGCTTACATGGTCTCTTCTAAGACATGACTGCTCTTTCTCTCATCAGCATGGTTGAGCCTTGTCAGAGGGGATGAATACCTAGAGACCTACGTGTGTATGTCCCAATATCTCCCTCAATGGAGAGGTTTGCACCTGAGACAGTTGTGTAAGGGAGGAAATTGGCATGATAAAAAGCATTATCCTATCTCAACAGGATCTGTTTCTTACCACCCTTTTCTTTAATGTGGTTCAACAAACAGCTGGTTGCTAAATGAATGTTGGTTTGTCATCCTCTGGTGGTGGGTGCTCACTCCCTCTGCACCTGGACTGTTCTTATGCGGATCAGATGTTTCACCACCACACACCTAATCCACACATCCATCTCCCTTTTTTGGGGGGGAATGCAAAGCACCCTGCCATTTTGCAAATAGATGATAGTTCAAGTCATTGCCTGTAAGTAGTTCCATCTCCCATACATATCTAGCCTAAATTTTCTCTCTTTCAGTTTGTACCCGTTACTCCTTTTACTATTAGTATAGTTCCTGATGAAAAATCCTTCCCCAGCTTCCCTGTAGCACCCTTTCAGATACTGGAAGGTTGCTGTGAGGTCTCTATGTATTCTCTTCTCCAGGCTGAACTATCCCAACTTTCTCAGCTTGTCATTGCAGGGCACATGCTCCAGTTCTTTTACTCATGGCCCTCCTCTGGACTTCTCCAATAGTTCCATGTCCTTACACTGGGGACACCAGGACTGTATGCAGCACACCAGTTAGGGTCTCACAAGAGCAGAGTAGAGGGCAGAAACATCTCCTTCAACTTGCTGGCCACATTCCTTCTGGCACAGCCCAGGATGGCTTTCTGGGCTGCAAGTGCACACTGCCAGCTCATGTTGAGTTTTTCATCAACATTCTCTTCTAAGTTCTTTTCCATAGGGTTACTGTCAGTCACTTCTCCACCCAGTCTGTGTGTGTCTGAAATTGTACCAACTCAGGTGTAGTGTCCTGGTTCCATCCAGGACAGGGTTAGTTTTTGCTGTAGCCAGGGGGGCCATGTCCAGGACCTTGAGGCTGTTCTGTACTGCCTCATGTCTTGTGCAGTAGGTGGTAGAGGGGGAAGGGCCCCCCTCCAGTCAGACCAGTGATGAAATAAGTGGTCAGGATAGCACCAGGCTCTGCATAGTGAGCACTTGTGTGTGGGTCATTCACCTATCTTATAGGCTCTGTTGTTGTTACTGTTAGTTTTTGCCTCTCATTGCTGTTTTCAGTAAAATGTTTTTATGCTGAACTGTGATCTGTACCTTTTGTGCCTCCAATTCTGCCCTCCATCTGCGGGGTGAGGGTTAGTTGTCAGTGGTTGAGTGGCATATGGCTTGATGTGTTACAGTGGGAACACTTAATCAGAGAACATTGCCAACCCATGACAAGTAGGACCTAGCATTTCACTTTGTTGAAGTTCATGAAGTTTGTATCAGCCAAAGCATGACAAGGTCTCTCTGGGTGGCATCCCTTCCTCCAAAGTGATTTCTTCACCACACAGCATGCTGTTGTCCATGAATTCGCTGAGACNTACCTTTTGTGCCTCCAATTCTGCCCTCCATCTGCGGGGTGAGGGTTAGTTGTCAGTGGTTGAGTGGCATATGGCTTGATGTGTTACAGTGGGAACACTTAATCAGAGAACATTGCCAACCCATGACAAGTAGGACCTAGCATTTCACTTTGTTGAAGTTCATGAAGTTTGTATCAGCCAAAGCATGACAAGGTCTCTCTGGGTGGCATCCCTTCCTCCAAAGTGATTTCTTCACCACACAGCATGCTGTTGTCCATGAATTCGCTGAGACTGCACTCAATCCCACTATCCATGTTGGTCACAAAGATGTTGAATGGTGCCAGTACTGATTGCTGAGGGACACCAGGCATTGCTGGTCAGCACGTGTACAGTGAGACATTGACCATAACTCTCTGTGTGTGGCCATTCAGCCAATTCTTTATCCACTGAGTCATCATCTGTCTAATCCACGTCTCTCCAATTTGGAGACAAGGCTGTCATGTGGGACAGTGTCAAATGCTTTGCACGAATCCAGGTAGATGATGTCAGTTGCTCTGCCTCTATCCAGTGCTCTAGCCCCATCACAGAAGGTCACCAAATTTATCAGGCATGATTTCCCCTTTGTAAAGACACCTTGGCTGTTACCAAGCACCTCTTTTTGTTCTGTGTGCCTTAGCAAAATTTCCAGGAGGATCTGCTCCATGATCTTGCCTGGCACTAAGGTGAGACTGACCAGTCAGTGGTTCCATGAATCTTCTGCTTTTCCCCTTTATAAGTGGAGATTGTTTTTTGCTTTTTCCAGTTATTGAGGACTTCACCTGCCTGCCACTATTTTTCAAAATCGATGGAAACTTATTTTTTGATTGACAGCTTAGCAACTGTGAGAGTTCCCTTGGGACCCTCGGAAGAATCTCATCAGGTCCTCCCATGGACTTGATCATATTCAGGATGTTTAGGTGGTCTCGAACCTGATCCTTTCCCACNGACTGACCAGTCAGTGGTTCCATGAATCTTCTGCTTTTCCCCTTTATAAGTGGAGATTGTTTTTTGCTTTTTCCAGTTATTGAGGACTTCACCTGCCTGCCACTATTTTTCAAAATCGATGGAAACTTATTTTTTGATTGACAGCTTAGCAACTGTGAGAGTTCCCTTGGGACCCTCGGAAGAATCTCATCAGGTCCTCCCATGGACTTGATCATATTCAGGATGTTTAGGTGGTCTCGAACCTGATCCTTTCCCACAGTGGGCTTAGGGTCTTCATTCTCCCAGTTCCTGAATTTGAGTTTGTTCTCAACTTGGGTAGTGTGGCTGAAGCACTTCCTGCTGAAGACTGAAGTATGGAAATCATTGAGAACCCCATACTTCTCTTTGTCCAGGGCTGTCAGATCTCTTGTTTCCTGCTGAGGAGGGCCCACATTGTCCCTAAACTTTCTTTTGTCTGCAACATACCTGTAGAAGCTCTTTCTGTTATCCTTGTTATACCTGGATGGACTCAATTCTATATGGACCTTGGCTTCCTTAAACTTAACCCTAGCATCCTTTACAATTTCCTTGCATTCTTCCAAGGCCACCTATCCTCATTTCTCCCTTCTGAAATCTACTTTTTTTTTTTGCTCTGAGTTTGTTCATCAGCTGCTTATTGATCCATGGAGGCTTCCTGACATTTTTGCCTGATTTCTTCCTTGTTCAGATGCATTGCTCCTGAGATGAGAGGAAGTGATCCTCAAACACTGGCCAGCATTCTTGGGCACCCCTGCCCTCCAGGGGTCTATCCCGAGTAGGTCCATGAAAAGCTCAAAAAGTGCTCTCCTGAGGCCCAGGGCAGTGAGCTTGCTGCATGCCCTCCTTACTGCCATGAGGACCTCACTACCATCCTGTGGTCACCGCCACCGAGGCTGTCTCAGATCACTACAGTCCCCACCATCTCCTCCCTGCTGGTGAGCACAAAGTCCGGCATGGCAACTCTCCTTGTTGGCTCCTCTATCACTGGGATAAGGAAGTTGTCACTGATATGTTCAAGGAACCTCTGGGAGTGCTTGTGCCGTACTGTGCTGTCCCTCCAACAGATGTCGTGGCATTTGAGGACCACTGCTCCTGCATGCCTGTCAAGGGCCTCATCAGCACCCTCCTCATGGCTGGGTGCCCGTGTCAGACCCCCTCCTGAAGTGTCCCCAGTCCCTGCCCTCCCTTTAATCTTGAACCACAGGCTCTTGGTTGGCTCCTCATCTTTCCCCAGGCAGTTCCACACACTCCGGCTGGTCGTTGACACAGGGTCTATGCCCCATCTTTGTTTCCGTAGCCTGTCTCTCCTAAAAAGCCTAAAAACTTCCATTCCAATGCTCCACTCACGGGAGCCATCTCACCATATTTTTGATGCCGGTGATATCACACTGATGCAGGTGTTCATGTCTCTAGTTCTTTTTGCTTGTTCCTCATATTATGTGCTTAGGCAGCTGAACCAGATAAAGGCCCCAGATACAGCCAGCTCACTGGCTGGAATGTCTTGAATGCCTTTGCACTCTTCCAGACATCCATTACAAGTATTTGCAGCCAACTAGCAGGATTGGGATGGATAGGTGCAGCCCTCCCCTTAACAAATCTAGGTTAAAGCCCCCTTCACCAGTCTGAAAAATCCCTAACCAAAGATACTTTTCCCCTTCTCTGCCAGATGGACCCCATCAGGCCCCTGTAGGCCAGGCCTGCCAAAGCAAGCTTCATGGTCTGAGTGACCTGACACTGGTACCATTGTTCTAACCATTTATTGACCTGCCAAAATCATCTGGCCATTTCAAGAACCTCTCTTTTGACCTGGAGAATTGATGAAAAAAATAGGTCACCTCTAGAGCCCTTTACCACCTATCCCAGGGCTCTCTAGTCCATCTTAATACTTCCCAGCTGGCTATATCACCTGTGCCCACATGGAACACTAACAGTGAGTAATAATAATTTCGTTTAGCTAGGCTTGGCAGCTTCTCAGTAACATCCCTAATCCTGAAAATGGGTCAGGCTGACAGATGTGCCTCCATGCCTCAAAGTAGACCTACCTATTATTGTCACCCTCCACTTTTTCTTGGGTGAGCTAGTTGCTAATTTCTTGATTTGTGGAGAAGACTGGGCTGCTCCAGTTATCTCTGGCTGTTCTTCCTGTGTGCTGGGTGTTGCCTCATTAGTCTGCAGAACAACAGAGTGGTTCTGAGTGGTGATGTTCAGCTGGGTAGGAGTATCTGGTTTTGAAGAAAGCCCCTTCTTTTTATTAGTTCCTTTCCCCTTCCTTTGGGTTTTGTTTGTTTGAGGTTTTTTCTTCACAATTTCCCAACCCCTTATGTTAAGGACGTCCTTCCCTTCCATGAAAGCCAGTGGATGAATTTTTGGCTTCTCCTCAGTGGGCTGTGTTTTCCCCTACCATCAGGGCTTGGAACAACTGTCCAGCTCCCTCTGAGCTTCCCTGATACCCTTCAGTCTTTTGACTGCCTCCTGCAGCTTGGCCAGCAGTTGCTGGAGATCCTCCACCGGGGCATACTTGTTAGAGTTCAGTGAAGTATCCCTCTCGCACTCCCTGATGCTTCCAGACCTCTCCACTTCCTTTCAGCACTGCCATTAAGTAGGGCACCCACCTGTTCACACCACAGAGAGGTGTTCTCTCTGCTGCCCTCAAGCATCAGGGACAAGCTCAGGCACTCATTGCAGCTGGAGGCCTGGAAAACTGCATGTTGATGTGTGAGGTCTGTCTGGATCACCACATTCTGACAGCGGCTTTTAACTGAGTGGGAACCACAGTTAATCCTCTTGGTTGGGTGATGACTCACTCCCTTGTGAATGTCCTGGAAGGGCATCCCCTAGGTTCTGGCTTCTCCCATGGAAAGACCAAGGACCAGATGTCAGTTACCCCAGATCCACTCCCCTTGTTTGCCCTATATGGCCAAGTTCCAAGTTCTGTAACCCCTTTGGTTAAAGCCCCGTTGATCCCTGCCCCGCAGCCACTCCTTCCCTGTCCCCCCGTTGGCCCTCATACCCCGGCCCCTCCTATGGACCACCCCCAGGCCCTCAGACCATTGGCTCTGGTGCTCTCCCCGCCCCTTGCCATCCTGGGATAAAACCCAATACCCTGCCTTTGCTCTGGGTTCTTCGTCCCTGTACCTTCCAGCGTGTGTGGGTGGGTGTTGAGGTCCGCCGCTGTGTAGGCATCGACCCCCGCCACTGATAAACACTGCTGGGAACTGATACAAAGAACCCCTCCTGCCTCCGTAGCCTCATTCCCACTGCCTGCGTGGGCCAGTGTGGTGAGACCCCTCAGCCCGACCGGAGCGCCTTGCCTGTGGAGATGCTTCCAGGAAGGCTGAGATGCCGGGCAGCCTGGGCCCGTGCTGCAACACTCCCTAAATTAAATTCTCCTCAGGAACGGCTGTGGGGCTGTGCCACACTCTCGTGAGGTGCTGTGCAAACTGCCCTGTCACACCCTGTCTGAAGTGCCACAACCTGTTCACCCACTCCCTGGAGCTGTTTGAATCTCCCACAGATGCTCCTGGCAACTCCCCCTCCACATCTGATTGTCTCCTGAGGCCCTCCAGATCCGCATGGAGCTCTGAGCTGCTGATGGTGTGTCCCTGAGCCCGGGAACCCCTTTGTTCAGTGAGGTCCCACAGTCACCTCTGGGCTTACCTCAGCCGCTGCTCCTGCCGCTGCTGGCACCTCACCGATTGAGGGTGAGTTCAGTGCAGATATTAACCTGGAAAGGCTGGAATATCAAAGCGACTGTATTTTGGTAATCCCACATTCTTTTTTTTCAGCACCACTGAGTAATTTTTTCTTAAGACCATTATTATTTGAGATTTTTGCTTGCCATCACATTTGACTTTCAAGGAGATGCTGCATATCCCATTTAGGTAACTATTTGCTTTGTTCGTCAAGTTGCTTATTAGTGCAAAAAACCACCAACTTCGTAAGCAAGAAAGGCTTATCTGTGGATGTTAAGCAGTCCTCAGCCCTGCAGGGAAAGAACATTCTACTTCCTTGTGGGCTAGGTATCTGCTCTGGGTTTTTACTAAGCAGCGCTCACTTTCTCAGCAGATTGGATAGTCCTTGTGCCCCCCCCCAAAAAAAAAAAGAAAAGAAATATCAAAGTTGATAGTCCATGGTATCATGACATGAAAGGTTCTCCAGTTCAACAAAGTCCTTGTAGGGAAAGAAGAACAAAAGTCCTCCAAAGCTAATTATGTAAAAGATGGAGATTAGCATATTTTATAATTATGTTCAACTATTTCCTTTCCATTTATTTTTTGTGTGTTTTGTTTTCATGAATACATTAATTTTACCATAAGCAGTGAAAGGCAGCATCAAAGAATTTCCTTGTTTGGGATCTGAGTTTGTGTGAAAGAAACAGATTACTTTCTTATGGTCCAGGTTATAGAGGAAAATTCCTTACCTGTCAAGGCCACTGGGTTGGGAATGGTACCTGAATCTGGAATACTGGAGTGCAATAGACAGTTCTCACAATTTCACTATCTACACAATCTTTTAACACGGGCTCATAGAACTCACCTACTAAACACTCTATTTAATCCATCCCTATTTTCATGTCTGTTTTTTAAAAACATTGCAAGGTTTTTTTCCTTTATTAGTTCTAAAAATAATACAGCATTTGTGTTGTGGAAAGCAAAGTAATATTTGTTGACTAGAAAAGATGATTCTACTGGATTTTTTGTTGAAAAGATGACTTTCCAGAACTATCTAGACTCAACTTATATTTCCCTTTTGAATGTTATACTTTGAGAGAAAACACCCAGCCGTTATTCCAATAAAATCTTGGATACAGAGGTTTTGTTAATTTCTTATCAAATCTATTACAAGGCCTCTTGCTATTCTTTTTCCTCTAATTTTTTGCCTCATAACATTTTACCAAGCCTAATTCCATGACTCATTTAATAACTACATTTAATAACTGCATTTAATAACTACATTCACATTACATGTTTTCCCAACCATTGTTTTTCTGTCCTCTCTCCATATCCCTCTTGACTATTTTTCTTTTACTAAAAGGTCTTCTGCAAGGGTTTAGAGTTAGATCCTTTTCCCCACTCCCATAGGCTGTGAGACTGAATTAATAAACCCTACTAAATGTAGTAAACCACCCCTAGCTGTTCCACAGTGGTATGAGTTGTCAGAATATCAAAGGGAATGTGAGGATCCAATTCCCTGTCACTGCTATTGAAGGAAAAAGAATCCAAAAGACCAGAAAACCATAAACATCAGAAGTCCCATGTTTCAGACCTAAGAGGAGCTGATACAGAAATAGCAGTCTTCGAAGAGAAATACGTTTTTGCAGTAGCCTAATGGAAATTACTGCTGCCAGGGTCAGTATTTGAGTACATGCTCACAAAGCAAGTGCAGCACTCCCGATGCAAACATACTGGACATTGCAAGAAAGATGATGACCTCTCCCCAGACAAAACTACAAAACAAAGAGAGGGGATCGCCTCTTCCAAGCTCTCTGGGATACTGCAAGTGAGCACTGTAACACGGCAGAATTTATGAGTGTGACTAATACAAGGTGACAGCTCAGTTCAGATCTCTCTGTCCGTCTTTAGTGAGACCATTTTAATGAAATGTTTGTTTACTCTTCAAAAGCTGAACTCAGCTGGCGGGGAATGCCTATTTTGTATTTATCTGAGTCTGGTCTGGAAGAGCTAGATATTTAAGTGACTAACAAACCACATTATAGGTGAGTTGGCCTCTTACGGGAACAACAACAGCTCAGAAAATAACTGCTACCTCTTCACTACAGGCAGCAGACTCTTGCCTACAGGATAGCTATAGCTGTAGGATTTCCCAGGGGAATGAATACAGGCAAGGATCAAAAAAGATACTTTAACAGGGATTATTTGGTAACAGTGGTGGACCAGCTATTTTCAGCAAGAATTATAACAAATTGACACTAAGTTGCCACCATTCCCTAAATAATATACTATTGCAAGGTGCTCGTAACAAGTAATGGTAGAGTGCATTTGAAAGGAAAAAACAAAAAAGAGTGAAAATTTTAAGAGAGCAAGAACAATAATGGTGATAGGTAGCTGTGTACAACAACAAATACATTTTTTATTGTCTTATTCAAAAAAAGAAAAAAAGGCATCCAAACAGGACAAGCACATTTCATTACTGGGATGCTAGAAATCTAGGTGGACTTTCTTTCTTTTTTCCCCCCACTTGGATTTTGTTTCAAGACAAACTAGGGGCAAAATATAAGTGAAATGAAGATGTGTTGCATCCTGNAAAAAAAAAAAAAAAATTCACAGGCTTTAAAAGCACATCTTTTCCCCAAAAGACTGAAAAGATGTTAGTCAGCATGGCATCTGAATTTTTTGTGTGTTTTTGCATGGGAGAAGAGAAAGACACACAAAGATTAACCATAGAAAATAGCACTGCATGGGATACAACTGAATGCCCCATGGTTTCCACTACATTCTCAGCATCCCAAACCTTTCCAAGCAAGACCATCACCCTCTAATGCAGCCACATCTTTCCAAGGACTCTATCTGAGATCTGCAACCCTGCAGCAAGCTTTCCTCTTCCCTCAGCTGAGCTATCTTGTGTCTGTTCCCTCTGGGATACAGCAAACCAGCCAGCATCAGCTTGTCCCATGAACTCCAGCTGTCCACAGGAATGTGGAGGGAGTTGGCTTGGTGTCACCTCCCTGCCATCACAAGCAGGTTTGTCATTTCTTCCTTGCAACACAGAATTCCAGCACAGACTAGACTTCTGGATTTTTTCCCCTTAAAATGCTACAATGCAGTGAACATAATTACTAAAGAATATAATATTTTGCTAAATTTTCAGCATCTCAAAAGCCATTACTAATGAGGACAGAACAAGTTCTGCTGCTTTCATTAGGAAATAGGCAAATATTTGAATATGAACTAGAACCCAGTCAGTAAAAAACTGGTGTTAGGGCACTGTGATGTTCATTTAATCATTGATGAGTACTCATATAACATTTATGGCAGTCAGTATCAAAAAAGGTAAATGCAGTAAATACATCTCATTTTATTGGATTGCTAGGATATAGCAATCCAATACGAGTATACATAGAGTTTAGGATGTGGTGTTACAGATTTTGTATTAGGTGTTCTGCATGAGAATTACACATTTGATTGTTAAGTCTCTTAATGATTTTATTACTATCATTATATATTACTATGAGCTACAAAATTGAAGAAGCATATTTTGTAAATATTTTGTAGTTAAAAAGTCTGCTAACTGGCAAAATGAATTTTTTAACCTCTTGTGAGGTGGGGCCCAATTTTGGCATTTATTTCAACAGTGGTAAAACATAATTTCATGCCCCTGCCTATGCTTTTTCTCATTTTTCCTCCTTTCTTAAGACCACTTTTAAAAATTGCTTTTATGCAGACCTTTTTGATAGATTTTCTTTGCAAGGCTTCTTATGTTGAAATACACCAAATATAGAAGTAGAGATTTACAGATTATACACAGAAGATACTCCATAGAGAATATGTCTACATGCTTTTCCACAAGTACATCACAGAAGCATATGGACAGATAATCACACTTTAGATTTTATACAGTCAGATGAAAATATTTCAAGTTTTTTTTCTTCTCTGTGATTCTGAATAAAAATTTTGTGGTAATATTCATGATTAGGATATTTTTCCCTTATCCTTTGGATGTTGTTTTAAGGCATTTTTCCTAGCAACAGCTACATCTTCACCATATTCTAGCTCAAAAAAATGCACCTATACTTGGATGGCAACATTACTTCTATTTCACTATGAAAGATAATGAGACTTTTATACACAAACCTGAATTTCACACAGGCAGTGATTTTTTTTTTTTTTTTTGGTCAGGAAAGATAAAATCAACATTCATGTGAAGTAAATAAGTCTTAAATTTCTGTACATTGATTTTCAACTCTGAGTGTTCTTTAAATAAATTTCCATGAATGTTTAAAATATTACAATGATTTTGAGCCCAGAAAATCTTAACATACAGAGAACTGGAGGAAAATTCTATTTGATTTTCACCTTAGTTTGGCAATTTCACTGGTGCTTTCTTGTAACGGAAGAGCGTACTGCATTTTGCAATTACATCATGCAGCATTAGATGTCTTTCCAGGCAAACACACAGGCCTGCACTGTATGCTTAACATTATGCTACATATTTTATATTAAAAAGACACAATTGATAGCCTATGGCTGCTGAATTTCGACATTACTGTGTGGGTTATTTAATTCCATCCTATAATTGAACAATACCCTCTCACTGTTCTAGTAGCCCCTAGGCTTATATTTTACTTTTTCAGGTAACCTTTCGAAACCCAAATATTCTGGAGCATCAGTTCCAGAAGATGACATGGTAATGAAAAAACACTAGTAATTCAGTCAGCAGATACCTACCAGTCGTGGTAGATGTCATTTTTTTTTGATCTTCAAGAATGTTTTAACTACAGCAGTTTTTTCACTTGAACTTAAATCTGACCCCCCACTAAGCTTTTCTAATTCAATGCAAGACAATGTGTTATAATTTAAAAGTCCTGTGTGATAGAGAAAAAATTATAGGCTTGTGGTTCACATTTAGTTCCATAACCTTCAAAGGACTTCTGTTGGACATATGTACTATTTCCTTATAGGCTGAGATTTCGAAAAGAACCTGGATAAACACAATGTTATTTACCTATGAAGACATTTAGAGGCTTCATCTTCTTTCATCCAGTTAAAATAATCTTGTGATAATTGTGCCACTTTTATCACTCACCGTAACACCCCTTATAACACTAATCAGCAAAAGGTGCTAAAAAGCAAAATCAGCTTAATCAGCAGAACCTTTGTTCTTCTTATCCAGTCCTAATTTCCTGTCCAAAGGTGGATTTTGAAACACCTCTAAAAATCACTCTTTTCCCCAAGGAAAAGAGGAAGTAAATTTAAAAATTATTATTACTTCTGAAGAACTGTATAATATGACCTATCACATAACTGAAATAATTGCTCACACTATCAACAACACATCTAGAAGGTAAAAAGTTGAACTAGGGGGGTGGTTAGGGCTACATCATTCCTTGTGTACTAGAGCTGAATTTAATTGTGCACCTTTAAACTCTCCTACAATATCCTTGTTTTGTTCATCCAGCCGTGGTAGCTATGTGGGTTTTGAAAAATTGTGATCTTAAAGAAGATAAAGCGATTGATTCAGAACAGGTGTAAGTCAGAGATTCTCTAGATAATGAAGACCATAAATTCCCAAAACAGACTATTGTGCCAGCCTGAGATTCCCAAACATTGCAAGGTTTTGGAATAATTTCTTACTCACAGAAGGTGATTAAATTATGCAACCTTAAGGCTGAATACATTCGTGTGCCATTGAAGTTTATCCTGAAAAATTCCAAGCTGGGAAGCATAGTATTTAACAGACTAGATGTGATAAGAAAAGTTTTGCTGTCACATGCATACTTTTGGGTTAATTTCACAGACTTCACAGAAATGATTCTGGGTTTAGATCAGCATAACTGACAACTGAACATATTCTTAAATCCCTGTGATGTTTAAGGTTGCAGTAAATATATGCTCAGGCAGATGGCTAACAATTCCAAGCTTTTGAATACTATTTTGTGAACTGTGATGACACAAATGGCAGGGTGTGCACAAATGTGGTGAAAGGACCAGCTTCCTGATGTGGGTGAAAGTGGAAGGTATGCCATTACCTCCAAGGTCCTAGAGCCTCTCTGCTGTCTTTAGCTGTTAGACAGCCAGATCTAGGAACTCACTATGCTTTTAAAACTTGACTTCTGTAAGTACCATCTGTAAAGAGCAGTACCTTTAAATACTGAACTACAGCACAGAAAAAAAAAGTATTCTGAATACACAGATATCAGAAGGAGCTTAATTAGAAGGAATTCAAGCCATCTGACCATTTTTGAGAACATTATTACCCAAAATGCTGCAAATGAAGATTCCTCCAGTTATTCTCTTTGAAGGGAAAACTTCCTTAAGATATTAAGCTGATTGGTTGTAAAAAACTTCTGGATAGACTTGTGAAGCTAAACGTCTTGCTTACATGAGTAAGGAGGCTCTTAAAATCACTGGTACAAATTCCCTCCTGGCTTAGATTAGTATAACTCTGCAAAATTCAGTTGAGATACACCACCATAAACAAAATTAGTGGGTGAATAATGAGATTAAATGGACTTCTCTTATTCTGAAATCCATGTGGTTCTCCTTTCTTTCATAGGCTCCAAACCAGGCTCCAATTTTGCACAGGATCGATAGAGTTATGTCTGGTTTTGTCTGGTTCTCATTGGAGCTTTCCATATTCCACACACACAATGACAGATTTATTACCTGCCACTGAGTAGAATTAAATACAGCAAGAAGGAAATGTAGTCGATTTTGACTTTAGAAGCAAAGGCTTAATTAAATCAAAGTACTGGCACATTCAGTTCTCACACAGACCTGAATAAATTGTCGAATAACTCCAGTCACTTTGATAATGATTCCTCCAATATACATCCTAAAGAAAACAGCTTCTATTGGCACATTTTTCTTATTATACAGTACTCCTCTAACACCAGATATTATCTGAGAAAATATCTGATGTGGTTGTATATGTTGATATGCAAGTAATCTGCTTTTAAGTCAATCTTATGGTATTACACAAGAATTCTTCTGTATGTGTTTTCAGCACAATAAATAAACTACATCTACATTGAAAAAGCCCCATGTGCATAACGTGTTAAATATATAGAATGAGAAGAAAAGGTGAAATGAAAAAAGAGGAGAGGAGAGGAGAGGAGAGGAGAGGAGAGGAGAGGAGAGGAGAGGAGAGGAGAGGAGAGGAGAGAAGACTGCTGAATAAGGGAGACATACTTAAGTAAGAGGTGATAATATGTATCTTTCATTCTAAGCAATGCCTTTTTCTTCACTTTTTGTAGATGAATGGGCTGGAAATATCACACCTAGGTCAGTTAAGAGTAAGATGTCCCTTTACTTTGTTCAACCTGAATCAAAGCTTCTAAGCAACTATTGTGTGGTGAGTACAGGGGTCAGTGAGGAAGGCATCAAGCCTTTTCATCAGAGAAAAATGATTTTATAAAGCTTAAGCTCTTTCAAAGTCTCTTAGGTAAAAAGAATATATTCCACTAAAGGTAGAACCGAAAGAAAACCTAGACAACCTCCCTCTCCTTATTCATCACAATTAAATAATCAGAGAGATACACATATTCGATTGGCCAGAGCGTATTTTCTGGTTTGTTTTGGTTTTGGAAGAACTAATTAATCAGCGCTTCTTATTTTTCCATTTCAAAGGACTAGACTCCCTCTGACCATGTGTCTCCATGATAGAATATGTTTTAAACTCACACTTAGAGATGGTATTGATTATTTTGGTTAATGTGAGGGTATAATTACATAATATAATGTCTTACATTTGAATTTCCTTGGTCTAAAAACACACAGGCCTCTTAATCTAACTTACACATGCTGTGAGTGAAAGTGTTTGGGTTTTAGGGTGATGGAAGAAAAACTATTAAAATAATGAATGCTCATGTGTAAAGATTAAGATTGTTTAGGCAAGGGAAGTGGTTCTTGCTAGTCATATTATTACCAGAGACCAGATGGTGGGTCAGACTATCACACCTTTACTTACATTCTGCTGTTGCACTGAAATCATTCACCTTCAGTATCTCAGAGGTGCTCCTGCATCCATGTCACCTTCCAGAACTGTGATATGCACAGATGGTGGAGGTTTCATAAACTGGAAGTACTTTCCCGGTATTGTTCTGGTTATGTGCTCCAAAAAGAAACAAAAAAGTCATTATGGAGTGAAAAGGCCATTCCTTGCTGCACCTTCTCCTGCTACTGGGAACACACTAATAGTCTGCTGCTATGCTAGTTGGAGATGTGAGAAAAGAATAAATCTGAGTGTCTTTTCCCTGTCCACTGATCTCAACAGCTGCTTGTGGAAAGGATGAGGCAGAGTTCAGGTATTTGGTCACCACTAGCTTCTCTGAGAGATTCATGTCAATTTAAATTCAAGACTGACTTTCCTGGAAAAAAATTTCAGTCCATTTTTCCTGCCAAAATCTTTGTGTTTGTGAGATCATTTTCCATGAAAAATGTTGTACCCCATTATATTTTAAATCTGGAAGATATTTCAAATGGCATTGTTTCCAAGGTGGCATTTTCTTCTCAAACAACTCCTGGGTATAGGAATGGTCTGCCCTCCATAGCTCTGGAGATTTGCAGTCAGGCCTCTGGTTCTTATTTGATCTAGTACCTTATTTTCCATTAAAGTCTTTCTAAAGCTGCTAAATGAAATAAAAAAGTTCTTTATTCTCTTTTTATATAGTGGCTGTTCCAGTTCTCCAATCTTGTGTTTCTAGACTATTGCTAGGACTCTTTTATATGCTTCACAGAGATCCAGCCCTCTTGCTGTGTGTAGTACAATAAGTGATAATGTTATATTCAAAACATAATACAAATATTAAATTATTAAATTATGAAGATTATAACTGCAGTATGTCAGTGAGATTGAACTGTGCATCTTCTTAGTGATAAAATTGGATATTTTTACATCCTGGATGTCTCATAATTAGCATATTCAAATTGAATCTCTGCATTAGTTAATCTTTCAAAATCAAATTTTGCATGTGTTGTATTTAAAACCCACAGGTGAAATGTCTCTGAGAGAAAATCTCTGTAATTTTCTGGTTTCAAATTTGAAGGTAAAGAACTTTGCTGTTTCTATGCTTATTTATGCTGTGAATTCAAGTGGTAACTGCTACAAATGGGAGTCTCATAAAAGAATAAGCAGCTTCTCTTTTTTAGAAAAGAGGGTGGGTTTTTTATTCCCTTTGCAGCTCTGGAAAAGAGCTATCAGAGTCTGAAGGAACATTTACAGACATCATTGTTCAGTGTCTGTCCATCTTATCTTAAGCTAAAAACCCCACAGATACTGAAATTTCCTCCGGTTGCTATACAGCATACAACAAATGGAGGTAATCTGCTGATTTGAGGTAGCTGTCAGTTAGCCCAAACACTATATTGGAGACAATATAGACACACTCAGGAGGTGTCTATAAGCTTCAGTGTATGTAGAGAATGAGCCAGCTAGTCATTTAACTATTGATTTTGATTTAACTAACCTATTTATACCAGCAGGCTGATATGTACCTGTGTTCAGTAGAAAAGTTGCTTTAAAGATCCCTGGTACTGCAAGAATAGCATATCTCCATGAAAATTTTCAGTCTTCATTGAATTTGAAGAAATGAACATAAATGTATGTGTCTCTGTGTGTTAATTTGCCTTTAGAGAGTGATATGATTTTATTTTAATTATTTCTTTATTTAACAATTTCCTGTGTCATTCTAAGTTCTCAAATTATTAATTATTATTTTCCCAATATTTTGGCATTGTTTTATCTAGTAAAGACTTTTTTCATTACAGAGTTCTCCTTTTGTGTCTTTCCCTCTCAAAGAGCAAGCTTTATAAATAATGGACTTCTTGGCTTACTGCCTAACCAACATCTTCTGTTGTTGTTATTGTTGTTATTTTGGCAATTAAAATAATTTTCAAGCTGAATCTGAATTATTCCTGCAAGTGTAAAGGAAAAGGCATTTAATAAGTAAAGAGAAGATACTTCCACCATTGTTATTGTCATTAAACTCCTGAATCTGCATCCCTAACGAAAAATATCTCCAGAACAAAAATTTTAGTCCTTCTGTTAAGGTAAAGATTTGAGCCTATTTGTTTGTCATAATTCTAACAATTAATTATTATAAGAGTAAATAACTTTCTAAAACTTCTACTTTTTATAAAATATTTAGGTGCTTTTTGGACCAGAAGGAAAGAGAACAATTAAAAAATCTCATTGCTGAAAATTCCTCTCCTCAGGTGACAGAACCCAATATTCCCACCTTCTGCAATGAACATTTCCTAGATGTTAAGCCATATATGGATGACTACACACACCATGGAAGCTTTCTCCAGAGGATGTAAGTTTTCAACGTAAATCCTTGTACAAGATGAGTCAATAGGGAGTTAGAGTCAAAATCTTCCTTCAGGTGTGTGCCTTCAGCCACAAACTGCTTAAGGACCACAGAGCTGCACACTCACTAACTCTGCTTTACCACTTAACTAAGGAAAAAAAGAGGAAAAACCCCCTCCAAATTTTGCCAAAACCAACAGAATATCAATGCCCAGCCAGTACCCAAGAAAAAGAGACCTTGGAAGAATTTTCCCAGCTCTCCATTCTTTAATGCTGAACATGACATTCTAGGGCATGGGATAGCTCTCTGATTAAGACAGCTGTCTTGGTTGTGTCCTCTTCTAGCCAGCCTTCCCACTGACAGGACAAAGAGGTAAATAGACATGGTCATGATGCTGTGCAAGTACTGCTTAGCAATAACTAAACCATCAATAGCTAAAACATCCATGAGTATCAACAGTTTCTGTCACATAAGCCACAGCGTTACATAGGATGCTGTGAAGAAAATTAACTCCATGATATTACAATTTTTACCTTATTCCATACCATTTATATTGTCCTCAGCTACTACATTATTTAATTTATTTTCATGAGACACCCCCTTACTCTGTCCTATCTTTTGACATATTTACAGATATAACTCCCTTCATTCCCTTCATGGACCACCACCATTAAAATATCCATTCAAATTTCCATTCAGTTAATTTAGTCCCTGAGTTGGGTTCCACAAGTTTTGATGGTCATTCAGGACAGGAGAGAGGGTGTGTTAGGTCATTGCTGAATCTGCCCGATTCCTTACCAGGTTCTTCCTCCATTTGTTTGCATGACTCTTGCTTTGGTACTTCTGATGCAGAACTATGACATCACATAGAATGGCAACATAAAGCTGAGAGTGTAAATGATTTTCACCCAAGGTAAAATCTCCTCGAGGTGCACGCTGGATTGCCCCATTGTTTCATGTTATCCACCAAGGTCCTTGAACAAAATGAATCTTGTGAATGGGTTTGCCTTTTCCTAATCCATACTTTCTCAGAGTCACTAATGTGCACTACAGTAACTGTATGTCCTTCTACAGTACATGGGGATTTTGTTTGGGCAGAATCAGGTTGTTTAGCAGACCCTCCAGTGTTAATCGTCCAAGTGACCTCTGCTGGATTTGTATCCCAAATGATTGAAGGTCCCAGCACCCATCACTCTAAATATAGTTTTTAACTAGGAAAACATTCAAACTATAGGCTAAGTTGACTTTTCTTTAAAGAGACTATGGCAACCCTAGGTTTGCTACTCTTTACCTTCTTTACATTATTTTCCCTTATTGCAGTCCCAAGTATCTTGTGCTGTTTTTTTAAGTCACTGTAGATGTGTCTGACTTGATTTATTAAACCTCCCAAAAAAATAAATACACCTTTTAGTATTTCTATGCACTTTTTACCTTTCTGAGTTATTCCAAGCCTGTAGGTCTGCTGCAGTGTAACTGGTTTGGAAGGAACACCTCAGGATGAAGCTTCAATGGAGGGAAAGAGGGTGAGTGCAGGGGAGAGGGATAAAAAAAGGCAAGGGTGGGAAGGAAAAGCCAGGGAAGGGTGACTAGCTTCAGATACTGCAATAATAGGAGCAGAATTATATTTCAAGCACGTGGGTTGCACTGCAAACAGAGCCACTTCATTTACTGTCCTGAAAATGCAATGACAAAAGACAGAAAACAACCACCACTGAGAAACTGAATTCAGATTCAATTGCATCCCACAGGCAAGAAAACCATAGCCTCTAGACAGATTATAAAAAAAAAAGAAAAAAAGAAGAGAAATTCATGTGCCAATTTGGCAGATTGGAAGATCTCTCATAAAATGATAGAATCATAAAGGTTGGAAAAGACCTTTAAGGTCATCAAATCCAACTGTCAACCTAGCACCATAATCATGTTGACCATTAAATCATGTCCTCAAGTGCCATATTCTGGGAATGGTGACTCCACCACTTCCCTGGGCAGTGTCTTCTGATGCTTTACAACCCTCTCCATGCAAAAAAACCCCCCATCTAGTCTAAATATCTCCTGGCACAACTTGAGGCCATTTCCTCTCATCCTGTCACTTGTTAGCTAGGAGAAGAAATTGATCCCCACATTGTTACAATCTCCTTTCAGGTAGATGTAGAGAGTGATAAAATTCTCCTGAGCCTCCTTTTTTCCAAGTTAAACCTTAAAGCCCAGTTCCATCAGCCAGTCTTTGTAAAGCTTGTGCTCTAGACCCTAGACCCTCCCCCAGCTCCATTTCCCTTCTCTGTACATGCTCCAGCACATCTGTTCCTGTAGTGATTTTCTGTCATACCAACTAAGCATCAAGTCAGCCCTGTACCTGATATTAATACAGGCTAGGGGGTTAACAGATTGAGATCATCCCTGCCTAGGGCTCATGTTGAGAGTGTTGGTGTGTGAGAACCTCANCTCCTGAGCCTCCTTTTTTCCAAGTTAAACCTTAAAGCCCAGTTCCATCAGCCAGTCTTTGTAAAGCTTGTGCTCTAGACCCTAGACCCTCCCCCAGCTCCATTTCCCTTCTCTGTACATGCTCCAGCACATCTGTTCCTGTAGTGATTTTCTGTCATACCAACTAAGCATCAAGTCAGCCCTGTACCTGATATTAATACAGGCTAGGGGGTTAACAGATTGAGATCATCCCTGCCTAGGGCTCATGTTGAGAGTGTTGGTGTGTGAGAACCTCAACACGAGCTGGCAATGTGCACTTGCAGCCTGAAAGGCCAACCATATCCTGGGCTGCATCCAAGGTGGCACGGCGAGCAGGCCGAAGGGGGTGATTTTGTCCCTCTGCTCTGCTCAGGAGAGACCCCACCTGCAGTGCTGCATCCAGCCCTGGGGTCCCCAGCACAGGAAGGACATTGACCTGTTGGAGCAAAGTAGGCCCACCAAGATGACTAGAGCGATGGAGCACCTGTCCTACGAGTGCAGTGCTGAGGGCTTTGCATGCAAGCTAGGAGGGCTTAAAAATGAAAATTATCAGCTTCCAATCTCTGATACATTTTCAAGAGAAAACACTTTTTGAATTTAAGTCAGGACACAGTGCAATTAGTAATTAGTTGTGGCTTTCCAGCACTTCAAGGGAGCCTTCAGGCAAGCTGGAGAGGGACTGTCTAGAAGGCCACATAGTTACCGGACAAGGGGAAAGAGGTGCAAACTGGAAGAGAGTAGGCTCAGATACTAACTGTGAGAATGGTGAGTCACCAAAACAGGTTACTCCAAGGTGTTCTGAATGCCCCATCCCTGGAAGAGTTCAAGGCCAGCTTGGTAAGGCTTTGGGAAACCTTGTCAAGGGAAAGGTGTCTCGGCCTGTGACAGTGGGTGGTTGGCACCAGATGATCTTTAACCCTTCCAACCCAAGTCATTCTATAAGCTGTGAAAGGTATTGGCTGGTTTTTGTTCTTATTTCAAGCACCTGTTGCTTACTTTTCAAAGGTGGCTAAATCAAATCAAATAAAATTAAGACAGTAGAATGTTTAATATATTTTTAAATTTGGTTCAAGTTTGCATCTGCTGATGTAGCTGCCAGATGAAAATGCAGCTTTATAGAACAGCAAACTGTATTCAAACAAAAATTTAAGCATTAGATCTTGGTGGATATTGCTCAGAGAAGAATTTGAAAGGGAAGATGTAACAATGTTATGCTTATTCTGTAACTTGAGACTGAACATTTCACTTCAATTTGATTGCAAGTGCAAGATCTAGCATTAATCATATTAAGCCATCGATGTGAGGTCTTAAGTTAGACAAGTATAAAAACAGTCCTTATAACGTGGGGAAAAAAATAAGTACTTACTGGTAAAAGAAAAAAAAAAGACTTTTTTTTAAAAGGATGGCTTTCATGTTTTTGACTCTTTTTTTTTTTTCCTGGCTATAATAAAAAGGGACTATTCTGAATTCAGAGATCCATAATGTCTTTTATAATTGCTCATGAATGATTTTTTTTCTTTAATGAAAAGATGCGTATTTTCTTCTTAACTACTCATTCCATATTGCCTTGGGGAACATACATTTTACTCTACAAAACCTGAGCAGTTTGTATAGTTTAAAAGAACCATTGAAATGGTCTTTTCAATTTCCTTTGATAACTTCACACACATTAACTTTATCAGCATTTTTACATTACAGGAAGAAATTTCCTAGCAAAATATCCAAAGAGATATTTTAAAATTTCTTTTTGTATGACCCAAACTCTTGCTTGCTCTGTTGACATTTAGTGATGATTCTATCATGAATTGCTTGACAATTTTATTTCTTTTTAGAAATAGGTAGTGTTGGAACAGTGCCCTTCTTCTATTTGATATAACATCTAACCCAGTTTGGATGTTAGAGAAATAGATTCAAACAAAAATCATTAATAATGATGTACGAACATGGGCAGATCAGAGCTATGTGGAGAGGCACCAAAGATGCAATGACAGGAACTTCATTTTTCTCTTGTAATTTTCCATTATATACTTACTGGACAAGTGAAAAACACAAGAGAAACAGAAGAAACAGTAACTATCTAACATAAGAAGAGCTATGTAAACTCCTTACTGTGAGTTGCATCTGGATTGCAAATGTGATCTTATTATTATCAGCTGACAGTGAGGCCAATTCTCAAAACTTCCCTAAAGTTGAATTTTACTCCCAAAAAGAAACTAAACTTAAATTTTTATGGCTCTGTGGGAGAACATGGGTTCAAACCTGTCTCATATGCTATAAATGCATGTCTCCTTTTCCTTCTGTAACTACAAATTGTTATCATTAACTATTACCAATAATAGGAACAGTGAAATGAGTTTCTTTTAAAAATTCAAAACTCACAAAGTCCTAAAATTTGCAGCCACACAGCATATTCATCCTAAACACACATGGGATTTTTACCTACCTCACCTTGAAGTCCTGGCTCCAAGATTTTTTTTGCATATCAGATTGACTGATTGTATAACAGGCAAGATTTCCTCCTGGAATCTTGTTTGAACATTATGTTTCAACAAAATTACCTATTCGCTAATGGATTGAGAAATATATAATTAAATGTGAAAAGCCAAATGTGGGTAAATAATAGTCTTAAATGCAAGAAACAGAATTGATTTATCTCCTAGTAAGAGCAACATATTATTTTTATTACCTTTTGGGAAAGAAAAAATAAGTGAACCGTCTATTCTATCATGCACTCTTTATTAAGAAATAAATACAAGTATAGTAGAGATAAAGCTCTAATGGAGGTTCTAATTGCATGCAGGCTAGGAGGGCTTAAAAATGAAAATTATCAGCTTCCAATCTCTGATACATTTTCAAGAGAAAACACTTTTTGAATTTAAGTCAGGACACAGGGCAATTAGCAATTCTGGTGGCATTTTATCCATCATTTTATATATGTTATTGTATGTTATTTTATAGTCCTTGGGGTCTTGTAGGATTGAGCCTACTGAAAATACCAATTGCATTCCAATTATTCTGTGTATCGTATATATCACATTTCCAGTTCTGTTTCATATAACATTTCTACTTCTCTAGTGATAACATTTATTTATTGCTTTTAAAATTTCTCTTTTGAGTGTTGGATATTGACTAAATATTCAAAACAAGAATATACCATTTTTTTGCATGCCCTTCTGCATGTTTATGTGTGTGTGTGTGTGTCTACCCGGGTGTAATCATGCCATTATTATTTGCACATATATTATTAATAAATTGTTTCTTATTCCTGTCCTCAGACTTCTGGTGTTTTCTTCTCTCACAGCTGACTCTGTGATACAGGACAACACAGAAAACTTCATCACTGGTTGAGAATACTGGAGTTAATTTGCCACTTCTTGACACAGTCAAAAGAAAAAAAATCCTTACTGTAAAAATGTAATTCCTTAAGCTTTCCTGG
Organism: Chaetops frenatus; assembly: GCA_013400775.1. Taxonomy (NCBI): domain Eukaryota; kingdom Metazoa; phylum Chordata; class Aves; order Passeriformes; family Picathartidae; genus Chaetops; species Chaetops frenatus. The sequence goes on along the minus strand of VZTR01020083.1, from coordinate 40,277 downwards.
TTATAATAAATCCTGGTGACATTCTTGGCAGTTTTGTCGTCTGAGACTGAGCAGTTCAGTAAGACTGAGAACCTGCTGAGATATTACTTCTAGGATTTTACACTCTTTTAGAGAATTTCTGGAGTCTGTCTATGGATATTCGGCAGTAACCATTCTGGGAACACACCTCTCTGAGATCCATAGGACTTTGCTTTCCCTTACCTTACAATAAAAATGACATGATTTATACTCTATACATTGAGTGTAGAGAATCACAGACTTTTCAAAGCCCCCAAGTTACCGACACCTCTGCATGTGAAATTCCACCAATTGGAAGTTCAACTTAGTGCACTGTGTTTAGATAGTGGTATAAAATTTTGCAGCTAAATCACCTTTCTAGAGGAGCTGGGGACTATATTCAACCCTTTCACCAAGCATCTTAACTAAGAAATATCTTCATATCACAGAGGAAATATGTCATGGTTTAGGAATAGTTCTCCCCAGTTCAGTGCCTCCACTGAGACTTTTCAAACCAGGTGCCACTCTATTTTAATTCTTCTGCTTTCCTGCCCCTCTTCCCCCATGGTGGACTAGAGTGGAGAACTGGAGGCACAGAAGGTAAAGATCAGATACAAGAACAAGTGTCAGGATAAGAACAATTTACAGGAAACAGCAATGAGGTAAGAAAACAAACACTAATAGCAGCAATACTAACAACAGAGGGTACAAGAAATAAATGACTCACATGGATCCTGTCAACAGACAATACAAGACAACTTCCTGTGCCACGTTTACCTGACCAGACTGGAATCCCTTCTCCCCAGAAGAGAGTCCCTTTCCTGTATCCCCAGCAACAACATGAGGTGGTATAGAATAACCTCTGGATGCTAGCCATGGTCCCCCCTGGCTACTGTGAGGATTAACCCTGTCCTGGGCTAGAACCAGGACAAAATCCATCAGGGAACTGAAGATACATGGCATAATAAAGAACAGGTGTAGCTGACATATGAACAATCACACAATGCAAGTAATGGTTATTAGCATCACTTAATGAAAAAGAATACCTATTAAAGGAAAAGAGAAAAGCACAAATAAGAGAGGAAGAACATCATGCTAAGGAAATTATTAGGAAATTTTAAATTTGTTGTCACATTGAACAAATATATTCCCATCTGAAGCTGCATATAAACTGCGGTTTAGGAATATTGTGGCAGAATCACCAAAATTTGAAATCAGCATACTTAACAGGATTTAAAAAAGCTGCTTTATACCAGCCATCCACATGATCTCTTGTTTATGATCTTTCTTCCCTAACCCATCTTCAAACAGCATAATTGTAAGTTCGAAGTGAAATACAGTTCCCTAGCTCTCACTGATGCCAGCTTAATTCCTCTGACACTGTTGTTATGTGTTATATATCTAAACTAAAGATGGGAAACATTAATTGCTAAAAAGGTATTTAATTTCATGTAATTTAATTTTTTGTCTACTTTGATCTTAGTTCTCTCTGTGCTTCAAAATTGTAAAAACACTGCAATAGATGTATGAAAATTCTTCTAAGGAAAAAAATTTGTCCTGCCTTTCTAAAACAAAATGAAGACAGTCAGTTACTCAGAGGTAATATTTACATGTTGTTGAGTCTCATTTGATTTGATTCTTTTCAGTGTGGATTTGCCAGTGCTTGGAATACAGAAATACATACAACGTGAGAGAAGAAAGTTAAGAAACCTTGCCATCCTCTGGAGGATGGATATGAGATTCATTGCTTTCCTGTCAGAGGCCAATGAAAACACACAGAGTAACTGTAGCAGAAATATTTTGTGATCAGCTGGAGTAAGACAACAAGTGGTTTCCATTTCTCTGTCCTAACTCACTCCAGGACAAAATAATCCAGTTTCAGGTTTGATTTAAGCAAACCATGTCAATGTACATTAATGGAGACATAGAGCCCATGCAGCCAATGTGCATGTGACCTCATCAGAATTGCAGCATCTACTTCTACACACTCAGAGCACCACAGCATCCACCACATTAATTGTTTCTTAAGTGATTGTGCATCAGGGTTCTGGGAACAATTTTGCTCATAAATGGGGATTTCAGGAATATCAGTCTTGCTTGTTGCATCTCTTAAGCTACACTGCAAACCTAGCTACTTAATGTTTAGAGACAAAAAGATGTGCTTCAGATCTAAATGAAGAAGTATTTCTGACCAAACTGAAATCTAAAGGAATTCAAACTCTGAAATTTGGCAATAAAAGCCATAGCCACAGTAGTTCACAAAGCCATTTACAATATTCTGCAGCCCATATTTTTAAAATTTCAATCACTATCTTTTATAATTTTATGTATATCCTACCTGATTTTGTACCCCTGTTTCCTGGGTAGAGAGACAATGGGGTTGAGATTTTAGTGCTGTTTTTTCAATGTTGCTCACATCACAGCAGGGAGGGGGGAGGTGTGTGGTTTCAGCAGGAAAAAAAAGCTGTGGCTGGAAACAAAATGTTTGCCATTTTTGCCTGTCTCTCTTCAGGAAGAAGATCCCAGGTCAGCCCGATGGAGCAAGTCCTGCTGCCACCACCACCTGTTCCTTTTCCCATCCCTCTGAGTTGCACTTTTTGTGGTTTGGTGCTGAAAGACAGTGATGGTGAGCCCAAGATGCCACTCGGGCGAAAAGAAAACCGAGCAAGAGTGGCAGCAGCAGCAGCAGCAGCAGCAGTGTGAGGGCAGAGCGGTGCCAGGGGTCCCTGGAGAGCAGAGTGGAGCAGCAGTAATGCCACAGGGGTCTGGATGGAGTTGAACCAGTGAGATGGAGCAGTCTGAAGGGGCAGCACAGATAATATAGCTTCCAAGGGGCTTTGTTTGCCTTACTCGACATTGTTGTTTTGGGGCTGGGGGTGGGCAAGGAGGCATTAAACTGTGGAAGCTCTCCTTCATCCTGCTGCTTTTGTTTTCCCAAATACCACTGGCCCCAGTGCAGGGCCACTCTCCATCTTGCCTTTGTCTGGGAAGCCGTGTCAGGTGCTGTCTTCGGAAAGCTTTTTTGTTTGTTTGGTGGTGATACTTTTTTGTGGGTAAAACACCTTGTCTCTTTCGTACACTCTTTATCATTAGCATTATGGATATTACAATTTTCAGTAAATTGTTGCTCCAATTTATATTCTCTCACAGTGTTCCTCCATTTTCAGAAGGTGCAGGGGGAGAAGGGAGCAGCTCGAGTATGTTTAATTTTCTAAATAGAATTTAAAACTAGCACACCCTCATATTATTTTTGGTAACATTTTGGTGTGTATTATTTAATTGCTTATTTCCAGACATAAAATAATTAATTTTTCTACAACATTCTTTCTCTGAATAACAAAATCAGAAATTAGAGCTGTAATATTTAAAGTGCTTATCTTTTGGGAATAGATTTTGGCACAAATTCTTTTGCATGCTGAAGACTGAAAAAGCATTCTAAATATTCACAGAAAATTATTATGCTTGCACCTAAAGTATTTGAACAGCCATTAAGAAAAGGATGTTTTTGCTTGAAGGTTTATGATTTTGAAATGGAGAAAATATATTTTTTTTCATAGAAGTTCAAATCAAGGTATTATAAGCAGACTTGAAATTCAGCCTTTACTGAAGTGCTTTTAAAAATTCATACCTAGTTTTCTGCCTGCTTTTCCACCAAACTTTTAATTTAATTGCTTACATTTTTTTTCTGACTTAAAAAAGACTTATGTCTAAGCTGAAGAGTGTAGACTTCTCAGGGACCTGTACATGCTATCTACTTTATACCAAAAATTTTTCTTACACGTAAGTGACCCTTCAAATAAGTGTTTGTTACAGTTTCATAAGAATGTTGCCGTATGAATCTTGTATATAAATTTTCTGGCTTTGCTCTTACCCACTTCCTAATCTTCACAATCATATTTGTTCTTATTTGTTTGGCACTTTTATTTATTTTTACTGAATTACAGGTCTACTACTCATCTTCTTATTCTAGACTTCTAGTTAACTGTGTTCTTCCTACAGTTGTAGACCTTCCCATTCAAAACACATTATTCTACCAAACTATTCTATCTTTCATCATCACCATATAGGAGATTTCAAACAAAATTAAATGACCAATTTCAATTTGAAGAATGTTAATCTTGAAGAAGAAGTCCATGGTTAATTGGAGGAGAACATTCTAAATAAAAGGAATAGCACAAAAGGATATTCTCCTTCATTAAAAATTTCCTAGAGTTATCCTTGTTAATTCCAGCTGTCTATAAGATATTTATCATGTGAAGCATTTCACAGAACCATACTATCACAGAATGGGTAAGGTTGGTAGGAACCACAGTGGGTCATCTGTTGCAATCTCCCTGTTCAAGCAGGGTCATCCTACCGCACATTGCATGGAATTGTGTATAGCAGGTTCTTNTGGTTAATTGGAGGAGAACATTCTAAATAAAAGGAATAGCACAAAAGGATATTCTCCTTCATTAAAAATTTCCTAGAGTTATCCTTGTTAATTCCAGCTGTCTATAAGATATTTATCATGTGAAGCATTTCACAGAACCATACTATCACAGAATGGGTAAGGTTGGTAGGAACCACAGTGGGTCATCTGTTGCAATCTCCCTGTTCAAGCAGGGTCATCCTACCGCACATTGCATGGAATTGTGTATAGCAGGTTCTTGAATATCCCCAGTGAGGAAGACTCCACACCCTCTCTGGACAATCTGTTCCAGTGTACAGTCACCTGCAGAGTGAAAAAGTGTCCTCATGTTCAGATGGGACTTCCTGTGCATCAGTTTCTGTACATTGCCTCTTGTCCTGTTTCTTGGCACCACTAGGTAAAGGGTGGCTCCATCCTCTTGGCATCCTCCCTTCAGAGGCTTTGATGAGTTGTCTCTTCAGTTGTCTCTTCTTGAGGCTGAACAAGCCTAACTTTCTCAACCTTTCTTCATGAGAGAGATTGTCCAGTCCCTTAATCATGTTTGTAGCCCTCCTTTAGATCTGGTTCAGGAGCTTTATGTCTCTCTTGTTCTGAGGAGTCCAGAGCTGGACACAGCACTCCAGATGTGCCTCCCCAGGGCTCAGCAGAGGGGCAGGATCCCCTACCTCAAGCTGCTGGCAGTGATCTTCCTGATGGACCCCAGGACACNGCACCCCAGGACACCATTGGCCCTCTTGGCCACAAGGCCACACTGCTGGGAATGGGCAATTGTCATGGACAGTTTGTTGTCCCCCAGGACCCCCAGGTCCTTCTCTGCAGAGCTGCTCTCCAGCAGGTCAGGCCCCAGGTGATACTGCAGTTATCCTTCCCCAGGATCCTGCATTTGCCTTTGTAGAACTTCAGGGAGCTCTTCTCTGCCCATTTCTGCAACCTGTCAAGGTCCTTCTGAAGGGTGGAACAACACACTTTGGCCACTCCTCCCAGCTTTGTATCATCAGTGAACTTGCTGAGAAGGCAACTTCCCCTCCATTGAAGTCAGTAACAAATAAGTTTAATAATACTGGGCCCAGTATTGAACCTTGAGGAGCAACTGTAGTGGCAGGCTTCCAAAGAGACCCTGTGACAATGATTTGAACACCCCAGAATCTGATGTCCAGCCAGTTCTCAGTCACTGCCAACCCATCCAACCCACTCTCCGTGAATTTGTCTATGAGGATTTTGTGAGAGACGGTGCTGAAAGCCTCTCTAAAAGTAGACAACATCCATTGCTCTCTCCTCATCATCCAGGTAGTTGTTTCATTGTAGAAAGCTGTAGGTTGGTTGAGCATGATTTACCTTTAGTAATGCCATTTTTACTGCTCCTGATCACCTCCTGTCCACGTGGATAGAGTTGGCCTCCAGAATGAGGAGCTCCATCGTCTTTCCAGGAACTGAGGTGATTGGTAGTTCTCTGTGCACTCCTTCTTGCCATTTTTGAAAACTGGGGTGACATTTGCTTTCTTCCAGTCCTCAGGCACTGCCCCCCAACACCATGACCTTTCAAAGATGATGGTGAGCAGCCTTGCTATGATTTCCACCATACCTCTCAACACTCAAGGATGTATCCTGTCAGGGCCCATGAACTCATGGATGTCATGTTTGCCTAGATGATTCTAACCTGAGTCTCCTTCACCAGGAGTCAAGGAAAATTGAGTTAGAGTCTATCTGTCTTCCAAGATTCCTTTACGCTGGTCTCCTGGGTTGGAGTTTTCTGAGGGATGATCTTGTCGTTGAAGACTGATACAAAGAAAGCTTTCAGTAAGTCTGCCTTCTCTACTACATCCCTTCTTATCAGTCTTTCCCCACTAGTAATGTGCCCACATTATCCTTTGTTTTCCTTTTATTATTCTTGTACTTGGAAAAGCACTTCTTGTTGCTTGATATCCTTGATATCTTTGGCTAGATTTAATTTCAGGTGGTTCTTGGCCTTCCTTGTCATGTTTCTACTTACTCTGACAACCTCTTTATATTTGTTCCAAGTGGTCTGACCCTGCTTCCATCTTGTCTGTGTTTTCTCTTTATGCTTGAGTAATGACAGGAGTTCCATATTCATCCACACATGCCTCTTGCCCCCTCTGTTTGATTGGGATGCATCATTCTTGAGCCTGCAGGAAGTGATCCTTGAATATCTACCAACTCTCTTGGACCCCTCTCAGCTGCAGGTTGCTCTGTCCCATAGGATTCTTCCAAGAAGATTCCTGAAGAGTTTAGCTCTCCCGAAGTCCATGGTTACAATTATACTTGCTGCCCTGCCTCCTTCTCACCTGATACTGAACTCCACAGTATCATAGTCCCTTCAGGCATGCCTGCCCCCAGCCTTCACCAAACACTGAGAGGAGTTCAGCTGCTTACAGCACAGTGCTAATATCACCACGGCTGTGGGTTCCGTCCCTGTATGGAACATTTACTTAAGAGTAGGACTTGATGATCCTTGTGGGTCCCTTCCAACTCTGAATAATCTCTGATTCTCCTACAAGGCCTTCCCTCAGTGTTAGGACAAGGTCGAGCAGCACATAATTCCTGGTGGGATTCTCCAGGGTGGAAGTTGTCATCAGTGCTTTCCAGAAGGCTCCTGGGTTGCTTGTGCTTTGCTGAGTACCCTTACATCCAGCAGGTATAAGGGTAGTCAAGAACCAGTGTCTCTGACTTTGAGGCTGCTCTGGGCCACCTGCAGAAGGCCTCATCCACTTCCTTCTCTCAGTCAGGGAGCCTGTAGCACACACCCACAACAGTGTCACCCTTACCAGTCCCCCTTTTGTCCTAACCTATAAGCTAAAAAGCTCTGTCAGAGACAGAGCTAAATATATTCCTTGTGTTGTCTCACATGGAGGGCAACTCCAAAGTAGGGTATAACAGTCTTTATACCTTTCTTTTTTGAATTCCTTAAACCAAATCTGAAACCCAGCTAATTACATCTTCTGCCTGCATATTATAACGTATCATCATAAACACAAATTTCACATATAATCTGGTCTTTCAGCAGCAGTCTAATGAACTAGGAACTTAAAACTAATTGCTTCTACAAGGAGACTATGAAGATTGAGGAAATAACTTCAATGGCATATATTGATCTGTCTTGAATGCAATGACACAGACATAATATTAATATGAATAGTGCTCAGTACTTCTCTTATTATGTTAAGGATACACCATTACTCTCACAAAAAGCAATGATAGCTGCATTAACAATGAGCAGTACTCCCTTTTGATAATGGCATTAATTGTTATAATATTCATACTACAGTTTTTGTTAAGTAATGAGGGATGTTTTTCTTTGATATAACCAAAAGTGAACTTTACTATCAAGAAAACATGGGTTGGAGTATTAACTTCTTTGGCTCAGATTCACATTTATTTGACCCTGATATGAGCAACCCTTCATTTATTATGTTCACAATATGTCTTTTCACATAGGTGTAATTGTTTCGTAACTAGAAATTGCAGATTCACACAGACTCAAAAATCGTCTTGCTTTTAAGAGGGGTTGTGTTTCCTGGTGATATTATAAATATATTTTTGTTCATTTCTTTGAAGAGAGAGAAGTGAAGAGATCCCTTGCAGAAAAAATGGCCAATCTTATTACCTTCACCCCAGAAAATTACCCTAGATTTCAGTCATTTTTGGTCTCTGGCATTTATGCTACCTAACACAGGTACTTACTGAAAGTATAAACTTTAAAATATAGCTTTACTAGTCAGAAGTATTGTAACTCCAGAAGTCTCCCTGAAAGTACTAAAAGGAGCCATCCCAATCAGCTAAAGAAATTGGTCCATGGACATAAGTGTCTCGCCTTCTTAGCTTTATCTTCTTTCTTTTCTCCTTCTTCTCAACCCAAGAAAGGTATGAATGAAGATATCTTGTTTTAGTTATCAGTTAAACTCCTGTTCCTTACCATAGTATTTTAATGACCTCTTACATTGTGTCTTAATCTAAGACAACATTAAGAGGCAAAGACCTCTTATATGTCCCCTTTAGTTTTAACCACTGGGTACAAAGGTGCTCAGTCACCTGGTGCCCTGGGAATGAAGAAAACAAGGTGGAGCAGATGACCCTCCTCCTAAGACAGTGGCCACCTTGGCAGACCATGTGGACCAGAAGACAAAGACAATATAGTGGAGAAGAACCTCCTGGCTCAACCTTTCCCAGGAAAAAAAAACCTGGAGGGCCGGGGCTTACAGAGGAGTTCAGGGAGCAGGTGGGAATTGCTGTCATTGGGGAAGCTTTGGTCCTGTGGTGTTGGTACCAAAATCTTAGATATCAATCAAGATAGAAAGTCTTGAATATTAGAAACTGTATTCAAAACACTGTTTTGAATATTAGAAATCAGGCAGCCATTTTTGAAACATGCTGGCCACTCAGAGAATCCTTCCTCTAATTGAGTGCCCCAAGCATGAGGTAAACAGAGTTTTATCATAAATAATAATTACATATTCATCAGCTATCCCCACTTACCAGATGTATATGTATTTCTTTATTTTACATAGTCACACCCCCTATCAAAGTCCTTCTGTGATTCTTTGGGGGTCTGTCTTCAGTGTCCAGTGTCCTTTTTAGGTGGCTGTTCCTCGACCCCCACTTTTGAGTAAGTGCAGTATCACTCTTTTGCATAAATTCTGCTTTGTCAGCCTTTCAGAGCTGAGCTGGCATCATGCTTGCCTTTTCCCTGACTCATATTTGGCTGAGTTGCATTTTTTATCTGTTTCTCCAAGGCTGTGCTGTTCCGTTCTAGTTCTACCGTCCCTCCCGCTGTCAGCCCTGCTTCTTGTTGTGTGCGTCTGTGCGTGTGTGTGCCTGGTCAGTGCTGCCACTCGCTGCCTCCTCCTGCCACCCACGGGACTCAGCTGCTGCCAACTGCAGCCTTGGGTCACTGCCCCGATGCCGAGGGCCTGGGTGGGCAGGAAATGGACTCGCTGGTCACCACAGAGCAGTGCCCCTTGCCCCGCTGGTCCCAGCTGCGCTTCTGGAGCTGTCACTTCAGCACCCTTTGGCTTGGGAGTGGCCCTTCTGCCTCTCCTCACAGCCTTGTCCTGCAGAAGTGTCCTGGAAAGGCTTGGAGATGGGAAAGGACCTGCTGGTTGTGGGGTGCCGGGGTCTGCCCTTCATTTCAGTGAGCCAGAAAAACTGGAGCTCTTTCTGGTTGTGGCCATGTCTCTTTCCCTGCCAAAACCACACCAGTGGCTGTGACGTGAGTGGGACTTGAATAGACAGCAGCGAAACCCTCAACACCCTTGGCTCTGTACCCAAGATACATAGTAAAGAACGTTAGCAAATTAAGTTTTCACATGTTTTGTGCCCTTTTACCCTTATATCCCTTTTTCTATCACAGTATCTCAGTCCTTTTCAACCTCCCATCTTTTCTGATAGTGTCAATGACCAAGGTGACTTGCCATGCTGGGTGAGTTGCCAGTGCTATATTCATTTTTTCTGGCTAGCCAGAAAGTAAGGTGAAAATTGAGAATGCAATATCTGATTTTCACCCAAGCTATCCTTAGCTAGGGGTGTTATTGTCTAACAAATCAGTAATTTTCTCTGTATTCAGAGAAAATTAATTGTCTTTGAGACCTGTCAAGTTTGACTGAAATTACCCAGTAGAGCAAAAAAAGTATGGGAGTAGGAGAACTGATGGATGTGCAGAAACCTGATAGGAACCGAACATCTCATGTCTTACCCAGGTTAAGAAAAGGCATGAAAACTATATGACCTATTTTATTGCCCACTTTCATAGCATAAATTAGGAACCATTCTATAACTGCTTTTGGTCTGATACAGTTCCAAATGTCAGTGAAACAACTTGTCTTTTAACCTAAGCACTTGACTCTCTGTCTGAAATTCTCTGTTTGAAATTTACATGCTTCAGTTCTCAAGAAATCATCATCACATCTTTACTTCTGGTATACAATAAAGAAGGTAAAAACTTCACTAATCTCCTATGCATGGCTCCCTCAATTCTGTTTGGTCACATTGCTGAAGTCAGTGAGTCAATGGTTTTAGAAAAAAAAAGAACCATTGCTCTTCAAGTGAATTTCAAGCCTATTTTGTCTCTTAGCCAATGAATTAACTGAGATGTCATAAATGTTTGCATAAAAAAATAGCAGGAGGCATGCATATACCTATCCTCTTACCCAGTCATGATATTTACCCAGTTTTTATAACACTAATTTTTATGTTACATAGTGTTGCACATATTTTTGACTATTTCTCAGCTTTAAATTACAGTGCTGAAAAGGCAAATATGATACACTCTATTCCCTAGTGAAAAAAGTACATGTAGATATATACACATTTACTGCACTAATTAGATGTCATCAAATCAAATACCAGTATTCAATACTATTTTAATCCAGAGAGGATTTTTTTGGTGTTTCTATTGAAGTAACAAAGATTTTAAACTGCTAGCAGCCTGCATTTTTTGCTAGTTTAGCTTAGGAGAGGCATTTCTTTTTGCTGGAGATCTGAGATCAGAAAATAACCACTTATTTAGGCACCACAACTCAACAAGTAACTCTGAAAATATTCTGTTGCAGTTTCAATAAATCCCATCAATTCCTAATAGACTCAGTGATATATTGTGCTGATAGCTCCACCAAGCATTTGATTTATGGCTAAATATTGACTTAAAAACTTGCATAAGAAAAAGAGGTTACATGAGGAAAAAGAAGTCCCCCAAACCATTTGAAAACGTTCACCCTAGTATTTTCCTGGTTTGTTGTCTTTACAGACCAAATCCATTAAAATGAAGAAACTCAGTCTGTACAGGAGAAGCACAATTATAAAATTGAAACTGGACCATCCGGAAAAGTATTTCAAAAGGGGCTTGAAATCATAAATTGAAAATCCCTGAACTCTCAGATGAGAAACATCTCAGGTGGAGATGGAGCTGTTGACATGGCTTTCTTACTGTCTTCTAGGTGTCAGGAATATTTTAGGATAAAATCGATTGTTCAGCAGCTAGATAACAATCCTGCTTGAAAGCATCTATGAAACTGAATGTTTATTGTATTCTGAAGGGATGTTTTCTCTAGAGGGATCCTTTCTCTAGAGAAGTAAGTGTTAATTTCTGCTTTCATCTCAGCAGTCTATCAGATTGTCTGTTTGATCTCATTTATAACAGTAAATATTTTCCCTGTTTATTCACTGACTATTCCTTTCATATAAAGCTACCTTACTTAGTCTTGCCTTAGAGGCAAATATTTTGAAGTTTTAAGGACAGTTAAGACCAACATTGACCTACAAGTGGCAATTTTCCTCTTTTTTCTCTTCCACTCTGTTGGAAATACAAAAGACTTCCTTCAGGGAAACTACCTGGAGTGCCCAGGTTAGTCCCCTACTTTGAAGTGTCCCTGAAAGAAGGAGTATCCTGTAAGAGAGTTTGGTTTTGTGTAAAGACGTTAATGTCTCCAGAAAAATAGATTTTGTATTAAATGAATGTTTAAAGATATGTCGTTTGTTGGTGGTGTCTGTATATTTGCTACAATGCTTTCCAAAAAACACCCTTTTATTGATGACATGTTGAATAGGCAGTGTATTTGCAGGATAAAATATCATCATTGTCTTCTATATATTTGTTGAAAACGTCCTTAGTAGATGTAAAATGTTTTTATATGTCAGACTCTCCAGGGATATGTGGATGTGGCTGGACAAAACACTGCAAAAAAGTAAACAGAATTGTATTTATTGAGGTTTAAATGCTCATAAAGTAGTGCAACTGTTTAATTCTGCATATGATTTTTAAATTATTTATTATTTCTTGATGCTCAGATATACTTAACTTGTAAAACAATAAATTCTGCTTCCTTTCTGTTATCATACATGTTGCATAAGTTTTTCTCCTTTATAACAAATTCAGAGAGCACTTTAGCCAAAGCTTTGTACTTCATACTTTGCAGGTGACATCCAGCTGCAGAACTCTAAGACTGTTTTTTTGTCTAAAAGATTGGTATTAACTGATGCATTGTCAGTAATGAAATAAGTGGCTGGCATGCAAACTAATCAAATATACAGCCTCACTTTAAACAATAGGATATTTATTTTGTTTGAAAGCCAGATATACCAATGCTCATTTCTATGCAACATTTCTTATGCAGCCAAGAACCGGGCAGAGAATCAGTTGCAACTACCCCCAATCAAGGCTAGGAGACAAATGTATAGTGTTGACATGGTTTAAGCTCAGCTGGAAATTAAGCCCCACCGAGCTGCTTAATTCCCCCCATCCAGTCTAGTGGAAGAGACAAAAGGCAGAGATCCGGAGTTGAGATAAGAACCATTTACTGCAAAAAGCAGTAAGATAAAAACACTAATGAACAGCATCAATATTAATAACAAAAGTAAAAAAGTGGGTGATTTACACACAAAAAATGCTCACAGAACCACCTGACCTGATCTAGTGCCCTGTGTCCCTATGAGACAAACAATAAAATACCCCTTGGCCCTTCCACATGCATGTTTGTTTCCTCAATCTCAGACAACGAAAAGCAAGATTGAACAAAGTGCTCCATTTGCCATTCTGTCCCCCAGAGCAGAGTAAAATGCCCACAGATCCCCCATGAGCCCCCTTTTTTCTCCACCCTAAGTGATACTCCTTCATCTAGAAAGCAAGCATCCCTTACTTCTGCTTTGCAGTGATGATGTAGGCAATATTGAACAAGAACCTAGACATGTCTATATGGCTGAAGGTTCTGTACCCTCACATCCTTGGCCAAAACATATTTATGTACAGGACAAAGATCTCTGATCACCACAGGAAATTAACAAGTTAAAAGGTTCATTGTCTCTTATTTACTTGAGTTATTTTGCCGTGCCAGCTCATTCTGAAGGAAATGGCATGTACTGCAGTATACAAAGCTGAAGCACATCTCTTACTTATAGGCCTTCTGTTTCTAAAAAGGTTGACTTTATTGAGAACAAATATGTGGTTGAATAGCTATCACCAATTCCTGTAGACATTACGTACTCTGGCTCTTGACTTCAATGAAGACCTCTTTTTGCTGTACTGGTGACATAAGTCACCAGAGCTAGAAGAAAAACAAGCATAATTGAAGTGTGACTGTCAGCCCAGTTGTGTGATCTTGCTTAGCTGAATTAAATGGCAAATGTAATCTAGTGGTCAAGAAGCAGAGAGAGCAGCTTCGGTTTCCTCCCTTCAAAAAATGTCATCATTCTGCTACAATTTTGAGCACACATTGTGCCCATTTCAGTCACATTTCTGTCACTTATAATTTTACTGATATTTCTTGGAGGTCTCATTATGAACCTTTGCATGCAGCCTGTCATGACAACCTTCCCAGATAAAGCCAGTGAGGCACTCAGGGGCTCTGGCACAAAAGAGTGAGCCCAGTATAACCTGCTACTGTGTTAGCAAGAAGCCATAACACTCATGCCAAGAGGTATGAAGCCATGAGGGCACCACAAGAACGCAAGGATTCATGTCCAATTAAAAAGAATGAATTCTGCTTTAAAGAACAGAGCTGTGTATTCAACACTTTGCCACACCAGTTCTTGGCCTAATGTTGTGTTTTCTTGTTATTAAGATGCAAGTGTTTGGAGAGATACGCTACAATACAGAAACTGGAGTCATAGATAAAAAGAAAAGAGTCTTCCACAATGGTAAAATTCCTGATAAAAGGAAAAAACCCACCACAGTAAACTTTTGGTTTAGCAAGCTATATATCTAGAGCACATGACAGGAAACAGATCTGACTTTTCAGTCAAAGGTTTGTCACAGTTTACTAGAGATCAAATGTATACCCCCATAAATTACTTGATACCATTATAAATTTACTCTGCTTCTCTACTCACTACAGGAATTCTCTTCTTTACAGGAATTTTATTGTCACAACAGGAACAAATTATTGTCACAAAATTTAGAAATTGTTTATGGTCATCTACACTGTCACTAGTGACCTTGTCAAGGTGTCTGCATTGGGCAAAAAAGAGATCAGACAAAAATGCTCACGAAAATGGCAAGCATGAAACAAGCCCATGAGTGACACAAATAATTTTGACTGAAAATTTTATTTTTTCAGTTTCCAGAGGGAATCAAAAAAGCTCTAAAGGAGGTGATATTTTATGTCATGGAAAAACCCCAAATCAGTTAAAAACATAAAAAAGGGGAAATTAGAATCATTATATGACTACAAATTGCCATGCCTAAGTTTGCAGTGAGATCAGTATTTACTGTACCTAAACTTTGGAGTGCAGCCAAAGAGCCAGGGAGGGACCACAACTGAGACTGAATGTAAAACAGTGATCTTAAATCAGCGTGTTTTGCTTTCATTGGTAAGATTTCCATTGCTACTAAATGCACTCTGGAGAATTACAGAAGACTTTTGAGTTTTTTTTCAGTGTACAGAGTAGGACACACTGATCAGCTTGGGCAGTTGTGTCCTCTTACTCCTCAATTGCTGAGCTGCAGATAAGATGTCAGGAAATAATGAAGTTTCTTGCTTGCTTACTCTTCTTACCAAAGGAGTTTTGTGCAATGATAGTAATAAATATAAAATTATCTCTACTAAAATAGCTTTAATAATATTGTGATCCAAATATTAAAATTATGAAACAGAGGTCTCTGCCCTAAATGATGTAAAAATGAGATCATACACTGCAGCCAATAGCATGAATTTTTAACAGTACATTAGCATGAACATTTAACAGTAAATGTGAAGTAGAGAGAGATAGAAAAGAATAGAGAAAAGCAAGAGAAGGAATAAAAGTGGAAAGTTATATAGTCACCATTCATTGGATCCTGCAACAAGGCTTGGTGTTGCGATTTCAGTGTCTGGTGGTGGCTGTCTTGTTCTGTCAGGGGTGGGGGAAGCCCTGTCAAAGTTGTGGAGGAAATCCACAGAACAGAGGGTGGGAATATCCAGGTACCTCCCCTGAGGGGTAAGGATTTTCACACTGGATGAGGTAACGTGTATCACTGGACAGCTAGGAGTCTTTGACACCTTCCAAGGCCAGCAGCCCCTTACAGCAGTGCAGTTGGGTCCATCATGGTCCATCATGGCCCACCAGCAGAGCTGAAGGCCTTCAGGCTCTGTGTGAATGTCCCTGCACTTTCCTGGCAGGGGAGTTACCACAGCTGAGTTCACTTTCATAAGGACAAAGAGACAGCACCCCACTTCCAGAGTTCTCTTCGCATCTTGCTCAACATGGAGCTTGAAGCCTGAGGTGGTGGGTGTACTCTGCCCTCTGCACCTGGGTGGTTACTTTGCACATCAGCAGCCTGACTCCTGATTGTTTTAGCCATCAGCATTGCAGGAAGTCTGCAAGACACCTTCCCAAGACTAGCAGGTGTGTGGTGGAAAGTATTTGTGTAAGGGACAGGTTGTTTCTCTTACTTCTGCATGAAGTCATGAGCTCTTGAAGAAAAGAGATATTTTTCATGAGCTTGGACTATACATTTTTACACTAAACAAGAGAACTTGATGACTTCTTTCATATGGGAGAATGTCCAAATTAAAATGACTATCAGTGATGTCCCTCTAACCTTGTTAAAGGTTCTTTATTTTCTGGTCAGTCTGTCCCTCCTGTTGGATATTTTTGGTCCTTTCCTCATGTGTGTCCCATTACTGCCCAACAGTAGCACATTATCTTTAGGGATGGAATTTTTTCTGGACATGGCCAAAATATTTTGCAAAGGTTTTTCTGTTTTCCCATATTAAAATGATTTATAGGATTGCTATGAAAAATGTTACTGTTTTATCCCCTTGAAATGTGATTCCCTTTTCTGTTATGAAGATACTCTGTATTTACACTGGTGGATACCAGCTGTCCTGTTCTCAGTGCACAAGTCAACATTCAAAGGCATACAAATCTTATTCATGACTTATTACACTGAGACATCATATTAATTGTTATGGCAAAATGCTTAATCAGATAATTTGATGCCTGCATAGTTTCAGCTGAGTATTGTGTACTACCTTATTTTCTGTCTTGGGCTTTCTCTGACGAGGACTGGCATGCTGACAAGTGAGATAGATAGGGTGTAAGATTGTGGTTTGCCTGCATAATGTCTCTAGGACCATGAACAGGTACAGAAGATTCCCAAGAGATTCCTAAACACTTGAATGATTAGCTGATGGCACAGGTACAAAAAGGACCATCTAGGACAGGTGTCCTCCTTGATTTGTTGCTTTGATTTAACTTGTTAACAGAGAAGGCCTTGTGGCTGGAGTGGTTATTGGTGGTCATCCTGACCACAGACATCATGAAGCAATTGTGTTTAAATCTGGTGGCAGTGAAAAAGTGCCAGAAAAACTTCAACTCTGGATATGAGGAGAGCAGACTTCAGGTTACTTAGGGAATTACTTAATGATGTCCCCTGGACAAATGCTTTTGAAGGTGCTGGGATCCATCAGTGCTGGTCAGTTTTTAAGCCCCACTTCCTAAGAGCATAGGAGCAGGAAATTTCAGAATGTCAGAAGTCCAGCAGACAAAGCATAAAGCTGTCTTGGATTAGCAAGCATCTTTCTCTGGAGGCAAGGCCAGAAAACAGAATGTATGGCCAGTGAAAGCAAGGTCATGGGAGGAATAAAGAGATGCTGCTTGCCACTGTAGTGAGAAGCTTCATGCAGCCAAAGCTCAACTGGTATTGAAGTTAGCCAGTGCTGTGGGGGGCAAAAGAAAGTGCTTTTTTAAAATAAGTCAGTAGCAAAAGGCAGTTCAGTCATGACTTTGTCCTGTTTGAGAAGGATGAGGATGGTGACCTCACAAACAGGGAAAAGGCAGAGGTACTTTCTTTCCTTTAGTCCTCAAGACTAAAGACAGGCTGTGGGAACCCCAGTGTACTGAGCTGGAGGATGTGAGAATGTGAGAGACATGTCCTGAGCTGAGGCTGTGGGAGTGATAAATACCCAGTTACTCCTGAACTCGTGCAGGATTTGCCACTCCATATGGCTGGTGACTGGTCACTTGGGGCTCCCCAGGGCTCCATCCTAGCAGCAGTTCTCTTTCCCCTTCTTCATTAACAACTTGGATATAGGACTCCACGCACCAGATCTCCCAGCATTGAGAAATATTTGGGCAACACTCTCAGGCATTTGGTGTGATTTTCGGGGTTGTCTTATTCTGGGGTGGGATGTGGACTTCTATGATCCTTGTGTGTCCTTTTCAAATCGGAATGTTCTATGATACTAAGATTCTGTGTTTTTTTTTTTTTTTTTTTTTTTA
>VZTR01020083.1:0-22655 GCA_013400775.1 Chaetops frenatus | reverse complement strand
CAAAATGTCACTATCTTACAAAAGAGGTGTACTTAGACAGATGTCAAAACAGATCACTTTCATTTCCCCCTTTGGGTCAGAAATACTTTGTTCTCCTCACAGGAGCTACTTAGCACAGAAAAAAATTTCAAAAGCCTCAAGTGTCCACTACGAATCTTATCTGATCCTTAACCTGTGGCATTACTTCTCTGTTCTGTAAGAAATCAATGCTACATTGTGACCTGACTGAAATGCCCTGTATTTTTCTGTCATGTCCATTATATATGATATATATGACTTCAAGCCAGATACTAATCACAGATCATAGAGTCGTTGTACTGCCACTCTTAAATCAGCTTAGTAAAGCCCATGCTGGATATCTCTGTTAAAACTTTGTTGGTCTGTGTCCATCAGGAGGGAAATATTGCTGAATTTTGAATGGATACAAACACAGTGGTTGTGTAACAGTCTCATCTCATTAATTCGCTACTGAGCAAATGTAATAAATTTAATCCTTCAAATGTATTATGTCTGTGTTTCAATCTGTCTTCTTGTAAAGAAGTGTGTGATTTCTTTTCCTTGTATTTTTAATGGGACTGATAACACTGTAAGTTCACCTCTTAGCCCTTGCTGGGGCACATAAATTAACTGAGAGCTATAGGATTACAAAGATTATGTCAGGAAGGAGAGAGAAATGCAGTGCACATCACCTGTACAACAAACCAGCAACAGAACCTGGAAGTAGTGTACAATTAGTGTACAACAGACCATGGCATTACTGTACAATTTCATACGGTAGAATACCTCCACATCATTTTTGTGGGCTAGATTATGGCTATCTCTGGTCACCAGCAGCACCAAATAGGTACATAATATTTCTAGGAAAAAACATTTACTAATTGATTTAACCTCTGCTGTCTGTTGAGTCTTCCAATTGATATTTAGAGAAAGTTTTGTGTAGGAGCTAAACAATAATAAAAAAGCTACTAGTTTTAGTACTTCTAGGAGGAGAATTGTTGTAAACTCAAATTTAATTTAACAGTTAAGGAACAGTTAAGGAGAGGTAGGATCTAATTTCCTTTATTCCTGCACCACCCATATGAACTGCATTTACCTCTGTGCAGCACTACACGACAAAGTCTTAACAAGTGGTTTTTTTAAAGGAATTTCCATGTGTCTTACATGTAGCTGGCAAGAGTTATTTCTCTCTATATGGCAGGCTTGTTTAGATGGATAACAAGCCCAGTAATTTTGGTGCTCAAGGCAAATCGTAATACATCCCTCATCTTGCAATGAACTATACTGAACTATAGCAAAGGACTTACACAGCTTCTTCTAAATCCTGCCATAGACTTCTGTGGCTTTGAACTTTGAACATACTGCATAAAGCAGCAATTACTTATGCCAGTCCTTTAGGTTTTGCATTAGATCTTCAAAAGGGAAATCATTAATTCTTTCTAAACTTCAAAACCCTTGGTTTGCATTTTCATTAATGCAACTTGTGGTAAGTTCATCACTCTTAAACAGTAGAGAAAACTGAATGATGCTTAAAACTATCCAGAGAAAAGGTTTTTTCCTTCAAAAAGATGTGTCTCTGATCAACATAGCACTTTCAACAAATGAAAAGGCAAAATAATTTAGTGGGCAGGTCTTTGTGGAAAATAAATATAGGCAAAACTACTTAAAACCTCATTACCTATTACCACTGTAAGCCTTGGGGGAAGAGACACTTAGATATATCTTTTAGTAAAAATTTTTCTTCAAAAATAGAGAACACTTTACCCAGTCAAACCCTAACATCTGTCACTATTGCTAGTGGCTGATCTCTTTATCACAAACTGTTTATTTTGGAATGGCAACAAGGTTTAAACCAATACAAATATTCTCCCATTACAATGCAATTTTATGCAGATCAAAAAAAAAAAAATCCCTTTTTTGGTCCAGGTAAATTACAGAGAAGAGGCACAATATAATTAGGCTGTGTCATACAACCAATAGCACATGACACCAAGAGTAGGTGGTGACATGGTGTTTTCTGCTACTCTTTCTCTATAGGAGTTCTGACATCTTTCCATATCTTTGTCTTCCAGTAGGATTTACTGGGTCTTTGGGATTATTTTTTCTTTTCTTCCTTTTTCTTTGCTATTTGATTCAAGGCTTGAGCTCCAGATGTTTTATTATTTTTCATCTCAGATTGCTGGCATTTGCTTTCTGCCCACAGTTGTAAAGCTGTGCATTTCTGGCTTCTTGGTTCCCTGTTTGGAGACTGGATTATCATTTGCTTGGCAGGGGTGGCTGTAGGCATGTGGGATGGGTGCTGCTGCATGGGGATCTGCAGCTTTGGAAGCTGTTTGTCAGTAATGTTTGGCAGCTCTCTCTGGCTTCAGTAATGTGCTAGGACCCCACAGGCATCTTTAAAGATGAAATGAAAGGGCTTAGCTGTTCTCCCAATTGTCCAATCCAGATTGCATCCCAGGTCCCACTGCTTTGCTTCTCCATTCCTTCAGTGGAGACTAGAGTGCTGAGAACCCAGTTATCCCTAACTAAACCCTTTTCCTTTCTCATTTTGGAGTCACCCCGTTGTCATGTCCCACCATCTGTACATTTTCTGTGTAGTTACAGAGGTTCTCAGGCACAGCACACATGACACTGCCAAGTATTGCAGGGTCATGGACACTATAAAGCTACTGAGCTACTGACTGGCACCACACTCTGCTTCTGATAAGGCACAGTAATTGGAACATGTGTCCAGGAGTCCTCTGCCTCCTGCATAGGTTACCAGAACAATTAGAGGTCACTTACATTGGACAGCAGGAATTACAGAAAAGCAAGAATTCATTCTTCAACAGAAGACACCAGTATTCTTATTAACACTATTGCCTATAAAGGCAAAGAAAATTGGAATGAAAGAAATTGCTGTCATTTTCCCAACTATGTAAAATGAGTGCAGTAGAAACCACGTCGTTACATCTGGCAATCATTAGCAC
The DNA here is from genome assembly GCA_013400775.1 of Chaetops frenatus. NCBI lineage: Eukaryota > Metazoa > Chordata > Aves > Passeriformes > Picathartidae > Chaetops > Chaetops frenatus. Next base: position 19,689 of record VZTR01020083.1, on the reverse strand, counting down.
TGGCAACACAGGCTTGTCCTGACTAAATTATACTAGTAATAAACAATGTTTTGCCTTAAATAGAAATCTGATTTTGAAGCTTGCTGCTCTTACTTACACTGGAAGTTAGGCTTTGCTAGTTTGTTATTGGACCCCAAGCCTTTTGTTGTGTGCTACTAGCCTTTGGTGAGATCTTTTTCTTTGTCAGCATTTCCTCCTCTACAATGAAATTTAGTTAAATAGTAAAAATGCAGCCTTTTTCTGAGAACATACTTATTGCTACAGAAGTGAGACTCTGAGAATAAAAAAAGTAAAAATGATAACATTTAAAAAATATTCACTTTGATTTCATAACATATTAATTATTTGGCATTATCTACTACATTTAAATACTTGAAATGCAATGTGTTTGATGGCTGAGATTCATGATAAGTTCAGGGTTTTTCAGTTCTGGAGAGATGAATTCTGCCAAATCAAACAAAGTGGCTGGTATGTGTTTGGAGCTGCTCTTGCTGTAGAGAAAGCAAAGGTATCACCAGGGAAACAGAATGGGTGTGAGTGGGGTGGAGTTGTGGTACATGGCACCTCCAGCTGCTCTGCCAGTGGCAGCAGCAGCCAAACTGACTGCTTGTGCTTGGGACAGCCAAATTCAGCAGCAGGCCATGCTTCTTGTACTGTCCATGTCCACCACCTGCAGCTTCATGAAACAGATTTTATGCCCTTGCACTGATTAAATGTTATGTTGTCATTTCTGTTTTTCAGTGGCTAGCTAAAGAAAGGGTCACGATCAGTGAATGCTAACATCTCCATTTCAGAGACATGCACAAATTCCTTTTCCTGATAAATTCTATACATTCTTCTAAAGAAGAACAGTTATTTTTAGAAGAAACGTGAGAAGGACTGTCTAGACCTTCCATGATATATGAACTTACATGTAATATTCTGTTCAATCTCTTGGTTTTAGGTTCTGCTGATTTTTTTAGGATCCAGCACTTAGATGTCATTATTCATATATAATTTTTTATTAGTTAGTAGACTCTGGACAAACTAGGAACAAACACTGACTATTGAGGAGTCATCCTCTGGGCTCTTTATTTTCTCCTTATTTTTTAATTCCAGAATTATGAGGAATATAGCAACTTCAACCTGTTTCTGTTAATAGGCAACAGAGTTTAATTCACCATAGACCTGGAAAATATTTTCTGGTTTAACCACTTATTGTTGTTACCAGAGGTACTAAGCTGGAATTTTCAGTGGGGACCACCTGAGACCCACTTCTCCATGGCATTCTAAAGTTGACACACTTGATATAAAAAAGGGAAAGACCTGTTATCAGACAATTTGAGAACTGTTGGAACCTGAAACAAGTTCTTACTGATGATCCATGACCACCTGAATATTATAATTCCTTTTTTGGATAGATGTGTTCCCAGAAACTACCGGGGTGAAAAGTAAACCTTTTGTTTCTGATTGCCAGAGCTGGGTTATTTGGTTGGAGGTTTTTGTTTGTTTGTTTTCTTGTGATTCTAGATTTTGCTTTTTAATAATAGCTACTTTCATTCTTTTGCCTATAGCTGCATTGTCAGTTAGGATTCCCTCTGCGAATTTTTTTTCTTGTTTATCTAAATCCTGTCTAATAAGTAACTGGAAATAATTATTAAGTATACTTAAATTTCTATGTGATTCAAAAAACATGATTGTGGATGATTCCTTTTCAATCCTATAGCAGAGGACGTTCTGAAATGGAGCAACATTCTGAATAGAGAACCAAGACCAAAAAACTGACAACCCCCCATTTAAACAATGCCTTAGTGATGGAATATTTATCTTTACTTTTGGAAGAAACTAAGAAAATGGACTGCTCTTAGCTCCCATTGGTGAGGACCTAGCGCCTGTGTTGTATATACAAGTTCATAGTATTACTCCAGAACCATTGTCACTGAAACTTTCTCCATGGAGCCTACTCTGGGAAAGATTGTTCCAGATGATAAGGCCTTTTAAATTGCCATATCAAAAGTATATATTGAAATAAAGAAACCAACAGATTTGGTTGAGTCTCAACTGTTATCATCAGCCTAGATGAAGGGATAGGATGTACCCTCTCCAGGTTTTCTGACAATATGGAACTGGGGGGAGTGGCTGATCCACCTGAAGGCTGTGCTGACGTTCAGCAGGACCTTCATAGGCTGCAGATTTGGGTGGAGAGAATCCCAATGAAGTTAAACAAAGGTAGGGTGCTGCACGTGGGGAGGAATAACCCCAAGTACCAGCACAGGTCAGGGGCTGACCTGCTGGAGAGCAGCTCTGCAGAGAAGGACCAGGGAGTCTTCATGGAGGACAAGTTGATATGAACCAGCATTGTACCCTTATGGCCAGGATGGCCAATGATCCTAGGTTGCATTGGGAAGAATGTGGCCAGCAGGTCAAGGGAGCTGATCCTTCCCTTCTACTCAGCTCTGCTGAGGCCACATCTGGAGTTTTGTGTTCAATTCTGGGCTCCTCAGTGCAAGGAAGACAAGCAACTACTGAAGAGAGTTCAGTGGAGGCCAAGAAGATGGTGAAGGGTCTGAAGCATCTCTCTTGTGAGAAGAGACTGTGGGAGCTGGGCCTGCTTAGTCTGGAGAAAACTGAGATGGGACTGCAGTAATGAATATAAATATCTCCAAGGTAGGTGTCAGGACTGTTTTCAGTGGTGCCCAGTGACAGGACAAAGAGCAAAGACCATAGACTAAAACACAAGAAGGTCCACCTCAGCATGAGGAAGAACTGCTTAATGTTGAGGGTGGCAGAGTGCTGGAACAGGCTGCCCAGAGAGGTTGTGGAGTCCTTCTCTAGAGAGATTCAGCACCCACCTGGATGGGTTCCTGTGTAACCCGCTCTACATGACTCTGTCTTGGCAAGGGTGTTGGAGTAGATGAAGTCTAGAGGACCCTTCCAACCCTAACAATTCTGTGGTTTTGTGATTCTGTGAAGTGTGCAGGTGAAGGAAACTTGCAGTGAAACTTAAGAAACATTATTTTTCCAGTTCCCCAGCAAATCATAAGAAATATGAAAAGGAAGGAGAGAACTTCCAAGCAAAATACTTCCTAGTTTACAACTGGTTTTAGTTTTTTTCTGGCACGAGTGGCTTGGAAATACATGTCAAAATTGCTTCTTCCAATCTAGCATATGTTACCAGTATAGTCAGAAAAACCATAGAGAAACAAACCAAGCATGTTATTTGGAGGCAAGAGTGGAAGAGATGATTAGGAAGGATAATTAGGAGGTAAAATGTAGTGCATTTTTCTCCAAAGGTTTGTTATCTACTTAGGTCTGTGCAGAATGAATTATAGATTATATATGTGTAGGTACAACCTTTATATAATCTTATTAATATCAACCACCTACTTGTCATCACAAATGGTTTTTTGCTTCCCAGGAGCCTTCCCTTCAAGTTTAGTTATGAGTATCACAGACTTTTCTGTGGGATCAAAGAGGATGCCCATTTTTCAGATGATAAATAAGATTATGAGTCTGCTTCTATTTCTATCCAAATCAATACTAAGTCTAAGTATCCATATGCAGAAACCAGGCTTGTGATCACATGGAACATCATGGCAACTGAGAAAGGAAGACCATTTCCTGACTACTCCTCCTGTGCTTTAACTACAAACCTCCTCTTTGTTCAAATTGTTGTTCCTTCACTTGCACAGGAAGTTACACGAAAGTTTCACTAGGTCAATGACAAAAAATTAAATAGTTCTGTTTTCCTTCTGCTTTTGTTTATTTATTTAGCTGGTGAAATGGAACAAGATGATGATAAATGATCAAAAAAGACTAAGATAGCAAAATGATAAAACTCCAGAAGTTCAGGCTGTTCTACAGAGAAGATGTTGAATGTTTGCAGACAGACTAGTTGTTTTTGAGAGAACACTGATACACTGAACTTAGTGTGCTGTGAAATTTTAATGCATTTAATCTAGTGTATTTATCAAAATGTACTCCAAAACAATATGTAAGTGAGGAATCACAACTCCTGCAGCTTTGTGAGCTTTCTGGAGTGCCTGATATAAGATTTTATTTATTCATCTCTTCATTGAGTTACTTCTTCCTTTTTGAAGAAGCTTTTCCCCCTGTCTTTTGGATTCAAAAATGTTCATCGCCAGACACTTTCTGATGCCAATCCACCTTCACAAAGAGAAAGCTCATTTTCATGAAGAAGTTGTATTTTTTCCTAACGATACATTTTTGGAGTTGTGCTCTTGACTCTACATATTGCAGAGAATATTATTATAAGATTTATCTTTTCTCTAAGCTAAATAAATCGTAACAATTGTTCCAACTCTTTCCTAGTGACATCTAAATCAAATCTATTTTGGCTCATTTAAGGTATCTAGGTTGATAAGGTCATATGTTGCTTGCAACTCAGTACTTCCTTACTTCGTGGTGCTGCTCAAACAGTAACTTAGTTTTCTATGTAAAAACTGGAACTTACACTTGTTTGATATTAAGCTAGTTTTATTACATTCTTTGAAGTCACTGAAGTTTTACTAAAAACGCTGAAAGCAAACTGAACACTGAAACCAAATTACTTATTCAATAACTTATCTAGAGTCCCTTTTAAAAAGGAGTCACACAGAAAAGACTAGAGGTGATGGGTACAAATCACTCCTGGGGAGATTCTGATTGGACACAAAAGGAAAATTTATTTCACAAAGAAGAGAACAAGCAGCCATTTAGAATGAAGTCTCTAGGGAAGTGCTGGATTCCCCAACAGTAGACACTTTTGTGCAGCATTCAGATTCCAGACACTGTTCTGGAATCCCTCTTTTAGAGAGCAGACAGCAACTCAGGGCAACTAAAGGTGACAAAAATCAGTTCCACACCACTCACATATGCAATTTATTCCACTTGAATTAGGAGCTTTCTGTGTGATGTGGTATCATACATGAGCAAAGGATGGAGCAACTAGCTGAAATATTGATCAGTTTCTCTCTTTCCAGTGACACATCTATGGGTGTTACAAACTCTTTTAGATACTGTACTGCTTCACTATGACATCTGAGGTCCTGTTCTGCATTGAAAGTAGAAAAAAAAGTTGCTGCTTCCTTCGTCTCTTCTCAATTTATTAAAAAGCCTAATCAGTTTAAAAAATGAATAAAAAATTTAAAAAATGAGTGTGAAAATGGAAAAGTATTTACATTCAACAGAGAGCATACTCAGAATTGAGCTGGTGGAGGCTACAAAATTTTGGTCCTCTTTATGGTTCACTATTACAGTCTGTATTTTGAGTTATATTCTAGGTTTAACAGCTGGTGATCAGGACAAAACCCTGCAATTCTTGTCAGGTTGTGGTACACCAGTTGAAAGTAGGTTGGGTAAAAAGTTGCAATAATAAAGTCACAAAAGTATAGGATGTTATGGGCAGACAGTGTCAGCCAGGATACCATTATATCTTTTGACAAGTTAGTATATAATTTTAGCCTAAAAATTTAGTGAGATTGAGGGAGTGGGAGATTTCTTTTGAAAGCCTCTGTGTCTCTTGTAGACATTTTTAAAATGAAATGTTTTTACTTTCTATTTTAAAATGGATTTTCATTTGCCTCTTTTAAAAAAGGAAAAAGCACCTACATTCTTGGAGTAAAAACCCCAACAAACAACCCTGAAGCAAAACATGAGCCAATGATCAATAATTAATAATTCTAACTTCAATAGGTAGAAAAAACTAGGGATACTAGTGCTGATACTGTATTGCTCTAGTACAGTAAAGCCTACAAACCCATCAGTTAATTGCTGCTGAAAAGATTTAATGAGATTTTATAAAAATGCTAATTTAAATAGTTAGCATAAGTGAAAATTACCAATATCACACTTTTTCAAGCAGTTTGTACGTGATGAACCAACAGACAATAGGCTGAATTCTGAAGCTCATACCTTCTTAAAACAAGACTTGCTCTTGATGCTCAGTATGATGTTTTATTCCTCTATGAAGTGACTACTCAAATATGGAGGCTAAGCTCTTAGTGACTCAGGTTCAAGTAAGGTAAGTCTAAACAGTTTTACCCTGTCATGAACCTAAGTGTTTCATATTTTAATTGACAACATTCACATCGTTGAGCTTTTCATTTAGACTTTGATAAAATCTGCTCAGAAAGGCAGATGGTAGGCTGTTATTTTTAATTCACAAGCAATGTTAAATATATGCCATATGTTATAGAACTTTTCAGGCACAGCCTTTTGAATGCTATCAAAATAAACTTACAAAATTATATAAAAGGGAAATCTGAGAGAGAACACCACCATTGCAGTTTACATTTTTGAAAAAGGAAATAAAAATGACCAGAGTTCCTTCTTGCTAAAATATAATTATTCGAGTCACCAAACAATCACTGAAACATCAAAATTGGTGCAGAAGGGAAGTATTTGTGGGCTTCTGTTTTCTGCTGTTCTGCATCTAGTAAAGAGTCTCTGCATGCATTAGATGCACTAGTAAAGATGTTTCCTTGTAAAGAAAATGTTCATGGTGTTTTTCCCTACTGTATGTAGGCAGCTTCACGTGTAGGTTAGTAATAGTAATGAAAAATAATGGGCTGAAGTAAAAATAGTTTTTAGCATATTTTGAGGTCACAGCTGTTGTCAAAAGAGACATTCAAGCTACAGCTTCCCTAGAATGGGAGCTGTGGGGGCTGTGGAAGCTCTAGCCACAATTGTAAAGCAACTCTGAAATATTTTCTTTCCCGAGAAATTATAGCTAATGGATATGTGGAAGCCCACAGCCTGCTGTAGCAAAGAGAAGTATGCTGGGCTTCAGTAGCTGGTGGGAGACCCATATTTGAAAAGACTGCATCCAGCATGTTCCTGAATTGCACGTGGACTCCTGGCCTGTGAGTTTTTGGGAGCAGCTCAAAGAGACAGACAAGATGGGGTGTATAATAACAACCTTTCAAATTCAATGCGATACAGAGAGTGAGATGTCTCTCAGGTAAGGAATAACAAACCTGCAGGACAAAGCTCGGGAGAATGTGTCTTAGAAATGTTTCTGCATGTGGACCAGGGATGCACACTCAAAAATCTAGTGATTAGTTATGCCTGAAGCTCTCCCTGGAGAGCCAAACAACCAGCACTGAAAAGCGAACAGATTGAACAGCTCCAGTGCACCCGTGATCAGTCTGGACTAGCATGGTGAAAGTGTCAATTGGGCTGTCATGAGCAAGCATTGTTTATTTTGTCTTCTGTTTTGCATGGTAAAGTTTTGGGATCCTAAATTTATTCAGCTGCTGAACTCTGCTTGGATCCACTGGAAGTGAAGCTTTAAAGTAATGGTAGAAATGTATATGCAGAATGCCAAGAACATTTTTATGTAGTGTAGAGATGGATGAATTATTCATTTTGAATTATTCATAACACAAATTTTGACATTTTTCTGGAATAAATTTCCATTTTTTTTTAATTATTCACAATATAACCAAATAATTGCTGAACTTTTTATTACCAATCATCAGAATACTTTAGGTTCTTGGGTTTTTTTTGCATTACTCATCTTATTGAATTCAATGACATCTGATTAATCCAGCCACTACTGTATTTTTTAATACCTTAGACCACAAAACCAATAAACTAATGAGATCCAGCACTGCTATGAAGGCTGCTAGAGAAAGTGTATAATGTTTCTTTTTGAAAAAATATTTTCTTCTGTAAACACTCTTGTACAAGACTGGATTCACAGAGTCAAATTTGGTTATAATAGATAAGTTTCTAGAACTTGCAGTAATATTATCTTTCAGTATTGTAATTGAGACGACTACCAGTCAAAGTGGTTTCCAAATACCGGGTGACATTCACATTTCCTAAATGGAATTTATCTAAATCTAATCTTCAGGTAAATGTGGAGTTTGTTAAGTAAACTAAGTGAAGACATATGACTGCATAAGCTGAATAAGAAATAAATTAATTCAGAATCAGAACCCATCTGCAGTGGTGTTCAGCTATAAATAGGGGGAACAAGTATAGATTCAGAGCTATACAGTGCTTAGAGACTAGAAATTGCATGTAAAGCTCTAAAGAAGAAATCTACATCTTTCTATCAGCCCTCTCTACTTGGTATGCACCTAAGGAGCAAAACTGTTACTGAAACACCAGAGCTTTTTAGAGTTACCGGTAAGCAAAACCAAAAAAGGTAAAAATGTCACTACAAGGAGCTGCAGTCAATGAACTTTAGGTCTGGTGGCAGCTTTAGACTACATCTGCTAAAAGCATCAGCCACATATGAACTCCCCTAGATGCTCTGGGCTAACTCCCATCCTTGCTAGTTAAGTGGTTGGGTGAATAAAAATAAGAAATAAAAAAAAAAACAACAACCAAAACCCAACCTTTTCTTGCCCAGTTTCCATGGAAATGAAAGTGGAAAGACTGCTGGCAGTCAGTAGCTGAGTGTGAGAACTCTCGCTTGCAGATGTCAGTTCCTCCCTGCTCGCTGAAAACTGCATGTTGGTTTAAAAAATCAGCTGCAAATGATGTCTTCAAAACTCTGTGGATTTTAAAAAAAAAAAGTTGATAAACTAGTTTTAAAACGGGAGCATTTAAAATGTAAAAGTCTTTACATTTCCATCCGCCTGGCTGCTGAGACACATTCCATTTATAAGCAACAAAAAGCAGTGACTACATTTTCAGTTACTATCTTCTGGATTTCCCTTTGGCTCAACAGTTTAAGTTGATTACTTTGCCGAGTGCTCTGAAAGACTTCCCCTCTTAAAGGAGGCACAGGGTTTCTTACTGGTTTATTGACACACTCATGGATTCTGTTTAGATATGGATTGCTAAGATCAACACTAATTTAAATGTAACAGGGAAATTAATGGATCTAGTTTTAAATCAAGATGTGATGGTTTGCAGATAATATCTTTCAAGTAAGATTACTAATATATTTGAAATAAAGATTGAGAAACTTTCTCAGTGTCTTGCAAGAGTCACACAAATTTATCATTGTTAAAATAAATTATTCAATGTCAAATAAATAAGTAAAGATTTTTCCTTCATATTACAAACAAAAAAGACTGGAAACACATGTCAGTTATATGTAATGCACATTATCTACAGCCTCTGAAAACTCTCCTCAATGGTTTTATTGCCCTCTGTATCTTGACAGGCAGTTTACTGTTCTTAAATACTACATGGAAAATAATGACTGTGAGAGATTTTCCTGAAGATCACAGTCTTAAAGACAGATATGGTGTTTTTTATGTCATTCAGTAATTATTATAGTAACTCATAATTTTCCCTGAAATGACTGTCTGCTAGTTGTCCAAATGAAGCAGCAACTAACCCATTCACAAAGAGCATCATTGAGAGCTGAGGCAAATAATCAGCTGATCTTGCTTGTTTAGTACACTGAAGCCTTGAGACTAGCTTTCCCTTTTTCCTTACTCATTAATTCAGTTTTTGTGGCTGCTCTGGCAGGTGGAGTATTTTATTTTCTCATCTCATTAATCAGTTGTGGGTTGCTGAGGAAATTCTATAAATACCTGTTCAGGAGATAGAGACACTAAAATCCACAGCAAACCAGCTGTAGCACCATGAGGCTGCAAAGGAGCCAAGACCTTGGTAACATACTCCAAATATTGTGAGACATCTTTGAGAGAAGCTATATCACTTTTGCAGTGAACAAGATCATCACTTGAAACATGAATATAAGAGAACAGAAAACAATACTGTAGTAAACTTTCTGACTGTATGGTAAGGAGTATAGCAGAGTTTAATACACAAAATCTCCCAGTTACTGCTTCATGGTCTGACTCGGAGAAGCTATTGTTTTAATTCTCTAAACAGATGCAATACATAATTACAAATTTTTCTTTCTCTCATTTTAAATTATAAAAGAAAAACAGGAGAAACTTTGCTACAGGATTTCTTTTACTCCCCTTTTAAGCTATACTGACTTCAAACTAACCAAATTAATCAAAAATTACCCAGGAAAGAGATTTAGTTAAATCATTGTATGTTTATTTGGTTGTAGACTTCTGTACACCAAAGCACTAGAAATGAGACTGAAACCACTGCAGCAGAGTAGAGGAACTTCACTAGTGAGGTTCTGCAGGGCTCTGTCCTAGGACCAGCTCTCTTCAACAACTTCAAAAACAGCTTGGATGCAGAACAGGAAATAATACCAAGTTTGTTGATGACATTGAACTGGAAGGAACAGTCCACTCCCTCAAAGGCAGAGAGACCCTGCAGAGTGACCTGGTCACACCAGGGAGATGGGCAATCACTGTATGAATTTTAACAAGGACAAGTGCTGGATTCTGCACCTGGGATGAGGCAACCATGGGTGTGTGATTAGACTGGGGAATGAGAGGGTGGAGAGCAATGCCATGGAAAGGGACCTGGGGGTCCTGGTCAGTGGCAAGTTGGACATGAGCCAGCAGTGCCCTGGCAGCCAGGAGGGCCAAGCGTGTCCTGGGGGGCATCAGGGACAGCATCACCAGCCAGGCAAGGGAGGGGATTGTCCTGCTCTGCTCTGGGGCAGCCTCACCTCCAGTGCTGGGGGCAGTTTTTAAAACAGACATTAAGCTGTTAGAAAGTACCCAAAAGAGGGGCAAGAGGATGGTGAAATATCTGGAGAGACTTTTGAGGAGTGGCTGAGATACCTTGGTTTGTCCAGCCTGGAGAAGAGGGGACTGAGGGGGGATCACATTGTGGTCTTCAACATCCTCAGGAGGGGAGGTGGAGGGGCAGGCACTCATCTCTTCACTCTCGTGACCAGTGATGGGACTTGAGTGAATAGAATGAAGCTGAGTCTGCGGAGGTTTAGCTTGGATATCAGGAAAAAGGTTTTCCCTCAGAGGGTGTTGAGCATTGGAACAGGCTCCCCAGGGAAGTGGTCACAGCACCAAGCCTGTCTGAGTTCAAGAAGTGTTTGGACAACCCCCTCAGTCACATGCTGTGATTCCTGCAGTGTCCTGCACAGGGCCAGGGGTTGGACCTGATGATCTTGATGGGTCCCTTCCAACTCAGAGTATTCTACTATTTTCAGATTCCTGACACACTCTGCTTGCAAAAGACTGCTCTGAGGGCCTACAGGACAGCACATAATTTTTGCTGGGTTTTCTTACTAAACATCAGTACAGCAGGCATTTAGAAGATATTTTGCCATGTATGAACTTCCAGTGAGAGGGATGAAGCTAAGTGATCTAACTAGTTAGGAATGGTGTAGTTTTAGCCAAGTTAATAGATTGTAGTCAAAAAGCAATTTTCAAAAAGGAATCAGAGATGTTCTTTTTTCCACCATACACTACCTCACAGTTGCCTGTTCTCTACCCATGGTTTGCTATCAGTGTATGCCTGTTCTCATCCTTCCTGCTTGTTAGAGCTTCTAGTCCATTCCCTTAAAACAAACATTCTTTTAAGTAATGCATATGATGAGATGGGTCAAAATATCTAATCCTGCTAGGGTTTGTGGAGATAGGTGCAATTAACTAGGGTGGACCACACTGAATTTTTTGAACTGTATTTTCTTACAGAAGGCAAAGATGAAGCTCACCTTCCCTGGATAGCTAAGCTATGTCAGTGTCCATAGCATGACCTGTCACTGTAAGTGATTCAGGCCTTTATTTCTTTCCTGAGGCTTATTGAAACTGTCTTTGGTCTTGGAGGTCAGTGTTTCCAACTAAAATGCTTTTACTCATCTCTCTTCAGAGTGTCTTCCAAGCCATTTCTAGTCCTTTCTCACTGCCTTCTCTCTTCTAGACCACTTGCATTCCTTGTTTCCTCTTACTTTTTTTTTTTTAGCAGGAATCTTCCATTGATGCCATGGTGATATTTTGCCTTTTCTTTTATATACATTTTATGTATTCTCTGTATGCTTGGCTTACATGTTTGTAGCCTGATACTGTCAAGTAGTTCTGGTGTTTCCCTAGGCGGGGAGACAAAATCTTCTAAAAGTCTCCCTGTTGAAAGCCTGAAGCCTTATGCTATCTTGGTTCTCCATAGGAAGCAAGGTCAGAAACAGCTCTCTAAGACATATTTTTATAAACAGGATACAAGCTCCATCTGAGGGGGGAAGACACTAGAAGTTGCCAGAATAGGGGGACATTACTGTATCTATTAAGCTTCTCAGTGGGGAGTATTTTCCAGATATGCTAATTTGCAAAATCTAGAAAAATTGTATATGCATCACGTGCTTAATTTTTGGTGTTTTCCATCTTGTCCTGTTGTGCACCTTAAGGATCCTTATTAAACGAGGCAAAACACTTTTTATCCCCTTAACCATGTCTGGCTCATAATTCTAGGACCAGAGAAAAAGACATCACCATAAGTGAAAACTTATTTAGAAATACCCTTCTCTCAGCTGATTTTTAGAGGCCTTTTCACAACCTGAACACAATATTCAGGACACTAAGGAAATAACATAACCTGTTTCCATGCTCTGAGGTACTAAATGACCTTTTGCTGGTGGTAGGGAATAGCTCCAAATCTCCAAATTAACACTGTACAATATTTCTTGTTTAACCAAACATAGCTTTTGAATGAGACTGCTACAGGAGACTGTACAGGAGGAGGGGACAAGCCTAGTCCACACTCATTTAGCTTTGACTTGATGTGACCAGGGAGTTGATGCATCGTGGTTTGTTATAACAGGAATGTCACAGCTCCCAGAGCTTTTCTCATCCTTTCATGGCTTTCCAATTTGCCTGGCTGCCCTGTTTCCTTCAGTATAATCAGCTATTTGCAGAGGTGGTATTGCCAGGCAATGATACTGACACTTGGCTGATGTAAATTAGTTTACATCATTAGTCTGATTCTTAGTACTATGTTGCCCTCAGAGAACTGACATTAAACAGTGAGATCACAAAGTGAAATTCATTGCAACAAAGTAGTAACTTCCTAAGAACACGATTTACTTCTCATTGGTTCACTTTGACCACGACCTACATCTAATTTAAGAGTCGGTAAAAATTAAATATTTATTGCAAACAAAATTCTTAAGGTACTTATGTGATACGTTGGACAATTTAAGCTTTAAGTCAACCTCTTGCTGTTCCTATAAGCACAGTGTCAATATGACAGAAACCATTAAAAAATGTGGTGATGAGTGACAAAGAATTCATACTCACCTAGCATCTGGGTTTAGGAAAGATCACAGAACCAAAAATTGCAAAATAGGATCACATTACAGACAGATCACAACTTCCCGCTTAAGTGGGCACAACCATTCATGCTTCTATGCCCTTCCATACTGTCCCTTGCTCAATATTTAATTTATATCAAATATTTAGTATATCCATAAAGTACTGGGCTCCTGCATGATCAGACTGGTTATCTACATGATGGTACAGCAGGAGAATGAATACAGTTGCAATTGCTTGATAATTTCAATATGCAAGTAATAAATACTGTGCTGTTGTTTTATATATCGACAATACAATTTTTTTTTTTTTAAATCCAACAACATATACACTAATCAGGTGCTTTGTCATTTTTTTTCTGGCCTGAAAACCTTTCTCATTCTTCTGCTTCTCATCCAACATTCCTAAGCACAAAGACCCACACAACATTGAGATCAAAGGAGGATTTCCATTGATTTCAGCAGTCTTTTGGTGGAACTAAAAGAAAAAAATATCACAAGTATGTAGTAAAATTTATACATTTAAATTCTAATAAAAATGGGAAGAAATGTTGCTCTTATTTATGTTCAATAACTCCTATCTCTCTGAGATAATAAGAAACATTTTCCCTTCTCTTTCTTTTATGGGAACTGTGGAGGAAAAGAAGACAGAAAAGGTCTTTTGAAATGCACATCTGAAATCTTGTAGTCCATTACCAAGTCATTAGTGAACACAGCCCCCTGTGATGAAATTTTTCTTAAAAATGGTTAATCTGAACTCAGGAGCTATTTGATTCACAGAAGCAAGCACTGCCAATTTGAACTGATTGGTGGGGTGCATTCCTAGTTGTATTACTTTTCCTGTCTTCTTCCAACTAGTTCTATCTAATTCTTCAGATGATTCAGGTTTATCTAAGTTTTGGAAGAAACCTGGCTCCATTTTATTAGGAAAGGAACTTTAAAATAGTACTTTGATTAACTATCCATGCCCTCCATCTGCAAGACTTCTTCAGTCAAATGCTCCATTACAATCCTGCCACTGTAGCTCACAACTGTGATCAAATGTCCCAGTAGAAACTTCTTTAGGCAGGCAGATTCAAAACTACATCTACTGAGCCAATGCACCCGACCAGATTTCATACTGACCTTCCCCCAGGAAACAGAGAACTTTTCTGGTAATTTGCATACAGCTGCTAAGTGTCGCTCAGTGCAGTCCTGAAGTTTCCCCCATCAACTCCTTGCAGCATTTTAATCAATAATTTCTGATGGCAAATGACAACAGTGAGAAAGGCCACCCTGCTAACTGTAGGAATATCATAAAAATTGAGAAATAAACAAGAAATGTCACAAGCTTTCCAGTGAATGTTCCATGACATACTGTTTGTGTTAGATCGCTAATCAGTCTTGATTCTATGATAAATTTGAATACTAATCCCTTCTGAATAGGGATTAAGCTTCAGCATGTAGAGGAGGGATTCATTAGAATTCATCTCATCAAGACCCAGCTTGAACAAAGTTGCACAGCACTCTGTACCTCAGACATTTCAGTTCTGACAACCAATTGCCCAACCACCACTGAGTGGCTAAAATCAACAAACTGTAACTTATGAATGCCCATATTTTCTCAGTCAGAAACTGATGGTGTGTTGTATTGTTGTCTGGAAACAACTATCTTTAGGCAAAATGCTTTCTGGTTAGTTACAATAGACAATCCATCAAACAGTCCTGAAAAAGATGACAATAAGTAGGGGAAATTCAGCGGAGATCATGTTGACAGAGTATGAGCATGAATGTTTTGAGGCCCCATCTGTTGATTTATGTATCATTGCTGCACTAATTTCACCATTGTGCGGGCTCACAATAGTGAAATTACTTCATTGATTCAGCATGAATCAGACTATCTATTAATGCATTGCTGGAATGCCCTTTCCCAGGAAACATACACGCTCTGGAATAGCTTTGACCTTCTCCAAACCGTATTCATGCAAAGGCAATGGTAGCTAATGCAAGATGTGGTGTGTGCTTAAAAGCAGTTTCTATTTCTTTAGCTACAGGCTAGAATCAATGAATGTTTTGACCACGAAATTAGTAGGGCAAACTCCCCAAACTTTTAGGACTCTTGTCTCAGTGTCAACTAAATTCACATAGCTTTGATGAACACATGGAGATTTACTGATCACATAAGCTGAATACATTTGTAGTAGTCCATGATACACTCTACTGTTGGAGGGAGAAATATCTGTGGGCACTCTGAACAAAAATGCTTTGTTTACTGCAAATTGTGCATGGATATGCAGCATTTAAAGTTCTGCATGCTCTACAAGTGCAATATAGCCATACTCTGGAACTCTCTCAAAAATAACTCCCTTCCTCTGTCTGTCTGACAGTACACCAGGAAAACAGTAGATGAAGAACCAAGGGCAGAACAAAAGCAACCTTGAGACAGATCATTATTCACAAGTTTCAGCTTGTAAGGAGCACTTCACAGTCCAAGTGTCATTTATTAAAAGCTGCAGAAGTGTTAGCTAATTAATTTGAAATATGTGTAAAAAACTCAAACAAAAATTCAGATGTAGAATCCTAACACTGTCACACCAGCTGCTGTTGACCACTTTTGCAGGGACTGCAAGCTTCAAAATCAATGTGCTGTTTCCTCTGACCCCATAATGTTCATCTGGAACATTAGATATTGACCCGTTTGGGTTTTGTACCTTTGACATACTCTTCAATATATTCGCTTTTGAAGACAACTTCAACCTGTACGTATTCTTTCAAAGAGCAAAAAGCAGTCATACAGTATGCACATCTGTCTGGGAAAAAGAAGAAAGATCACTGTCCATGAAACTTTCCATCCTCATCACTGTAAAGCTGTTCAGAAGTGGTGGTACCAAGCACTATGACATGATTGATGCTAAAGTAAATGGTATTACTAGATAGAAACTATCATAATTTTAATTAGATTCCTGTGAAAAACTCAAGCTTTTGCACGTAATGCATTGATATGGAATTTGGCTTTTTCAGTCAAATAGCACTTATTTTCTCCAAGAATTAAAATGGTATTGTCTATTTTCTTCATCTATGGCTCGTGGCAGAAATACAGACTCTCTGAGGTTAGTTAGACAGTGTCATGCAAAATGAAATGTACAGCAATGTCAAATATTAAATACAAAAAACCCAACCAAAACCATCTGGCAAAAGTGCACATATGGAAACCTGGAACAGGTGCATCCAGATCTTGGAATTATTAAGCACAGGTAGGGGTTCTATGCTTTGAGTGTCCTAGCAAGATTATCCCTACATCTGGATGTTGTATACAATTTTGAAAATAATTCAAACATTATGATGTAATTTCTGCTTCACTGTGTTGAGGATTTTTTTCTCACAAATTCTTAAAATAGAAAGCCTAAAAACCCCCTACCTTGAGACAAAATCTTAAAAGGAAACTTATTATTGAGTAAAATGTTGATTTAAAAGGAAACAGCTGTCTCACAAAACTTGCAGTATTTTACTTATTGCACTGGATTTACCTTCCAGGGTGCTTAAACTCACACTAGCTTTTCACAGAAAAAGCTACTACAAAATTGCAAAGACCCTTATGTGTTCTGGACAATGTACTGGCACATTCTCCACCCTACAGATTCAGAGACAATTGCTGCCTAACTGAGGGCACAAAGAAGAAAGTCCAGGAAAGGTATACAGGCTGGCAAGTGAAGGGCAAAAGGTCTGCTCTGTCTTAGCAGTGACATCTAATGATTGACTTGTCAAATGTTGTCTCAAGTAAACTGAATTTGGACCTTGCAGTCAATTTAAATCGTGGCTAATGGCACAAAACCCAGACAAGAACAGTAATTTCTTCTGCAGTAATGTCAAGCTTTCCCTTCTTATCAGAGATGAATGCTAAAAAAATATCATGCTAATTGTACTATCTTTCTGTTTTTCCTGTTGCCATCATATAGTTCTAGTGCCTTTCAGAAAGCACACATATGAGATCTTGTATGCTGTGTAAGTTTTACACTTGAAATTTGATGAATTTTTTAGACTACATTGTTAGGTTTTGTTACAACACAGGAAAAACAATCATGTGCAGTACATAGCAGGGTGAAATTTAACGTACCAGAGTGAACTTTAAACAGAGACTTATCTGCTAGGAGATTGGTTCAAAAGAGGAGTTACAAAGCCATCATTTCCTAATGGAATATGCTTCAAGGTGTGTCTGAAAAAATAATCCTACATTATCCTACATTAGCATAGTGAAAAAAGCTCTGTTACATTATCCAGGCTTTACTCTGTGCTAATACAAAATGACAATATTCTTGAGAACCTTGCCAGTTCAGTATTAAATGATTTATATGTTGAAAACTCTCCCATAGCCTTGGGAGACTTGCAATCCACCAGACGTCACTTTCAGAGTAGTGTTCCTGACCCTGATCCTTCTCCCTGCTTTATTCTAATACCCTTAAATTAATTATCTTTCAACACCTGTGAGTAACAACCTCAGTTCCATGACGATAGTTGCAATATCAATTGGTCATAAACACTTTGGATTTTTTTTGATCATTTGACACTTATTCAGTCAAGCTATATACAAGCAGCTTGTCAATTTTCCCTTGTAATCCTCCTCTTTTTGTCCTGCTGATCTTCAAGCTGTTCTTTTCAAAATTCCCTTCATATAGCTAGTAAGTGTCCCAAAGTGCCTGTAACTAGAGATCTATAGCTGCTGTAAGGTATTTAGGATTATTTTCTGTATGAATATTGCTGTGTGTGTAGGTCAAAATACATCAGTTTTGGGCTGTGTGTTTTTTCTGGGTTAAAGCATGGCCAAGTGTCTAATCTGTGCTGGAATGATCAAGGTGTTCTGTCCCACCACTAAATTATCTTGGAATTAAAATACGTGGAAGTGGTTAGAAGCACTCAAAAAAGTAGTAGACCACTCATGTGGCTGAACTCCTCCTTCAGATCTTTGGAAAACCTTTTGTTTTCCATCTGATGGTAGCAATCTGAAAGGAAACTCTGCAACAGCCAAGATTTTCTATCCACACATGAATCTGACTTGTCTTGCCTTCTCTTCCTTGCACAATTCCTGCTGGGCTGTACTGCACTGGCCATTTCCCTGAAGAGGAGTTTGTTAAGCCAGTGTTTACTGCCAGCACCATCACAACTCTCCTAGTTCAGATCCATACAGATCCATACACTCCATACAGACCAGAACCACAGCTATTATTTACAATAAGGGGTCGAGACACAGAGGGGAATATAACGTGCCACAGCGATGAGGTGAAAATTAGGAGTTTCACTCTTTCCTAGCTGTGTTCCCCTCCTTGTGACTAATACACACCACTTGCTCTGCAAGGACTGAGATTCTGATCACACTAGGGAATGGATCGGTACGGTGCCCAGGTATAAGCACTGACCAGGAGTAAGTATTAAAAGGTGGATAATCTCCAGCTGGATGGAACATCTCTGGGGACAGGATGGGCACCAGAGCTGTAACTCTGCATCTCCAGAGTGCCACTCCTAATAATGGCCTGAACCATCTCTGGGTGAAAGTCACAACCTCTCTGGCATGTGCTTTGCCCAACATGCAGGTAATGAATGCTATTGCCCAGGGAAACACAGAGACACAAAGCAAAATGTAAGCAAGTCTAGTCTGAGGAACATAAAAGGCAAAAGTGTGTATACCTGAAGTGGAGACCTGGAAAGGAGTAAGATATTTTTAATCCAGATGCTTTCTTGAAATTTTACCCTTTTAACAGATCTCAAAGGGTGCCCTTCCCAAGTATTTTTCCACTCTCTGTGAAACCCACCTATACTCCTTGAGTTCACAATACTCTTTCACAGGTTTACTGCCCAAACTAAAAAGGTTTATGCTCGATTCTACATGTTTTACAGTAGATAACTATCATATAGTTGAAATTGCTGGCAGCAATAAAGTTTATTACTGATGTTTCATGATTGGTTTGTAAATGTTTCTGAATTTTTCACATGTTAGCAATTCAGGCTGAAGTGTATAATTTTTCTTTTTTTTTTTAAATTATATTCAACAAGTCATGCTTACTTCAGGAAGGTTTATCAAAGGACAAGTATATGACTCCACTCAAATTAAGAACAGATTGCCAGCTATTGAAAAAAAACAAACCATATAGGAATTCCATCTTTATTACTGGGCCAAGAAAGATAACAGACAGGGAAGTATACACATTGTGCCAGAGTCTCACATTTTTCAGTACATGGGGAAAACATGCTTTCACATATAGTGAAAGTGCAACGCATTTATAAAAAATCTTCAGTTTGAAGACAGCCAGTAGAGAGTTTGCAGCTAAGCCATAAGTGCTGGATGAAGCTGGGGTCTTGGAGTAAAATAGATAGCATCTGGCTCTGCTGTTGTGGAACACACATGAGGGGTGACCTCATGCGTTGATCCTGTCTGAATGTCAGGTGCCCACCAATGCCGCTCTATCACTCCTCTCCTCAACTCATCAGGGCAGAAAAGATAAAACAAAAGACTAATGGGTTGAGATAAGGACAGGGAAAGAGCACTCACCAGCTACTGTGGGACAGACATGACTTGAGGAAATTAATTACCAATCTATTATCAAATCAGAGAAGAATAATAAGAAACAAAACAAAACAAA
>VZTR01020082.1:1256-15821 GCA_013400775.1 Chaetops frenatus | reverse complement strand
GGTTTTCTCATCTCTGAAATGCCAGACTTCTGGCACCTACAAGAATCTCTGAGTGCTGTATCCCAGAAACTACTGAGCAATAAAGTCTGTTCCTCTCTAGATGAATGCTATGCAGCAGATCGAGTTTTTGACAGAAGTGCTGTGAAGGTGCAAATGGAAAAGTGCTAGTACAGTACTGATGCAGGAGGTGTAGGGTTTCTCTTAATCTATTAGGTAGGGGTGCAAATGGTACAGTTCTAAGATCAAAAGTAGTATCTGTCAGTTTGGTGGGGAAAAACACCTCTGCTTCAGATCTCCCTTTTTGNAAAAAAATTGAAAATCAAGGGAAAGTTCACTGGAAAGCATGCTGGATTTTTGGGAGGGAGCCTTCTAAAGAAAAAACAGAAGTATCTAATAAAGGGCTTGANCACTCTTACCTGAGCAGAAAAAAAATTTAAAACCAAGGGAAAGTTCGCTGGAAAGTGTGCTGGATTTTTGGGAGGGAACCTTCTAAAGAAAAAACGTAGAAGTATCTAATAAAGGGTTTGATGATGTGAATTGTGTGCTGCTCTGGGTTCATTTGTCTTATCTCCACTTGCTTTGCAGAGCCTTTGCCAAGCGCCAGCAGCAGCTGACAGCTATGAAAGTGCTTCAGAGAAACTGTGCTGCCTATTTGAAACTGCGGAACTGGCAGTGGTGGAGGTTGTTCACCAAGGTAATATTTTTCCCCTTACAATTCCCCTGCAATGGTCAGAGACATCTTCAACTAGATCAGTTTGCTTAGAGCCCTATTCAACCTGACCTTGAATGCTTTCAGGGATCAGGCATCTCTCTGGAAAACCTGTTCTAGTGTTTCACCACCCTCACTGTAAAACACTTCTTCCGTATATCTAGTCTGAATCTACTCTTTGTGAGCTTAAAACCATTTTCCTTTTGTCACAACATGCCTTCCTAATGAGTTTGGCCTGCTCTATTTTGTGAATCCTCTTTTAGGTACTGACAGGTGCTCTGAGGTCTCCCTGTAGCCTTCTTTTCACCAGGCTGAAGAGCCTTAGCTCTCTCAGCCTGTCTTCTAGCAGAGGTGCTCCAGCCCTCTGATCATTTTTGTGACACTCTGGACCCATTCAAACAACCCCATATCTTTCCTGGGCTGAGGACCCTAGACCAGACCTGGATGCAAGCATTTCAGGTAGGGTCTCACCAGAGCAGAGCAGAGGGACAGAATCCAATTTAGAGAGAAGGATGTTGTGGGGGACCGTCTCAAAGGCTTCACAGAAGCCCAGATAAGTGACATCCATACCCCTTCCCCGTCCACTGATGTAGTCATCCTGTCATAGAAGTCCACTGGGCTGGCCAGGCAGGACTGGCACTTGGTGAAGCTGTGCNAGGGACAGAATCTCCTTCTGGATTCAACCCAGCCAGTTCCTTGATCACCAAACACTCCATCCATCAAATCCATATCTCTTCAGTTTAGAGAGAAGGATGTTGTGGGGGACCATGCCAAAGGCCTTTCAGAAGTTCACCTATATGACATTGACTTACCTGTGAATTTCCTCATTGTATGGCAACTTTTTTATTCTGTTGCTATTATTACTTAGTCCTTTAGGGTCTGGAATTTACTGAACCCTTTCCTGATGCTTCCCATCCTGGGGGAGAATAAATGGACTGGCAGGAAGTGTGCTATTGGCAGAATAGGTGATATCTAGTCCTGTATGGCTCCCCCACTGTTCACAACAAAACTGTTGATTGGTCCTTCAAATATGACACTTACCTGAAATGTTGTTTTATTCAATGCTTATCTTAAGTACAAGAGCATTTCTTCATGTTTGTGTTATTCCTTACACACATCTCATTCCCTTGGTTTCCCTTTCAGGTGAAGCCCCTTCTGCAAGTAAGCAGACAGGAAGAGGAGATGATGGCCAAGGAAGAAGAACTAATAAAGGTCAAGGAGAAGCAGCTGGCTGCAGAAAATAGACTGAGTGAGATGGAGACCTTCCAGGCCCAGGTGAATTTGCAAATCTGATGTGTAAAAATTGTTCTTTCTCCACCTGTCCAACTGCTTAAGAGCATCTCCTTTGCTTTCTTGATGGACAAGCTGCAGGATTCCATTATGCTGAAACATGACTTGGCTGCCTCTTGTTCACTTTGCTTTGCTCTTCTTCCCAGCTCAGTTCTTTCAGCAGGAAGGACCTGTTGTCCTTCTGTAGCCATTATATGAAGAAAAGTCTTATTTGGCTGAGTATTACAGCAAGCTGGTTGAATTCAGTCTTGTCTTTAATGGAATCCTTTTTGTTTGGAACACAGAAGGTGGGAGCAGGGTTGGTTTTCCATGAAACCAATAATTATTTGTTACTTTTGTAAGGCAAAAAAGACAATATCCTTATTTCAAATGGATGTGGTCTTGAGAAACTTGTGAATAATACATGGTTGCAGCACCTGATTTATAAAGGAAAATACACACTTAAAACAGTGTTTTGGTATTTCGCTTTTGATTAACAGCAGGAGACTGCTACAATGTTTAAAAGTGTATCTGTGGAACAGAGCCGCACAGAACTTCACTGAACACACGTTGCTAAGTGCTTTGGTAAATTGGAGCTTGTCTTATTTCTGGCTTTGCATCCAATATAGCTAATGGCAGAGAAGATGCAGCTGCAGGAACAGTTGCAAGCAGAAACCGAACTGTGTGCTGAAGCTGAGGAGATTAGAGCTCGCCTGACAGCCAAGAAACAAGAACTGGAGGAGATATGTCATGACCTGGAAGCAAGGGTGGAGGAAGAGGAAGAACGGTGTCAACATCTTCAGGCTGAAAAGAAGAAAATGCAGCAGAACATCCAGGTAATGCCTTAGGGATGCTGTCTCTTGTCAGTGAAGAGGATAGTAAGGGTTAGAGAGGTTCTTTTGCCTCAGCTTGGAGGGAAAAACAAGAGAGAAGGTGGCAGAGGAGAAAAGAGGCATGGGAAAATCCATCTGTGGAAACAGCAATAGAACACAGCAGTTCTGGTGCTGAGCTTGAGGAGTTCAGTCAGCCATCTGGAATGAGCTGTTGCATTCTTGAAGGTGATGGCCACTTCTCAAATAATTGGACAAGTCTTTGTTTTAGGAATGGTAGTGTTCTTTGCAAAATACCACTGTTTATTCTGCTAGAAAGTTTGTTGGTTAGCATGCAGTATGTTGCATTAAGTTATGACAGAGATGTCACTCTAGGACCTACTGATAATACTTTGAAGGAAGGGTGAAGAAACCTCCCATTCTAGTATTGCTACTATGCTGTTCCATGGGCTGGTGAGCAGCACTGACACTGCTTTTCTGTGGGTGTTGTGAAGGAACTAGAGGAACAGCTTGAGGAAGAGGAAAGCGCAAGGCAGAAGCTGCAGCTAGAAAAAGTGACCACAGAGGCCAAATTGAAGAAATTGGAAGAAGATGTGCTAGTTCTGGAGGATCAGAATCTCAAATTGGCTAAGGTAAGAGTCCTGTATCTTCCTCCACAAGCTGAAGATGTGTTTCTACAGGTGTTTGTCTTGGAGAAAACCACCACAGGCTGACCTTTTCCCTATTACACAGAAATTTATTAATTAGTTCAATCTTCCCTTTGAGAATTCTGACCTGAATTTTTGAAAGTAACTGCCTGCCTGTATTCTCAATAGTCAGTATTGTATGGTATTTAAATAACCTTTACTAAATAATGATCCATGAGCAAACATTTTCTGATACATTTTTATGCCAAACAGTGTCAACTTACTTTATAAACAGACTTCCCTTTCAGTTTTGAAAGGGCTATCATATACAAATCTTAAATTTAAATTCAAATTTAAATGTATTTGAATATTGTTTGTGATCCTGAAAGGATTTCTTTCTTTGAGATTACTTGTAGCAGGAATAGGCACTCATGACGTTGACATTTCCAAGCAATCATCTCTGGAAAAATATCCTGTAATTCCAGCAACTCTTTTGACACTGCCTTCTCAATTCTGCAGGAAAAGAAACTCTTGGAAGACAGAATGTCTGAATTTACAACAAACCTGACAGAGGAAGAGGAAAAATCGAAGAGTTTAGCCAAATTGAAGAACAAGCATGAAGCCATGATCACAGACCTTGAAGGTGATTTTGTGGTTTTTTTTGGTTTTTTATGTATGATAGATCCTGTAAAGACCTTGCCTAATTAGTTTTAGATGGTTTCTTGTTAAAATTTGTTGAACTTCAGTTTCATTTCTGAACAAGTTTTAGTCCTCCTCAGTTTCTGAAGGGTTAAATATTAGTCTATAGTGTGTAAGCTATTGATTGGTTTGATAGAGCTGTGTGCTCTCTGGCTGAAGGTTATGTGGCTTGTCAGCTGAGCCCTTGATCTAAATAAAAATCCTCTCCAAACCAGCCAGACCAATGGAGAAGAGAAGCTGGTTCTCTTCCTTCTCCTGCTGCACAAGTGTCTCCACTTTTCTACTTCCAGCAGCATCAATCTGTCAGGGTTAGTGCTGTTTCTGATAGCCTGCTTGCACAAGTTCTTCAGTGTCTTAGATGGATATTCTTCTGGAGACTGCCTATTTAGTTTCAGTAAAGGGAGAGCAGACCTTGTGTTCAGCATCACTAAATGGGTGCTTATGCCTGTGTGTGTGAGACTGGCATTGTGTTTGCATCGTTACAGTGAAAGTGGGAAAAGGAGGTTTGGCTGTAAGGTGAGGGGAAGGGAAATTGCCCAGATATATTTTGGGGGCAAAATACATGCCTGTATAGGTCCTGACAAAATAATGCAGTTCAGCTACAGTTTAAACAGCTGTGTTATCAGGAGAGAGAGAGTATTGCTTAAGTAGATGTATTTTTCAGTGCTCCCACAATGTTCTCTGAGCATGTAACCTGTGTAACTTAACGTGTCCCCATCTCCAATAGAACGCCTGCGACGCGAAGAAAAGCAGAGGCAAGAGTTGGAAAAGACTCGTCGGAAGCTTGAAGGAGACTCCAGTGATCTGCATGACCAGATTGCCGAGCTGCAGGCCCAGATTGCAGAACTCAAAATGCAGCTGGCCAAGAAGGAAGAGGAGCTGCAGGCAGCCTTAGCTAGGTGAGAACCTGACCTGTGGAGTTCAGAGACCATGTGGTTGGGAAGTATTCCTTGTCTTGTGTCACCTGGAATAGGGACTAAATGCAATCTATGGATGTTGTATTTTAGCCTGTGGATATTAAGGAACCATGTCCTTGGCATTAGATTTCTTTAGCTGCTGCTCACTGCCACATTTTCTGTACAGAACTAGACTGTGGATGCAATAGGCACTGCATGTGCTTGACTGGAGTAGTAATCCTTAAGCTGAGGTTAAAAAGTAGTGGCAACACTGTCCTTCTGGTAGTTGCTGTATTCATCTACTCAGTAAAGTGTCCAATTTCCAATGTAAAATGGTGCTTTCTCTTCTGCTTTCTTCTGTTGTCAGTCTCTCTGTCCTCTTCTTTCAGGTGAGTAATCGCACTGTCTCAAGTATTGGGAGATAGAGCTTAGAATTTGTAGATCATATATGGATCAGAATCTGAATGTAACATTGTAGAGCTGCCCAATACCAGCTTTTCTTGGTTATTCTTGGTAGGACAGGTTGTTTTAATTTGTGTATGGTTTAAGTCTGGCTCTGACCAGAACCTTATGTTGAACAGAGTGGAAGAAGAGGCAGCTCAAAAGAACATGGCCCTGAAGAAGATCAGGGAACTTGAGTCCCAGATCACTGAGCTGCAGGAAGACCTGGAGTCGGAGAGAACCTTCCGGAATAAAGCTGAAAAACAGAAGCGGGATCTGGGAGAAGAGCTGGAAGCATTGAAAACAGAACTAGAAGACACATTAGATTCTACAGCTGCTCAGCAGGAGCTGAGGTAACTCCCAACATGGAGCTGTTTTATCTTTATTTGGGTTTGGTTTTGGCTGTTTTTAATAATTCTGCTCTATTTGGTCTCATGCCATAGCAAGTCTTTGCCTTTATCACTGGTTAGCAGCAGTGACTACAGAAGGAGGTGGTGTGCAAGCCCTGGTCAAGACTGCATTACCTCACCTGATGTCAGAAATTTATTTGCTCCCTAACCAAAGTGTTAGTGATACCCTGAAACATTTGTACTTTCAGGCTGTTACTTCTTAGGCAGACATAATGCTGCCAGCTTGCACTTAAGAAGGATGCAGTGTGAAGTGCTGCCTTTGAAGAGTATCTTTACAGCCTAAACAGACCTTGGCATTTTTCTGCATTAGAGATGCTGTTGGTGGATATATACCTGTTTGATTCCCTCCTTGGCATCTAAATGGAATTTGTGAATTTTGCAGGTCAAAGAGAGAACAAGAAGTAACGGTTTTGAAGAAGACCCTTGAAGATGAGGCAAAGACTCATGAGGCTCAAATCCAAGAGATGAGGCAGAAACATTCACAAGCTATTGAAGAGCTGGCAGAGCAGTTAGAACAAACCAAACGGGTATGTGGAACAGAAAACACAAAGCCAAAGCAGTCAACCTTCCTGAAATTACAGTGTAGAAGAGCACAAAGTGTTCATGATACTGATACATGTGTTCTTCTACCCTGGTAGATCATTTTTCTCCATGAAGCATATATAAAGCTATTTTAAATAGTGGAATTCATTCTTTTTGCTTCTGTTAGGCATGTTATACTGCACAACCAAGACATTCTTCTCACTGCTAGCACCTGTTGACTTTTACAACCTTTAATTTGGAAATTTGATGGTGAAAGACTTTTTTCTGTATTGTTGTCTTTTCTGATTGTTAGATTGTCTCCTGCTTATCAGTGACAAGCTGTTCATATTGTTTTTTTCTGAGTAAGCAGTCTGCACCTTAACTGCTAAACATACAGCATTAGCTTGCTTGTTGAAAAAACATGTACTCACTGGATCCTGCCATATCTTAAGTCTGAGGGGGTTTGCTGCTTTTTCTTTTCTTCTTTAGGTGAAAGCAAATCTTGAAAAAGCAAAACAAGCTCTGGAAAGTGAGAAGGTTGAACTGTCCAATGAAGTGAAGGCTCTTCTCCAGGGCAAAGGGGATGCTGAGCACAAGCGGAAAAAAGTGGATGCTCAGCTCCAGGAGCTGCAGGTTAAATTTACAGAAGGCGAGAGAGTGAAGACTGAACTGGCTGAGAGGGTTAACAAACTGCAGGTGAGTGGCATGGTTTTGCCTTAGTTTCAGCCTGGGGACTGGAGAGAAAAAGTTGTAGGGGGCTATTTCCCCATATCTAGTTCCAAAATTTTATTCCTCCTGAGGATAATGTTCCTACAAAAAGTAAATCCATAGTTTGCTTCCCAAGGACTATGCAAAGTCTGTAACTCATTGCCAGATCAGTATATTTGGATTGATGTCACTTGTTTGAGCAGCCCTGAGAAGGTGAAAAAACCAGTTGTTGTTGGAGTTTTGTGAGGCTCAAGGAGTCAGAGTACGAAAGCACACAGTGGTTTGCACAGCACAGCTCTGTGAGCACTCAGCTGCTGGAGTGGCACACACAGACTGGTGGTTGTGTAACTCATGTGGAAGACCCTGTCTGGAAGTTTTGTCACATGGTTGATGGTGATGAGGAGTGGGGCTCAAGGGTGATGTGGGAATTCAGAAGTTTTTCCTCCTTTCTTCAAAGGAGCAGCAGATCCCTGAGAGTGACATGAAACATTGTCTTTGGCCTTCTCCTTTATAGAGGGTTGTCCTTAGAAGTAGAACATTGCCAGTGTATGCACAATATTTTGGAGTGTGAAAATGTCACTTTGAGACTCTAGATATAATCCTGAAGCAGATAAAAATAGAAGAGAGTTAGTTTAATAAAAGCTTTTACAATTGCTTACCAGGCTGTCTAAATTCTCATATAGACCTTAAAAACCCCAGCCCAACCAAAATCAGAAAGCTGTTGCAACAGAGCTGATGTGAAATAAAAATCTCTTTTCAGCTTCTCGTATTTAATTCCTGGGACTGTGGGAATGATGTATTCATTCCTTGAGAGATTATACACATGCCCTCCTGTTGAGAGGTGCTTTAGTTTTCACTTTTGTATCTCATAGCTGCTCACCTCTTCCTGTCTTCGTTTTTGCTGATGCATTCAGTAACTGATACTCTGATCTCTCTTTCAGGTCGAGTTGGACAATGTCACAGGCCTTCTGAACCAGTCTGACAGCAAATCAATCAAATTAGCAAAGGATTTCTCTGCTCTGGAATCACAGCTTCAGGATACCCAGGTGAGAGCTTTGGAAACCAAGGCACCTGTGTGTCTGTTACAAATTGGTAAAGAGAGAAATCACTCTGGGTGCCATTAAGTACTGGTTATACAACAATTCAGAGGATTAGGTCTGTATTTTTTTTGCTAAGGGTTTATATTGCATGGTATTGAGAACATTTCTACAGAAACAAGCTGGTTATCTTCCTTCTGCTTCCGCAGCCTATGACTTTCCCTGTCTTGGGTTTAGAAGCGCTGCTTTATCACCTTTCCACCTGAGAGCACTTTAGTGCTTCAACTGACTGGAATGCTTGTTTGAAGTTCTAGTTTGAGATCTTCATAGTGAAGTGTGTGATAGGGTTTTTGTATGTGTGTGCACATATGTGGGATTTCCAGTAAAAGTGTTAAATTAAGCAGAAAGTTTTATTTCCCAGTGGATGTTGGGGAAGTGATAAATTCAAATAATTTTGTATTTTTTCAGGAAATAAATGATCCTTAGTCTTATATTTTTGGATAGACAAGCATTTACAAGTTAGAATATGACTCTTAAGGTCAAGCATGGAGTGCTAAGAAGGTTGGAAGGGAAAAGAAGAGCATATAATAAGTAATAATAAATAATAACTAGCCTTGAACAGTCATTGATGTTCTGTCTACTTACTACTCTTTAAAAAACAGACTCAAAGACGACACAATACAAAAATTCTGCAGTAGTTTGAAGATTGGTTAATCTTTATGGATCTTTCAGCTCAAGCACTGGTAGCATAAGTCAGTCAATGCTGTTGTACCCTAAGCTGGTAAATGACCAGTGCTGTACAGTTCTGCTGAGTCCAACGTTGTTTTTAACCATGCAAGAGCACTTGATCCTGTTGTCTGTTCCTTTGGTACTGGAGTGTGAGAGAGACACGTAGCAGAGTACAGCTATGCTGTTATTGGGAAAGGTCTGAATACTTTGTGTGCTACTTGAAGGACTTGAGAAAGGACTGGGAAAGCTTGTGTGGTAAGACCTTGAGAAAGGCTTGTGTGGCAAGGAATGTACTGATTAGAGTGTAGGAGAGAAGAGGACCCCTCTGAATATTTTGTTTCTATACTGACTCACTGAAAGACAGTTATTTAAATTCTATCTTCAGTTGTCTTATTAGTTGCATGATTAAACTCAACTTCAGAAGCACTCCTTCTGGAGAGAGTGGATGAGGATTGTGAGCCTTTAAATCCAAGGAGTGGTGCTGGATTCCACTGGGGTGTTTGCTTTATAGGAGCTGCTGCAGGAGGAGACTCGCCTAAAACTGAGCCTCAGCACTAAACTGAAGCAAATGGAGGATGAGAAGAATGCTTTCAAGGAGCAACTGGAAGAAGAAGAGGAGGCAAAGAGAAACCTGGAAAAGCAGATCTCTATTCTTCAGCAACAGGTACAGAGTCTGCATCCCATAAACCAGTGACTTTTGAGAGGATGGTTAGGTACAGATCTGTCTTGAGAGAAGTAAAATTTAAATGCAGAATTGACTTCTAATAACACAACCTTTCCTCAGCAAGGGTGATTTTGGATGAGAAAAGAAATGAGGAGGTCTCTGATGATAATTGTATGAACTGCTTGTAGATTTCTGTCCAGGAATTCCTTTGGGAATTCAGTCCTACAGTATTATCTGAGCAGGGAGTAGTACCTCCAGAAAGAGCAGACTTTCTTACTTGTAAATCCTAAGCTTCTGGTGCCAGTAAATTGCACAGAACATTTTCTGTGGCTTCATGTGCACTCTTGGTCCTTTAGGCAATAGATGCAAAGAAGAAGATGGATGATGGTCTGGGCTGCCTTGAGTCAGCAGAGGAAGCCAGGAAGAAGCTGCAGAAGGACCTGGAGGGCTTGAGCCAGCGCTATGAAGAGAAGACAGCTGCATATGACAAGCTGGAGAAAACAAAGACTCGCCTGCAGCAAGAGCTGGATGACCTTGCTGTGGACTTGGATCATCAGCGGCAGATTGTTTCCAACCTAGAGAAGAAGCAGAAGAAGTTTGATCAGGTATGACTTCAGTCATAAGCATTCAGTAGGTACATCTTATTGATAGGTCTGCTTTAAGAATACCTAATGCTTGGAGAATGCATATTTATTCCTGAACTCAGGCAGAGCACGTAGAGCGGAGAAAAGGCTTTAATAGAAGTAAATTAATTTTGTTCTATGAATAGGAAGTTAAGCGATGTTCTTTTTCCCAAAGGGATAACATTTATATCAAAACCAAGATTGAGTTTGAAGTGTTGTTTACAAATCATCTCAGAGAAGGTTGAAAATAATAGGTTGGAGGCCTAGTAAAACAGGGATTTGTTTACTTGGGGTCAGCACAGTTGTTAGTGATGGGATGGTGCACTTCATTCTCTGAAGCTGCATTTTCTTGATTCCTTCTATCCATGGAAGAACACTATTAAGAAGGCCCTGATGAAAAGATGCATGTTTACCTTGTTAGCAAATGATCAACAATTTCTCAGAATACTGATGCTGTGCTCTTGTAGCTGTTGGCAGAGGAGAAGACCATCTCTGCCAAGTATGCAGAGGAACGGGACCGTGCTGAGGCAGAGGCCCGGGAGAAGGAGACCAAGGCCCTGTCCCTGGCCAGAGCCCTGGAAGAGGCCATAGAACAGAAGGCTGAGCTGGAACGAGTCAATAAGCAGTTCCGTGCAGAGATGGAAGATCTAATGAGCTCAAAGGATGATGTTGGGAAAAGTGTAAGTATTCAGTTAAAGTGTCCAGGCAGGAAATATCACGCAGTCGATACTGTTACTTTTATACTGCAAAAAGCTTATGCCAGTGGTAACACAGAGGAACGTTGTAGAGAGTACTGGATACACTGTGAGTTTGTGAATGTTGTGTTTGTATTACATCAGTAAGTGTTAACCCGCTACAGTGGTAAAGGTGAGTTGGAAATGACCCAAATGAGGCAGTGGCAAAACTGAAAATTACCTGGGTATCTTTGTGGTGGAGATGAAGGGATGGTGTGAGCCTGATATGTAAAATACAGCAATTAGCCAGGCAGTGGGAGACATTACCTCCAATATTTTTAAAAAAGGNTGTTTGTATTATATCAGTAAGTGGTAATCCGCTACAGTAGCAAAGGTGGGTTGGATGCGACCCAAATGAAGCAGTGGCAAGACTGAAAATTACCTTGTATCCTTGGAGATGTGGTGGAGATGAAGGGAAGGTATGAGCCTGATATCTAAAATACAGCAATTAGCCATGCAGCGGAAGACATTACCTCCAATACTTAAAAAAAGACAAATGTTACATTAATGAAGGAAAATAATAAATTCAGAGGTTAAGAAGTATTTTCTTGAATTCTGTCAGAACCACAGATATCCAGCTCTGATAAGTCTTCACTAAGTCAGGACTGGGCTGACAAATGCTTTTCCCTCTCTCCTTACCACCACACACACCCCAGCAGAACTAACACTAATTGTGGTACAGACTGGCAGCTTGCATCTGCCCTAATACAAGGGACAGATGCAGTGTTCTTGTATCCTGTCTGATGTGAGTGGCTGTTCTCAGCCTTTTTTTGCTGTTAGGGTAGGTTAAATTGTCTGTACTCTTTGGGGAAACCTCACATGTGGTACTGTGTTGTAGGTCCATGAGCTGGAGAAAGCTAAGCGAGCCCTGGAGCAGCAGGTGGAGGAGATGAAGACACAGCTGGAAGAGCTGGAGGATGAACTGCAGGCCACAGAGGATGCCAAACTGCGGCTAGAAGTGAACCAACAGGCTATGAAGGCACAGTTTGACCGGGACCTCCAGGGGCGTGATGAACAGAATGAAGAGAAGAAGAAACAGCTGATCAGACAAGTAAGAATTGCTCTGTAAATCCTCGATGTGTTCTGTACACAAAGGCACTTGTGTCCAAAGATGGTCAGACAGAGAGTGCCAATCCAGAGATTGTTGTTAATGTTGATAGTCCAGGCAATATTGCAAAGCTGTGAGAGACTTCCTCCCTTGTGTGCGTGATTGTTCCAATAGCCCTTGTCTATTGAAGGAACCCGTGGGGCTTTATTAGTGAGGAATGTTAGCCCCATCCCCCTGCCAGGGAGAATTGAAGACAAGTCACATGCTTGCACTTACGCAGCCTTTGAAAAGGGAATGCAAAAAGTGGGTGTTGGGAAGAGAAGGAGCTGAAATGCTGATGCCGCTGCTGCTTCACACAGGTTCGGGAGATGGAGGCGGAACTGGAGGATGAACGGAAACAGCGCTCCATGGCTGTGGCTGCCAGGAAGAAGCTCGAGATGGACCTGAAGGATTTGGAAAGCCATATAGACACGGCTAACAAGAATCGTGAAGAAGCCATCAAGCAGCTGCGCAAACTGCAGGTGAAACATTGCTGCTGTTTCAGCTGTCAGAGCAGAGCTTTTAGTCGGGGAAACGGGATGCAAGATTTCACCTCACCAGAACAATGCATCAGTGTCACAAGAGCAGCAGAATCTTGCAGCAGTTCACTGTGAAAGATTTTTTTGGCATTTCAAACATCCTTCTAATCTCAATCTGCTTGTTTAACTCCCTGGGAGACAAGCTGTAGGCAAAGTCCACTCTAGTGCTTGCTTCAGAAGGTCCATGTTTTTTGGAAAGGATTACAGAGCTGCAAAGCTAGAGAACCTTAAATAATATTTAGGCCTACTCCTGCCCCAAGATGGCTCTGTTGTGCTTTTTTAATTCCTGCAAGCAGTTGTCTGACCTGTTCTTAGGAAAAACTAAATCCTCTCTAGACTGTTCATTCCATTGCTTCACTAGAAAGCTTCCTGTACCTTCTCTTCCCCTCTCCATTTATCTGACAAAACTTTTTTTCTACAAATAAGCAATCCCATTTGTTTCCAATGATATTTTTACATGTTACTTGTGAAATGCAAAAAGGATGATGCCTTTTGTTTTTACAGCAACCTTTGTGGTTGCTGAAGAGTAATAAACCCCTATTTCTGTTTTCCATTCATGTTTCCTATAAGACAAACAAACCACATCTCTTAATATGAATGATCTGAAATTCATCCCTTTCTATTCTCCGTTTTCAGGCACAAATGAAGGACTACATGCGGGAACTGGAGGACATGCGTACTTCCAGAGAAGAGATCTTGGCACAGGCCAAAGAAAATGAGAAGAAGCTGAAAAGCATGGAGGCAGAGATGATCCAATTGCAGGAGGTAACGCAATAGGCATGCAACTCAAGGCTTGGTTTGTTTTCTTTGGCCAAGAACTATATGGAGCAGTCTAAGCTGGAGTGTTTATTTCCTTTCTTTTGTAATTTTTGCTCTGCTCAAATATGAGGTCCAGTTCAAAATGCAGAATTTGGCCCTTCCCTGGCATCTGTAATAGGGGTGTGCACAGCAAAGGAAGCTGTGGGACGGACAGGGAACAGGCCATGTCATAATTAGCTTTGGATCATGCTAGAAACCATACCAGCCATTACCAGTAACTCCTTTTTCCTATGCTGCATTAATTGGTAGCTTCCTATTGGATCACTGTCCGTCTCGTTTCCATTCCAGGAACTTGCAGCTGCTGAGCGTGCCAAGCGCCAGGCCCAGCAAGAGAGGGATGAGCTGGCTGATGAGATTGCCAACAACAGTGGTAAAGGGTGAGTAATGTTCCCCATTTAAGGGAGGAGGAGCTGCTTTGAGAAAACACTTCTCAGCGTGTTATTTTTATGTAGACTGCAGCACACACTATCCCCTCTGGTCTCGAAAGATTGAGCTAATTTTGTATACAAGTGGTGAATTTTCCCCAAAGCATTAATGCCGTCAGTGCTGCTTTAATGCTTTCGTGACTCTGTGTCCTGTAGAGCACTGGCCATGGAGGAGAAGAGGCGCCTGGAGGCACGGATAGCTCAACTGGAGGAGGAGTTAGAAGAAGAACAGGGCAACACAGAGATAATCAATGACCGGCTCAAGAAGGCAAATCTTCAGGTACCTGTTCAGGCTGCAGCACCCCATGGGAGTTCCCTGGTGTCTGTGAATTGTCAAACTGCACTCTGAGTAATGCCAGCAGCTGCCCTGAGCACAGTGCAGGCCCTCAGAAGGCCATAGGTGTGAGCAAGATGAAACAGCTGAATACCATGGTACAGAAAATAGCAGCCAAAATCTGTGTTAACTCACTGGCTTTGACCATTTAAAATCATTGGGTAGTTGGAACAATCTCCCAAGTTTATTTTAAACCAAACTGACCCCCTCCCAGTCCCTTTTTTTCTGTATTAAGGGATATTGAGAAAGACGATCTGTGGCATGCTGCTCCAACTTGACCTGCTGAACAGTGCCACAGTGTGCTTGGAAAATTACTTTTCTGCCAGTTCTATGTTATTTCAAGTGGACTGAACATATGCAATTTGTTAGGCTGCTATAGAAACCATGATCTTAATCTGCCTGTTGTCTGCCATATTTTGTCTGCCCAACTTTGAGAGTCAGGCATGTTGTTTTCTTACCACTCC
>VZTR01020080.1:255754-274956 GCA_013400775.1 Chaetops frenatus | reverse complement strand
CCCCTCCCCCACCTGGTTCGAGAAATAGACTTCCTTGGAGAAAAGTGGAAAAAACTATTTATTTAACAAAACAAAAACACCCACAAGCATAAAGAATGACCAAATCTACACAATAAACCCTCTTGCTGTTCCAGAGAGATGGCAAATTCAGAAAAGTCCTTTCAGTGGGTGTATCCTTGGCTTTTGTCTCAGTCTCTCTCTGGCTTGGGCCTGGCATCCTGGCTGCAGTGCAGCTTGGGGGGGGCCCCGAGTGACAGTCCTGGTGTCCCCCAGATCGAACAATAGCAGAACAGTCCCAAAAAAGCCCTTTGGCTTCAGAAGTTGAACGGGAATCAAGCACAAGCAGAGCAGGAGCCTCCTACAGCAGCAGCTGAGGGAACCTTCTTCTGAGAGCTTCTATGGGGTTCTGGTTGGTTCCACCACAGGTGAGGGGAATAATGAGGTTGGTTCTGGTTGGTTCCAGCACCTGCTCTCAGATCGGCTTAAAGGTACAAAGCTTATTTCTGAACTAAACAGATGAACGGGGATAAAAGCATCATACAGTCAACCTGGGACACATTTCACTTTTGCTAATACTCCTTAGTCTCTCAACTTCTCCCCTAAGCTCAGCTACCAGTGAAAGAAGATCATTCACGTGTTCACACTGCAGGCAAGCTACTTCTGCAACTCCCCCTAGTGCCACTGATAAGCTCAAACACTCCACACAGGAATGGTCTGGACAGACACTTCCTTCTTGGAGGGTTCTACCTGGCTACATACACTTTTACTAACTGCAGTTTTGGATCCTGTAAAAACCATTACTAAAAAAAACCCTAAAAACCAACCAACAGAACAGCAGACTGAAAAATCCTTCAACCCTACCTGCTTATCCAGCCTGCATGAACTGCAGTGCAAACTGCCGTGCTATGCCCCTGTCTGCCTGCTCCTGTTTGCCATGCTCCCTAAAGGCCTCTTCTAGACCACCCCTGCCTCACTCCGGAGGGAAACCCCGCCCTCTGGGAAATCACTTTCCTTTTTCAAATTAAACCTTTGGCTTGTTCTAAACGGGAATATTGAACAGAGGTAATTTCACAACTTTTAGAGAAAGTGGAATGTTGTGCATATATGAAACAATAACACCTACTGATGGTTTCTTAAAAATGTTGAAAAACTAGGAGCTTCAGGGCAGCTGACATTAATTTTGCTAATTTTGCTTGAAGTCAAAGGTAACTATTACTGGTGAAGTCTAAGCATGTCTTACTGAGAAGAGTCTTGTGTGAGCTGACCGCCAAAGGACAAATTTCACATACTGCAAAAATAATTCCTGAGCTGGATCACATACACATTTTAATGAACCATAACATTTTCAGAAGAATATTTTTGGAAAAGGAGCCTGATGTGCAAAATATCAGTGAGACTATAANTTTCCATTTTATTCCTCTTTGACATGAAATAAGTAATTTTAAAAAACATTGGTTAGTTGGTTTTTTTGCCACAGGAAAAAGGAAAGATCAAAGGATAGACAATCTATGATTCCCACAACTTCATGGTACTGAGAAACAGGTATTGAGAATATTACATATATCTAACAGCACTGTTGGTATTTCCAATCAGTATTTCTTTAAGAACCCATGGATGCATTTCATCCAACCCATATGCATCACAGTCCTTGTGATTATTTGTTCAATTGCATCATACAGATGTGTTGCACAAACCCACAGTAGAAATACTATAAAAGTAATGAGAACAAATGAGAAGTACTATTTTTAGACCTGTGATAATTTTACTATGGAACTGTGTGTCTTACACCAAACTGAGTGCAGTTAATAACTGAAATTTATGTGGTACAGGGCTGTCCCTAATTAGGTTAGTTGTCATGAAATACAAGGTTTTTTTAAATGTTTTTTATATGTGCTTGCTTAGTATCTAGAAATTTTAGGATAGATTCTTTGTAAGTATGGAAGTTTTCTTTCTAGGAGGATAATCTGGATAAAATTAGGCTTTAAAAAATGGATAGTTTCTGCAATGAAACCCATAACTAAGAATCAATGACAAATAATCTGTAGTAAAGTCCGGAAGAGAACACCTGCTTTATTCCTTCTGGGTTAATATTTTAATCAACAACTCAAAAGACATTAAATAGGCACCGATGAAGGTTTTAGAGGGCATCAAAACAGAAGAGAAAACAATTAGTAGAAATGTCAAGTCTGAATCAGTTCATAACATGTTAGATGCATATTTTGTTACAGAGAAATATAGCTATGCACACCTGAGTAAGTAGGGCAAAGACATAAGATTTTGAGAAACAGATGTCTAGGGAACGGAGGAGGCACAGAGAGGGTTCTGAAGTATCACAGTTGGTAAATAACTGAACGTAATATTCCAAGTAGATATTTTGAGCAGACATATTAATAAGTAATTGGAATATGCAAATAGGTAAACATTGAGTATCTTCAAACATTGGGGGTTTTTCTTCATTTGGTCCTACTGTGACACTCCAGAAATCCATAGTTAGTCCTGACATACATTTTGAAGGGTTACTGAAAAATTGAAGAAGGTTCAGAGAAGAAAAAAAATACATGAAGAATTATAAAATACATTCCAATGAAACACTCAGGTAGTTCAGTCTATTATATTATCAGAGAAATGGTTATGAATGTTATGGTCTATGAATGCTTACACTTGTTAATAGAGAAAAAATAGGCACTTGCTAATAAAAAGCCCTTAAATTTGGAACCTAATGCATTACAATCATATGGCGAGAAACTGCAGCTAACTTCAAAATGAAATAAATTTATAATTTCTTTTAAAAGTTAACATACTTGACTACTTAAATATCTTATCAGGAGTTGTGGTGACTCTCTTTTCAAATCAGGAAAGGTTTTTTTTGAAGATAAATTAACCATAAATTTTGAACTTCTGATAGGATTTAACTCAGGGAATACAGTATATCAGAAAACAGATTAACATCGGAATCCCTCTTTCAGTACATTTTCCCAACTGGAAAGTTAAACTTTAATATGGAATGTATAGTTCTACAGTTTTGTATTTTTAGAGACAATTTCAGTCTCATGATCTCCAGATGTCATACAATAGCTAGTACATTGCTGTAACTGATTCACAGAAATGTGGATTCCTGATAGAACATTATAGGTTTGCGTAAGTCTAATATTCCACCCTGGTTTTAGAGTGTTGCGCTTATAAGTAAACTACACCACTAAACAAGGATTAGTAATTTGTATCTATTACGTATTATATAGGAGTATAAAGATAAATAATTAAAAAAAACCCTACAACCAGTTAATAGTATTACTTCCCAGAAGATTTCTGTCTTAACCAGGATAATTCAGCAAATGATTTCAAAGCTAAATAAAGCTTCTGAACTTCAGGGGATAAAATCCATCATTCTTCCAATGGACACTATTTTGTCTCCAAAGTTTATATTGTGAAGAAGACATTCTCGGTCGAATGTTTGTTCTTTTTAACATGCACTGATTCTGAAAAAATATGTTTTTATATGTGAATATTTCCTGTGCATCAGACAATAAGTTTTCTTCATGTTTAACATAGGATTTTACAGTGTATCCAGTCTTATCATATTTGAGGATTTTTCTTTTGGTACTCATTCTCATGGTACTGGAGCATTTTTGTTTTGGCATTTTTAGTTTCCTAAATAGAAGCAATACATTGTGATTAGGCATATCTTTAAAGCTATCAGTGAAGGTATTTTTATGGGGAGATATAATACACTTTACTCAAGTGTGCAGTCAAACTTTGGAAGGACTGAAAAGATTTTAACCTAACATGTTTCAAAAAGATCCATTCAACACAAAATCACCCTCCAGTTTACCTGATTGTCTGTGGTTTAGTTTCATTTTGTGTCTATACAGAGAATCACACTGGTTTTATACAAACTCATTCACTCATCTCAAAATTTTCCTTGGAGATATGTAAATGAGAAAAAGAAAAATATCATTTCAAGACAGCTGAAAAGAATGAACCTGATATCTTTTAATATTTTTTATTTCACATATTCTTTTCCTTTTCTACATTTTCAGTATTTCTCTCTTGTTCTGTTTCAATATCTAAAAAAGTTCCCCAAGAACTGGACAATTCAATTCAGGAACATCTGTTGCAGGTGTTATTTTTGTTATAGCACCACCCTTCACTCATTTTCTAACTTTTTCTAATTTTTCTTCTGTGAAATTTAAACATATTCACTCATACTAAGTATCTGCATTCTTTCACCAGCCATCTGTTACTTCACCACCAAACACCAAAAAACCAATCTCATCTGTTTTTAAAATTTTACATATTTTCATACTGCTTTGACTTTTTCAGAGAGCTGACAATCTTGAAAATAGCCTTGTATACTGGTGAAATTATCAGCACAAGTTATGTTTCTTAAAATATTTCAAGTTTGTCAAAACTTTATAAGGACATAAAAAGTAGGGTTTTTTGTGACAATTTCAAAGAATGGTGGAGTTATACAATATTAGATTCACAGAAACATATTTAAAGGTCATCTAGTCCAACCACAATGGACTAGAGAGAATATCTTTCACTACAACAGGTTGCTCAGTCTTGTCCAACCTCATCTTGAACACTTCCAAGAGGAAGTGGGACATCCACAAGTTGTCTGGGAAACCTGTTCTAGTGTCATCTTAAAAACTTCTTTCTCAGATCCAACCTAAATCTATTTTATTTCAGTTTAAAACCATTGCCCTTTGTCCCATCATTACAGTTCTGATAAAAAAGTTGAAGGTAGGTTGAACATGCTCAGGGTTCACTTGATCCCACTGTCTTGTGCCACTGATGAGATATTAAATAGTGTTGGTTCCTGTACAGACCCTGGGGGCACAGCACTTGTTACTGATTTCCACCTATATATGAGGCTGTTGTAGCCCTTTCGATGTAGCCATGATGACAATTCCTAGCCCAGCTAACATTTCGTCCATGTTGGGGTTTAATCAGAACTGACAATTAAGCCCCATAGAGCCACTCACTATCTCCTCTACCACTCGGATGGGGGAGACAGCTGGAAGAGTAAAAGTGAGAAAAATCATAGACTGAGGTAAAGACAGTTCAGTAGGTAGAGCAAGAGCAATGCACACAAGGAAAGAAAAACTAGAAATTCATTCACCACTTCCCATGAGCAGACAAGTGTTCAGTTGTCTCCAGTACAGCAAGGTTCCATCACACACAATGCTGACTTGGGAAGACAAACACCCCCACTCTGAACATCACTCCCTTCCTCCTTCTCCCCAGCTTTATGTGCTGAGTATGATGTCACAAGGTTTGAAATATCCCTGTGGTTATTTGGGGTCACCTGTCCCAGCTGTCTTCCCTCCCAGCTTCATGAGCACCCTAGCCTCCTTGCTGGCAAGGCAGTACAAGAAATAGAAAAGTCTTTGATGCTGTGCAAGTGTTGCTCAGCACTAACAAAATTATTTCAATATTATCAACACTGTTTTCAGTCCAAATCCAAAACATTGATCCGTATTAGCTACTATGAAGAATAATCAACCACCACATTCCATCAAAACCATAAGTCTCCAGTTTAAAGATAGGTATCTTGCGATGGATTGTATCAAAGTTCTTACAGAAATCTAGATAGAAGACATTCATAGCTGTTCTACCCTCAAGGGAAAGTCACTCCATCATAGGCCACTAGATTAGTCAGGCACAATTTACCCTTGGTGAAGCCATTATGGCAGTCTCTAATCACCTCCCTGTCTTCCATATGTTTTGACACATCTCAGGGAGGATCTGTTCCATGATTTTACTAGGCAGAGAGGTAAGGCTGACTGGTCACTAATCTTCGGGGTATCTGCCACAGCTTTTGAAATATGATGGAAAGTGATTCACCAACTACATCATCCCGTTCCCTCAAAATCCTGGGATGTATCTCATCTAGTCCCATGGACTTATGTATGTTCAGATCCCTTTGGTGATCTCAAACCTGACCTTCATTCATGATGGGAGGATCATTTCTAATGGCAAATTAGTCTGGGCACATAAAAATATTTTGCTAATATTGTTGAATATTTTATTGTTCTCAGCAGAAAAACATGTTACTAAATATGTAAAAGAACTTTAATAGTTGTCTTTATTTTCACAAATCCCTCCCCCAATTGTTTAAGAGAGTTTCATAAACAGAAAGAATAAAATTAGCCATTTCTGATAAACTCAACATTTAATACTGACATAATCTAAAACATTTAAATATTTTAATACATATGATTAAGGGGTTTGACTCGGTTTCATGTTGCTTTAAATAAAAAAAAAGAAAAGAAAAGAAAGGTAAAACAAGTACTTCGACTATAAATAAATTGTGAATATTACACCACAAATGCAACTTAATCCTGGAGAACATGAACAAGTTATCCTAAGTAAGAGCACGTATTGACTAATCTGCAATAAATATACATAATACATAAATAATGAATAAATATTTGTGCTCCTAGTTCATTGCAAATACAAGATAATTGAATTCAGAGTATTCTTTTTCTATTAGCATCTATGTTAGCTTGAATTACATTGTATTTGCTTTGGGCTGAGTTGTATCTACCTAATAAGTTAGCACAGAGCAGCAGACATATATCAGCTTTCTACTCACCAACATGTGATTAATATTCAATGCCCTTCAAGTGTTACTAGCTCTAGCAATTGACCAGCTTTTATTTGAAATTGCAATTGTCACTGAAAATCAGCATCTTCAACATATTCATGCTTTTAGTGCCTATTGCTGTGCTTTGTGAGGCAAAGTCAATATTTTACCTTTTTTTCTCTTTTACCTTTCTACTACATACTGATTTATGTTTCAAAATTTCATCATGCTAATTTACTAATTATTTTCTAGGTGGTCCTCCAGTACATCAATAGCCTGCTATGCTAATCAGACTTCAGGGAATATCTTTCTAGTCATTGCCAATGTCAAAGTATTCTAGAGGGGAGATGATTAGTGATGTTCCTTCATTGGGTTTGAAATGTACTGAGGCCTGATCTCCCATTCAGGCATCAAACCTTTGAAATTTTGCTTCATGTCAGAACAGTGCACCTGCTCCTGCTTAGGGGCATGGAATGAATGAAGGATTTACAAACCCCCAGAGAAGTTCATCTACTTTATCAAGAAATCCTGTCAGTTTTTCTGCAGAGTCCAGCTTCTAGTTATACAATTCCTATGTTTCATCCCTCTGGTTCACCAGTGGGTAAACTAATTTCCTACCTAATGGAAGGATTTGTGACAGCTTAAATGTGACGTGAGGCTAATGAATTGAACTAGGCTGATTTCAAAACTCATTCCAACAGGAAAGACTTTATGACCTATGAATTGTTTTCACAGATACAATTCATTTTTATAAGCGTACTTAGCTTAGCTCAGAAAAATTTTGAAGGGCCATATTCAAGTCTGAAGTGACTATTTTTTTTCCCCCTCCCTATTCCTCCATCCTCACTCCCACTGATATCTGGACTGCCTTTCCCTGGTTTCCTTTCACACTTTGCAAATATTGTCTTCTGCTGTACTCCAGCTGGCAGGAATTCAGCAACTCTCAGTGTTCACATTTGGAATCTATCCTGAGAAGATGAGGGATTGAAGGCAAAGAAAGGAGAATTGGACTATTTTCCCTGTGTGGTTCTGCAGCTGATCCCACACTTCTCCAACTAATTCAGTTACTGATTTCTGAAGGTGTCATCACTAGTGTTATGAGTACAGACACGCAAAGACAGACCATGTGAGGATGTTTCACAGTTCCAAGAGATGTCATGGGAGAAACGCTTGCATGGAGAAAAATAGCTACTAGGAAGAATTTCATATTTACTCTTATCAAGGTGAGAGTTACTTTGCTGAGCTTAAGGATAGTGCAATAAAAGTTGACTGTGAAATCATAATAATTAGCTAATAAAAATAAGGGACTGTATTAAATGTTTTCTTGCCAGCTGCTCAGGTAAAGTCATGTTAATGTATGCTTTTTCTGTAAAATCACTTTCTATTGAGAACAGACTAAAGTAAAATGTAATCACTGTTCCTGATAGAAGCCAAACTAAGGATAGGATGAGAAATTGTCTAGATTCATATCAATGTCACAGACAACTGGATCATGTACACAGTGATATTGAGTGCGGCCTTGGCAAGCCTTCAGCTGACACCAAGCTGAGCAGTGCAGTTGACACAGCAGAAGGATGGGATGCCATCCAGAGGAACCTGAACAAACTTGAGAAGTGGGCCCATGGGAACTTCATGAAATTCAACAAGGCCAAGTGTAAGGTCCTGTACCTGAGGTGAGAAAATTCCAGAGATGAGTATAGGCTGGGTGATGAACTCACAGAGAGCAGCCCTGAGGAGAAGGACTTGAGGGTTCTGGTGGATGAAAGGCTGGACGTGAGCCAACAGTGTGTGCTCATAACCCAGAAAAACAGCCCTAGCCTGGGCTGCATCAAAATAGGAGTGGTCAGCAGGGTGAAAGACATGATTCTCCTCTATTCCACCCTTGTGAGAGCCTACCTGGAGTACTATATCCAAGTCTGGGGTTCTTAGCACAGGAGAGACATAGACCTGTTGGAGTCAGTTCAAAGGAGGGCTAAAAAGATGATCAGAGGGCTGGAGCACCTCTCCTTTGGAGACACACTGACAGATTAGAGGTTGTTTAGTCAGGAGAAGAGAATCTTCTGGGGACACCTCATTGCAGCCTTTCAATACCTAAAGGGGCCTTATACAAAAGGTAGAAAGGAAATTTTTACAGAGGCAGATAGTGATAGGATAAGCAAAGATGGTTTTACAACCAAAGAGGAGAGATTTAGATCGGATATTAGGAAAAAATTCTTTACTGTGATGGTGGTGAGGCACTGGAACAAGTTATGCAGGAAAGCTGGTGGATGCCCTGCCTGGAAGTGTTCAGTGCTAAATTAACCAGAGCTCTGAGAAACCTGATCTAGAAGGCAGCATCCCTGCCCATGGCAGAGGGGTTGGATCTTTAAGGTCTTTTCCCACCCAAAACATTCTACGACTATGGCAAGAAGTCTCAAGCTGTAGTTGACCCAGTCAGCAGCCAAGCACCTATATGGATTCTTGTTTGGTTCCTCCTTCTGAAGAACAGTGAGAAAATGGAACGAAGGCAAGAAAACTCATGGACTGAGATAAAGACAATTTAATAGGTGAAGAGAAGTTGNCTGTTTCCTGGCAAGTGGGACCTTTGTACATGTGACAAAGTTTCTGAAGGCAAACACCACAACCACAAATGTCCCCCATACCTCTTCCTCTCCCAAATCACTTATAACTGAGCTCAATGTCATACCACATGGCCTTTGGTCAGCTCAGGTCAGCAGTTTTGGCTATGCCTCCTTGCAATCTTTTGCTCAGTCCCAGCTGACCCATCAGGGGGAAGGTGTAGGAAGGGTGGAGTGAGGAATAAAAAACGCCTTGATGTTGTACAAGCACTACAGCCTTAGCCAGAACACTGTTTAGTTCTCTACACCGTTTAATCGAAAAGCACTATTGAGGCTGCTATGCAGAAAGTTAACTTCATCTCAGCCAGACCTAGTACTCAAAATACATTTGGTAAGCACCAGATGAAAAAGCAAAAAAATCCACTCTCCTGCTCTGCTTAAATTCCCTTTGTGATATTAGCAAACTAATCCATTTATTACATACATTTCTGACACGTGTAACTATATAAAACTCTGTCACACATTACAAGCTCAGTTCTACCATTTTGGCTGCAATCCGAAAAAAGCACATACTTTACAGAAGATTAGCACATTCCCTCTGAGATGAAATTCTGGCAGAGTTCCCACTTAGTTTAGTGTCTATGTCTGTATTATTTTTGTCAGGGCTTGAGCATTATTTACTGAGCCCATGAATGAGTCTTGGACAACATCTACACTGGAGTAGGCTGATACTTTTGACCTACAGACTGAGAGATACAGCAGATGGAATCAAATCTATGAGAAACACAGGCATTTCTTCAAGTAGAAAAGACCAGATAAAACACACTATCTCAGACTACGGCAGACTGATGTGCCTACACAAGAACTAAATCTAAACCCTGCTATTTGTTCATTACATTCAAAATCTTGTAATGTAAGAAAAGAAATGCATGATGTTTTATTGAGGACGCTGTCAGGGAATATCTGCAGGTGCCCTTGGTGATGGTCAAGGGCTTGTTGGCTCAAGTGTTTTTTAAATATGTTGTGCTTGTGAGGGTAAAGGATTTGAGACAGAATAGATGGATTGTGGTGGTCAACATTAGTAGTGAAACCAGTATCAAACCCAAAGATTTGGTTCTTGCAGTCACAGGACCTCTTTTGAAGACTGAGGGTTGTTAGGTAGCAATAAGATCCTCTTGATCAGGAGGGGCAAAACCTTCTTTGCAAGCAGAGAGGTCAAACTGGTAAAAAAAACCCTTTGAAGTAAGAACAGTAGAGGAGGGAGATTATGACTTACAGTCAAATGAGGAAGTGGTGACCGAATTTGGGAAGCACAAGATATTGGGTACCGTGTACTGGAAAAAACTTGTAATCGATGAAACAAGACCCATCTCACAAACATGCACAAACAGAGAAATGCCAAAGAGCATGGTGGTGCTGGCCCTCATTTT
The DNA here is from genome assembly GCA_013400775.1 of Chaetops frenatus. Classification (NCBI taxonomy): domain Eukaryota; kingdom Metazoa; phylum Chordata; class Aves; order Passeriformes; family Picathartidae; genus Chaetops; species Chaetops frenatus. The sequence goes on along the minus strand of VZTR01020080.1, from coordinate 264,379 downwards.
TTTTTGTTCCTGGAAATGTGCACGACTGGCTATCTCTCTAAAGTGTTTGTGTGCTAATGCACAGTGTGAGGACAATCAGTAGGAATTAGATGCTTGTATGTATGGAATGCATGGAACTCTGCTAGAGATGAATTTCGAAAAAAAACCAGATTTTATAGGTTAAGATTAACATAACATGGCAACACTAAGGTTGGTTTCCACGACAGCTCACATGATCCGGAGGAAGAATCAAACGACATTTTCTTCAGGCAAATGAAATTTATCTTATGTTCACAAGGACTGGGTCAAATGATCTCCAGAGGTCCTTTCTAATGTCTACATTTCTATGATTCTGTGATTCTATGAAGGCAAGAATTAATTGTTAATGTAGTAAAGGTCTTTACAACTAATCAAAATGTAAAAATCACCATTATTCTAATTACTAAAAGTCATATTAACAGTCATACTAACAGTCCTGTTCAAGACTATTTAATTTAGGGATCAGAATAGGGACTGATATTATGAAGAGTCACCAGCGTCCCCAGTCTTTTGCCAAAAGACTGACAGTATACATAGTAGGCTATCTTTTCTTCTCTGTTTACTTGGGAATATCACTGTCATGCTGTGAACAAAAAATAATTATGTGGGAACATCAAGCAATCCTAAAATTCCTGCAAAGCTATACATGCATGAAGTCTAAGACTAGTACCTGTACTGCTGAGAAAAAAAAAAAATTAAAATAAAGCACATTTAAGTGTATATAAGTGGAAATGCACCCGTTTTGATGACTGTCTAGAAGTGTTTTTCACACCGCCAAAATGATGAGTATGTCCTTACTACACAAGATAGAACAATAGCTAAAAAATATCTTTCCCTGTCCTATCCAGCTGTACAGATATAAAAATTTAATCTCTCACATTGTAGAAAAGGTTGTCTTACTTTGAATGGTTTATCTCACTGGACAGACAGTTGTGTCTTCACTATGTCTCCCTCTGCTCCAAACCTTGAACTCCCTGAGGAATCCTGCACATTGTAGGGAGCTACATATTAATATTTCTGTAAATACATAATAAATATTTCTGTATTTAACCAGATCAGTCCCATTTCTTCCTTACACTAAGCCAGCCCTAAGAAAGTGTCATCCCATGGTGGAAGATAGAATAGAACAAAGTAGCATAAATATTTTGATATTTCTGCTTGTCTTGATATAGATGGAAATTCTACTGATAGAAGGAGGAAAAGGCAAACATGTACCTAACCACATTTTCATTTACTACAGAAAATGGTAGGAATAAAAAGGTTGTGTAGCCAGTTTTAAACTTGGGTGGAGAAATAGAAATAAAGAAGTTAACCAGAATACAAGGTACAGGTTTACCATTGAAGTTATTTCTTTTCTTCAGAGCTACTGGCATTTAGCAGGACTTTTTTATCTGCATGAAAGAATCACAATTTTGCCAAACTATAAAAATATTCCAAATCATTTTTATTTTAGAATATTTCACCTCCCACATACAGCTTCTCCTATCTCATTAGTTAAAAGTTTGCAATATGTTCTTCTCCTCACTGTGTAGCAAAATACTTCTATACCTAAATGTTCAAGTTTTTTAGCTTGCTTCAGCATTAGCTTGTAAATTTTCCTGTGAGCTACCTTACAAAGAAGCAATCATCAAGCAGTATTTAATGCTAGCCTTAGTTCTATCCCCCAAAAATCCTGTGATCCTATAAATTCCATAAAACACTTAGGGTATAATTTCTGACAACAATTGTACTGAAAGTTATTATCAGTCCCTTATTTCCTCCACAAATGATGTAAATATACCTCATGTTTGTCAAATACCTCATAGCCCCTGTTTTGGTTTTTAAGATTGTGAGGAGTTGTGGTTTCTCTTGATTTGGTTTGGTTTTTACCAGTTAGATTCTGCTTTGCTCCTATTCTGGCACAAGTTAAAAGTACAAGGGCTGTGGCAACTGACTTATACACAAAGAAGACAGTTTCTTGTTCTATCAATGCTCTATCAATATTTCAGTATCTTTTGTTTTTCTGTTTTGGCAGAAATGACATGTTTGCCTTCAGAGGGAAATGTAGGTCTTTAGACTCATGTGATGAAACTCTGGGTAATTGTTAAGACATGTCACAGTGCAGATTAAACCTTCTGTTTGATAAAAGTCAATCTAAAGGTCTTTCCTGCTCAGTTCACTTTGTTCATGATGTTTTCCTTCGTTTTATACTGACAGGAGGGATGCATTATGCTTCCTCAACGAATATCTTGATCAAGGGGTCATTTATAGGGTTCATGCAATCTTATAAATTATATCTTATGAATTCTTTGTGATCCTCTTTATTTATCTGATTTCCTTTAAGAATGAAAGATTTCAAATGAAAGTGTGATTGAAGAAGGAAAATTCTGTGTATATTTTAAAAGCTTCATTCCTTCATCAATTATCAGAAAAACCAGCTGGAATAATGAAGATGCAGACATAAATGCAGACACATGGGATTTCTTAAAAAAAACCCACTTCAACTGTAGCCCATTTGTCTTTGACTTTTCCAGTCTGGTTTCTGAAATATTGTCTTGTTTTATAAAATGAAAAACATGCTAAGTTGTTTCTTTTATAAATTTTCATTACTATTGGTTGAACAAAACATAGCAGTTACAGTGATTTTGAAGAATCATAGAAGGAAGGTGTGGAACAAACAAGCATTGGATAAAAAAAAACTAGTTTGTACAGGAGTTTAATTCTCTCCAGGATCTATGAGAATGTGTCATTTTTGCCCAGGTACCATGAAAGTTAATAATTCTATAAAATAATGATAACTGCAGCTAATGAATAGCCACCACAACTGTACAGAACAATCATTCACAATAATTATTCTCACTGCTGTAGGTAAACTCTTGGCAATGTGGAAAGCTTTTTCAGAAGGCTTTAGAAAAATTAAATCCACAGAAGCAAATGGGAATATCAAGCACCACTGAAATAGAAAGATAGAACACCATGGAGGGAAATTCTTTTAGAAGTCTTGTTAAATTTTTTCATCAAACTTCTATAAGTTAGTCAGTGATGCTACACAACTTTAGAAAAAATATTATTACTATCCCAACTTCAGTACGGTGTGGGACATAGTGAGGCCATAGAGACACCTGAAGAATCTATCTTGTCCCACAAAAATCATCAAAAATCTGTCCAATGCAGAAATCTGTCCATCTCTTGAGATTGTCTGGGTGAAACAGATCATATTGTTTTGAAGACAGCATTTGCAATGTTGTCATCCTTTCATTATTAGATAAGTATATGTGCTAACTCACAGGAAGATTAAAAATTCTTTTCAAGAGATTTCTCCAATATCCCATTTCAAGCTCATTTTTTATTCAGTTACTTCAGCTAATTACCATTAATTCCTTTGGTATTCATTATAATAGCACTAATTATAACAGAATTGTTTGGTATTCATTTTAATAGCACTGATCATAAAGGATTCATTTGATGTTTATAAGGATGTCACATTTATTCTCTCAGCATACAATCATAATTTAGCATTTGTAAAGTTAAACTTCAGCTACCTTTGGAAGAATTACATATGGACCAACTACAGATGAAGAGATTCAGGACTCAATCCAGTTGTTTGGGATGGAATTTTTTTCACAATCAGCCATATTAAGAGAGTGAAACCAATTTTGATGCGGGTCTTGGTATCTGGTATGAGTTTTTAGTACAAAACTCAAACAGATTTTCATTATTCCTTGTTGATCAACACTTTCAGTACTTGCACATAGAGCTGTATCTTTAGATGTGTAAGTTTCACATATGAATTTTAATGAAGAGTCAGCTTTATGCTATTCACTAAGAATTCAGAATCAGGCAATGAAATAAGCCTTTCTAAATCTTTCCAGCTGAAGGTTGTGTATATAAAAATAAAACATTCACAGCTTTTATTTAATATATAGTAGTTTCAGGGTAGATCTAATGCTTTCATCAGGTTGAAAATCCCATCACTGAAACTACCAGAATAACGTATCATTACTTTTCCATTATGGTTAATTGGTGTACATCACCCTAGTTATATTGATTTCTATGATAAAATAGCAATACAAGAAAAATATGTATCAATCAATATCATGAGATATGATATGATATGATATGGTATGACATGATATGATATGTTTTATATGATATGATAACAGTGGAAATTGCACTCAAATATAAGAAAATTTTGACTTTGAGAGTAGTTAAACAATAGAAAAAATTTCCCAGATATATGATCATGTCTCCATCCTTAGTGATACCCAAAATCTCACTGGACTTGGCCCTGAGCAGACAGCTTCACCTGAAATAATTTTAGACAGGCAGGTTGAACTAAAGATTACAGGGATCTCTAGCAATCCCAATGATTTTCTCTTTGTTAATATGTAGGGAATTGGCACCTTCTCCAGCATAAAATCAATTTATTTTTACATGAAAATCAAAAGAAACAGGCCATCTTCCAAACCAATTAACTAAATGAATTACCTGGAACATGTAGTCAGTCACTATTTTCCCTTTCATGAAGGTTTCTGTTGCAAATTTAGAATCAAGCTGCTCAACTCCCCCAGTTTATTTACAGAAAGCAATATTTTGAAGAGTATACTTGTAAACAGGTTGTAAGTCCTGTTTAAAGTGCTTAATTAATCTTGGAGTGTTTCAGAGGTACTCTACTAAGACTGAAGAGGGAAAGAGAATAACATATTAACAAGGTGCTCACATGAACACCCTCTAATTGTTTCTTTATTGCATATCATAACAAAATATAATACCACTAATCAGTACCTCTTAAGAGACCTCACTGCAATATTTTTTACAAAGAAATTAAACAAAGAAATTACTAAATACTAATGGTGTTTATGATGCTGATAATACAGAAAACTTATACTACAATAATATTTTATAGGAAAACTGATTAGAATATATTGATTTACTGGATGAACTGAATGTTAATCTAAATTTATTTTGAAAATGAGGGGACATTAATGAGTGTAATCACATCTTTTTTTGAAGAAAAAAGGAAAGAGAAAAAGAAAGGAATCACTTGGCCTATGATTATTTATCTGATGATCTTACAACCCCAACAACAAACGATGGAATCTATCTTGTATCCCTATTAACATCCCAAGAGACCTGTTATACTAAAATCAAGTGAAACTCCATAATAAGTTCTTCACATTTTCTTTATGCCTCTTTACCTTCCCTTAGGGATCAAACCTGACTCATTAAAAGTACTCAACTAGTCAATAATGGCAGTGATGGGACCGTATTAAATAGCTGTTCTCTCTTAATAGTCAGCATATGATTACGCACGGTGTGATGTCCATGTTTTTTCATGAAACTGTAAACAGAGATTTTCAATTCTGTCTTTTCAACAATCAGCTGCCCTACTGCTATCATAGGTGAATCATCAGGCTAAGTACAACACCTGTTTATGAATTTTGAATGTCATAAACTTAAGCATAATCTGTGATTCCAGGAAAAAATGTCGTTGTCACATATATACTTAAACATTAATTATAATTATTCTTTTTGCATTCACGAAGATCCCTATGTTTCTAGAACATATGAAATCTGCTGTGTACATAAAGATCAGATTTGGATATATAGAGGTTTTGAGAAAACACTAGATCATTTTTACATATTCAGAAATATTTTAAAATGTGTCTCTATATCAACTTTAATATTACTGATGCATATGATGTGTCTTATAGTTTCAACAGTTCAACTATTACAGTGATCACAAGAACATAAGTGAGTCACAGAATGTGCAAATCTCAGTTTTTTTAACTGACTGAGTTTTCTAATACATACTCTGTTCTTTTGATACTTGTGGGTTGACCTGGCTGGACAATGGTATCCACCATCTATCACTCCTTTTCTCAGCAGGACAGGAAAAGGAGAAAATACGATAAAAAAGCCCCTCATAGGCAAGATAAGAGTAGTTTAATAAAGCAAAGAAAAAGGTCACACTTTGCTGCTTCCAAACATCAGGCAATGTTTGGCCACTTCCCAGGAAGCAGAGCTTTAGGACATGTAAAAGTTGCCCTAAAAGACAAACAATGTAACAACAAATAGCCCTGCTTTCTCCTCCTTTCTCGTAGCTTTTGTTGCTGAGCAGACATCATATGGTATGGAATATCTGTTTGGTCAGTTTTGGCAGCTATCTTGCCTATGCCCCTGCTCACCCTCTCACCCACCCCCAGTCCCCAGCCTAGTGGTGAGGGAATGTTGGAGAGACAGCCCCGATGCTTTGCCAGCACTGCTCAGCAGAAGCCAAAACACTGGGGTGTTACCAGCTCCTTTCAGGTACCAATGCAAAGCACAGCCCTGTGGGGGCTGCTGTGGGGAAAATGAACTCCGTCTCAGCCAGACCCAATACAATGCTCTCTGTTATTGATTTTTCCTAGTGTTAGTGAGAAAGTGAAATAATCAAAATATAGGAAAGCATTGTAGTCAGCTATATAATGATAAAAACAGCACAGGGAAAACAGGGTGTAATTAAAACACAGAATTCCCCTTACACTGGCAAGCGATTAAGAGCTGTGTTGTGGAAAGAACAAGATAAAGGTATTCCTAAGAAAGAGAGCAAAAGATGGTTCTGTTTATTACACTAGAGAATTTTTTATCCATAAGTAAAGACTATCCTGCTAGTAATGCCACGCTGACAGGGTTGCCTGGGTTTCTTTAAGCAGTCCCTAGAAATGGATGTTGGATGTGTGAAAACATAAAAATATTGATCCACCTTTCCAAGATTTTGTACTAAAATTTCAAGGCGATATTATTTCCTTCTGGAAGGCTTCTGGATGGCTAGTCAGAAATCAGCACCCTTCACTGAAAAGATAAAGTTTTTCTCTTGGGGTGTAATCACTGGGATTTGCTCTTAGTGTCTGAAATTAAAGTTGGACATTTCAATTAAGAAATCTAAAGTTAGATATCCAAATACACTCAAATATTCAGATATATTAAATGGTGAGCTGGTATGGAGTTTCCTCTTGGATTTTGGTAAGGTAAAGTTCTAGCTTCAGGTTTTGCTTTATACATTACTATGCCATGGAGTCTGACTGAAATTACTGCCAAGGTGATTGAGGCTTCTAACTACATCTGCCCAACTCTGCTTTGAAATAGAATGTTATCCACCTTCCACATTTATTATATTTATTAAATAAAAACCTAAAATTTGTACCAGTTATTGAAATTATTCTATTTTTTGCTACTACCTCAACCTAAATTCCCCCGTGATGTAGATCATAAAGAAATCTCCACAGGAAAATTCAGAGACTGACAGTCTTAATATATCAGCTAATTCCTTTGGCAAAGTACAAAGGCAACACCAGATACTTTTATTAGACCATGGAGTTTTTAACATTAAAATCAGCACCGAATTTGCAGGAGAAAGCAAAATGAAAGCCACCATGTCACATGATTGTGGATGACATCTACACTTCATCCTTTAATTCCACTAAGCAAGCAAAATGATAGCTACTGTGCATTGCCTAAATAATACGATGTGTTAATTGATGTGTCCTGTATTTCAGGAGCATACTCAAGTTTCCAAAGGAGGAGATTGCTTTCATAAAATCCAGACTTTAAATAAAGGTCCAGACCAGATCAATAAAATAAGTATATCATAATCTTCACAAAAATTTACATCAGACAGAGTTTTGCCCTCAGATGAGTGTCTTCAAAAATGGAATTTAAAATGCAAATATTGTATTTATGACAGAATATAGCAAAGGTAAAACAGAGAGAAACATGTTTCATTTAATACTGTAAGAAAATAAGACTCTTCATTAGTATTTGGAATTTCCAGTGGCTTTCTGCAATAGTTAATGTATAAGATATCGTGGTCAGGTACTGTATTTGTGAGCTTTCATGTCCATGCTTAACATCAGTGGAATATGCAAAGGGACATCAGGAGACAAATTAAGCTCATTCATTCCTGAATGAGGGAAGCTCTGATTAATAGCACTTGCTAATATTAAAATTACTGGGAAGGGAACTAAGGGAATGAGGAAGGTTATTGATAATCATATTTACTCTTGAAGGAAAAAGTGCTGTATGGCAAGGAAATGAGAGAAGCATTCTCAAAAGAAAATTGCATAGTTCCAGGTTCAGTGATATCTTCAGCTTCTGTCTGTGTCTTTCTGAGTATCCTTCCAAGTAACATGTCTGGCACCTGCACGTCTTGGAATGGTATCTTATGTTCAATTCCATTTGTAGAACAAGATTTATGTTGGTAAAATGTCTCTAAAAATTGGTTTCTTCAGCTGCTTGTGTTTGAAGCTTCTGGAAACTGCAATAAGAATTAAAAGCAACACCCTTGATGATTTTTAATATTTTTTCCTCTAAACTGTATTTATTTCACTACTAGAAATNTTTAAAATAAATAAATAAATAAAGTATGTACTTTCTGAATATGACCTGTTTTATTCTAGTGTGTGTAGGTAGATTAGCAGAATCTCACATACTCAAAACTTTGCACTGCCATAAGGTCCCTGATGAGAGCTTCAAACTGCTGGGAAAACAGCAACACTCCACTTCTTTGCAGTTATTAGCTTACGTTTTTACCCTTGTCTATCTTTATTTTACTTGATTGTATCAGCTATTCTGGCTTTTCAGAAAAGA